>VXAB01005856.1:0-216595 GCA_013399175.1 Odontophorus gujanensis | reverse complement strand
GTAGCTGAAGGGAATGCAGTAACTGCAAGGAAGAGCTGGAAAAAGCAGAGCTGCTCTCTGCAGAGCTGCCCTGTTGTGTTCTTTATCCCTTGTCTAACTGACAAATCCACCAGGTTGGTGAAGTTTTGGTTTTCAGCTGTTTCCCTTGTGATTGCCTTGCCTGTTTTGCCTCCTAAAGTTAGCCTGAATAAATATTTGACTTTGTCCCCTAAGCCCCCGCATACCGCTGTGTAACCTAATAAACCCTTTTATTTCATTAGCACCGGTTTACCCAATGTTCCAAACTAATTGAGAATGGATTTCCAAGAAGAAAAAGGAAGAACATGTTCACAACCACAGCCACCTCTTCACCTGTTTACAAAATTCAACTCAGGTTCTGCAGCACGGGGAAAATATTGGCACAAAAATATCGCATCTCACCTCTCTGCAATGTTGTCAGTCCCTGTCAGCTGCCTGAGCTAAAAGCCGAACCATTCAGTGCTTCGATAAAAATGAAAGGTAGAAATGCAGGTCACAGCTTTCCGCTGTGCAGTGGGGATTACTGGAGCAAATCCTCTGCATCAGTTGGTGGAGGACACCGCTGCTTCTGCTTCTTGCTCTGCTTTATGAATGGAAGAGGCTGGTGCACGTATCTACGATGGTAAGGAAGGGCTGTCTGGCTTTCAGACACTTGTTTCAGCAGTCTGGGATCTTCATAAGGAAATGGGAAGTCAAAGAAAACACAAAATACAGTGTCAAGGACAAGCCTGTGTCCTAAGCCAATATCCTGCATATAAGGAAGAAGTTTTCTACAAGAAAGGTAGTGAAGCTTTATATCATGTTGCCCGGATAAGTGATGGAGGCAGTGTCCTTGGAAACATTCAAGGTCAGGCTGGAGTGGGTACTGATGATCTAGTTGTACGTTCCCTGTTCACTGCAGGGGAATTGGAGTTGATGACCTTTAAGGGTCCCTTCCAACTCTAACAATTCTATTATCCTGCTTAACTCTCCTAAAGCTACGGTTGACCATGGCCAAATAACTACTCAAAAGCCCTCTCATTTCTCTTGAAAAAAATTTGAGGGCATCAGGCATTTGTACCTTGTACAGAGCTTTCCATCACTGAATCACAGAACTGTCAAACTTGGAAAAGATAACTAACCTCATCTAATCCAACCATCAGCCCATTACCACCATGCCCACTAAACCATGTCCCCCAATGCCATATTTCTTGAACACCTCCAGGGACAGTGACTCCACCACCTCCCTGGGTAGCTCACTCCTGTGCCCAACTACTCTTTCTGAGAAGAAATTTTTCCTAATATCTCTAATACCCAACTTGAACCTCCCCTGGTACAACTTAAGGCTGTTCACTTTCCCATTGTTGCTACCTAGAAGAAGAAGCAGCCCCTTAGTTTGCCACAACCTCCCTTCAGGTAGTTGCAGAAAAAAAGGTCTCTCCTGAGCCTCCACTTCTCCAGACTGAATAATCCCAGTTCCCACAGCTGCTCCCCATAAGACGTGTGTTTCAGATCCCTCACCAGCTTCGTTGCCCTTTTCTGGACACATTCCAGGGCCTCAACATCTTCTTTGTAGTGAGGGGCCCAAAACTGAACAGAGTATTCCAGGTGCTGCCTCATCAGTGCTGAGTACAGAGGGACAATCATTTCCCAGCTTGTACTGACCAGGCAGTTTCTGATACAAACCAGGATGCCGCTGGTCTTCTTGGCCAACTGTGCTCATGTTCGGCCAGCTGTCAGCTAACACCCCAGATCCTTTTCCTCCCTGCAGCTTTCCAGTCACTCTGCTCCAAACCTGTAGTGATGCACTGGGTTGCTGTGACCAAAGTACAGGACCTGACAGTTGATCTTGTTAAGGATCATACAATTGACCCCAGCCCATCTTGAAACCACAACAGCTCTGCCATAAAAGTGGCACAACAATAAGACAAATTTGCTCTCTGAAGGACCCAGAACATTGCCCTTAAGAGGACTTCAGAGGCCAGTTTGGCTCTTTCTGACATGTCCTGACTTGATGCATGCTGACCTGCCTCCTTCGGGCAGCCAGCCAGGCAGTGCAGTCTTGGAGACATCCTGTCCTCAAACAAGGCACAGCATCTCATAGTGAGGCAGGGAAGGTCTGGAAAGCGTGACATCTCCAGTGGGGCTGTGGGAGTTGCAAGCTAGGGATTCTCACCTGTGTGTCCAGAAGATTTAAGGGCCTGGAAACTTTTGGGTACAAAACACACCTTATGAGGAACGGCTGAGGGAATTGGGATTGTTTAGTCTGGAGAAGAGGACGCTCAGGCTTATTGCTCTCTACAACCACCTGAAAGGAGGTCAACCTCCTGTCCTGGATAACTAGTGACTGGACAAGAGGTAACAGTCTCAAGCTCTACCAGAGGAGGTTCAGGTTGGATACCAGGAGAAAGTTCTCCAGAAGAGTGGTCAGTTGCTGGAACACACTGACCAGGGAGGTGGTGGAGTCGCCATCCCTGGAAGAGTTAGATCAACTTGTAGATGTGGCACTGAGGGACATGGTGAGTGGGAAGTATTGGTGATAGGTGGATGGTTGGACTGGATGAATTTAGAGGTCTTTTCCGATCTTCATGGTTCTATGATTATAATAATTCAGGATCAGAAATGTTGTGTTTGCACAATTTCTACAGTGGAACTGATGACCACACAGAATGATGCACTAGGGACAAGACATGGTCTCAGGGATTTCCCCATAGCCTGGATCTTCTGAGGGCCCTTATGAGCCATTTCTAAGGGAAAGAGGCCATTAAAAGCATAGCTCATCTTTTCAGAGTGGCATATCATCTTTTGAAAACCATTCATAAATTCCTTTTGAAAGTTCATGAGGCTGCTAGGTTACAAACAAGGACACCAAAAACATTAGGAAGAAAAAAAAAAAAGAGATGTTAATATGTGTCCTCTTTTGACTCTTCCCCACTTCTGACTCTGTTCTTTCAAGGTCAACTGCTGATCCAGAGAATGAGTTCATGTCCTGCCTCAGCTGACTGGCACGGCAGAGCCAAGACTGGGCACAGTGTCAGCAGGCGAGCCCCATGTTCTGCCCTGCAACCCTGCCCACAGCCAGGGACAAATGCAGGGAGCACTGATATGCACTGTTTTCTTCCCTTTTTGCCTTCTCCAAAACTCCTGGAATGTGTTTGCATATGGTGGAAAAAATGCAAGGAGCAGTGAGATGCAGCCAGGGACATTGCCCTGCCTGTCGGCACTGGGCTTGGACTGGGACCGTCACCACCGTGGAGGTCGGGGCAGCCCCTGCTGCTTGTAGCAGTTGACCAACTCAGAGATGAGCTGAATTTTTTGGGAAATCCATTGTGAAATTAAAATAGAGGAAAATCTATCTCCTGCACAGTCTCAGTGAACACAGGCTTGCGGCAAAGCCTGTTTTGATCAGAAAACTGGCTAGCGAGTATGAAGTATTTTACAAACTTTCAAACCCATCTTCTCCTCCTCATTTCATTAATGGGTATCTTTTATCCAGTCCTAAGAAACAGCAAGAAGACTAATTAGTTTAACAAGTACAACAAATGGTTTTATTGACAAAAAAGAACCCTTTGAAATATACATTACATTCTCAAAGGATTAAATTACACCCTATTATCCATTTTCCATAAAATAAAGATTACTTTGATAAATCATAACTAATGTTATCTTTGGCTGATAAGAACCCTGTGCTTATTTGCGTGGCTTCTATAAATAGTGTGTTCTGAATTTATTTATCCCTAAATATAGTCAATGATACAGTCTGCCAGGCATTTTCCTGCAACTTGACAATGCCACATCTGTGAACGAGGCAGCAAATGAAAGCTTCATTGTCTGAATATCAAACATGCAACTGGAATTTAGATTTTTTTTGTCACTCACCCTACAGTAATCCATGAAACGTATTTCAGACATGCTTTGTTCGAGCAAGGTTTCTTTAATACTAAAGTGAAGTAGTCCAAACCACCCTCTTTTTTGTTTTTAAAGAGAAAAGCCTCACGTGGCTCATCTCCCCATTGTATGTAAAGTCAACTGTAGGGGGCTGTCCTGATTCAGGCTTTAATGTAGGGACAAAATGACATTTTCAAATACCCTTTGCACTTTGTCTTTCCATAGCATTGCACTAGAGGATTCTGGAGGTTAGTGAAAATCTGAGGGCTTGATCAAGGACCGAGGCACGAAACAATATCTTGGGTTTTAGCTTGTTTCTCCCCACACTACCTCTACATCAGTGCCTCTTTACTTAAGAACATAAAAACCTGGGATATCAGAAGACCTTTGTGCTGTGAGAGGTGCAGCCACCTCTTGAGCATTTGATAATCACATACACCAGGCTAGTGTGAACACCTCTACTGCAGCACTGAATGGTTGAAGTTAAACTTTCTGAATAATTAGTTTTGTTGTGATGAACCAAGATGAGTTCCTATCCTGCAGTGGGGAGGTGGAGACCTGTGGTTTTGTGGTCCCCAGTGTCCCAGTTGTGCCACCAGCAGACAGAACACAGGCTGCCCCAGGAATCCTGGCCACCCAGCTGCAGCCATTCAGCTGCCAGATCTCCAGGGTATTTCAGAGCCCACTGCCACAAAGCATGCGGGCTGTCATTTGGAACTGGAACAAGGATCAGTGCCAGAAGACCTCCTTCCTCTATGAGGGATGTCCTGTGAAGGGCCTTCAGGACAAACATCCAAGTTTAAAAGAATGATAAATGAGTGTAACTTAAATACATTAATGAAACAAATTGGCTCCAAGCTCATCTCCTGCTTTGTGTAACACTGGATACCTCAGTGGAGCTCTTGTTACTCCAGATTACCAAGGGTTAGAATTGATACAGCAGTTGTAGGATTGTCCTAAAGTTTAGCTACTCAAGTGCTTCAGTGGAATGGGGTGAAGTAGAGAAAGAGAGGTTCTGAAAACCTTTAGCAAGTAAATCCAGCACGTGAAGGAGTTAAGTTACGCAGTGCACCTTCCACTCCTACTGCCAGTTCCTTTCTCCCAGCTATTCAAACACAACATCACTCTCACATTGATTTAGGGCAGCCAGCCCTACCCTGGTGCTTTGAACCCATGCCCACATCGCAAGCAAATGGCTCTTTTCTGCGTTTTCCCTCAGAAGCAGGTGGCAGCAGATTTCAAACAAACCCACACCCATGTCCGTGCTGCTTCTCAAGGGTGTGTTATGCTCATGGAAATATGCCTAACCCCTCCATTTCGTTTTCAACATTTTCTAAGCTCCCCACCCCCTGGGTTGATGGCAAAGTGACTCAGCAAGGCAAGCAAAGGGATTAAAGAGCAGCCAGAACATTTTTAAATGAATGGAAAAGTTTAGTGGCTCTGAAAGTATTTTCCTCTAAGACATATTTCAAAAACTTTAATAAAAATAATTACAGCTGAGTCTATTAACAGACAAAACTCAGGGTTAGAGTTGTAAACTCAGAGTAAGGAGAAGCATGCAGATGTTACAAGATAAATGTATTATCACCTCTCCAAACTCCCTTACATATCTTTTTTCCTACATTAGAAAAAAATTACTCTGGCTGGGCTGCTGCGTGCATGCCATAATTAAAACAGTGTCTGTATTTTATTTTCAGTGTGATGGGCATATTCACAGAGAGACAGTGAGGAAAAGCTTTGCGGAGATTGAACACAGAGGCATTGCCACTGAGTGCTGATGAACAACCCTGGGGCCAACTCAGCCTCAGCTCTGTGTCTTGCTGCTTGCTTGGTAGTTCTGTGGATGGTAAAGCTCTGGGATATCGAGTCTGGGGCTCGTGTAACTGGAGGTCAAAGATACAGTCCCGAAGTAACAACTGGCAGAAGTTTTAGACCTTGGGCTCCTCAGGAGTATACTCAAATCAGTATCACAAACTCCTCCTTGCTTGTTCTGTCTTATGTCCCTCATACTTTGCATTGATTTCTGCTCCTACATACAAGGGAGAGGAATCAGTGCTGCTCCATTTTGAGCGACACAAGTGAAGGGTTTGGGTGCTCTCCAGGAACGAGGGAGATGTAGATTCCAAACTCCTCTGGCCCAGAACTCAGCTTACTCGCTTTCCACAAAAGTGCTCTTTGCATAAGGCAACAATGCATAAAGAAAACCTTCACTCACCTCCCCTCATAACTGGGTCATCTCAACACTGAACGCAGAGAGCACTGCCTGCTGGAGCTAGTTTCAACCACGTTTCTGCATCTTTTCCCAAGCATACTGCTAATGGGCTCACCCTTTGACGACATGTCTCTACATAAGCATTTAAGGACCAAGAATGGATATGCTGTTGATACTCAAACCAGACCTACAATTAATTCTACATATGGCCCCAGTGATGCACCCCACCAAGATCCTATTCTGTGCAACACTTATGGGCCAACCCATCAGCGTGAGCAATTAGAGGACAGAAGTGCCACAGTTGCTGGTGAGGAAATCCTGGGAATCTGTAAAATGAAAGCATCAGGACTGCCAAGGAATGGCAGCTCCAAATCCAACAGTCTTTCCTTTCCCGCTTTCAGAAGGCAAGCAGAGGAAATAACAACACGGAAGACCAAAGTCAGTAAATGAAATGCTTTTTATTGGTTTATTTACTCATTTGTGATCCTCTGTCATTTCCTTTAATTGCACAGAGCAAAATTAGCTATTGACTTTAACTGTTATGAGTTACAACTTTTATAGCTTTTGCATTAGTATTAAGATAGATAAAATCACAGACAAATCTCTACGTGGACTCAAAGGTGAGAAGGAACTTCTTGCTACTCCTCATGCAAACTACCAACTGATTATTGGGGACTGAGGCTGAGTCTAATTTGAGGAAAAAGTTCATTCTTACAAGTATGTTAATCTAATAACAAGCTAATTTATAACCTTTTCACAACTGATGTAATTTTCACATATTACATAATAATTACAGGCATACTGAGCAATATTAATATTATTAAACAACGAACAGCCATTTGAGTATGTACTATAGAAATGCAAAACCTGAATAATTTAAATGCATTATCCAGTAGAAGAGCATAATTTTCCATTAGAGCTTTCGTAAGCTTCTAGATATTCTATCTTTTTTTCCTTTTCTTACAGCTCTGGTGTTCTAAAACAGATTAAACCCAACATTCACATTTACAAAAGAATTTATGCCTGATCCAAGAACTCCAGGGACACACACTTTCCAATCTTCTTATATTATACCAACAAATTATGCCCATTAAGAGAAGGAGATATTACTTCAGCGTGGTGTTGCCTCTGAAGCTGACGTGTGCCATGAGTTTTCCAAGAGATTAGAATATATTGCTGCTGCTCCTCTCTATTTCCTGCTCTGTTGTATGCATACACTACATTTGGCTGCCACTAAGCATATGATCTGTATGGGGAATATTATTATTGTTAAAAGCGTCCATCTTAAATATACAACTGATTCAATATGAATGAGTGCTCATCTCCCCCTTGATGCCTATCTATAGGCAGTGGCCATACTGCTGTGCAAATGATCTTCCTGACCTACAGTGCTGTTGGTCCAAACCTTAAGTTTCAATTGATCTAAGGACTCCTGCACAACAACTGCTCTAAAACAAAATCCTTCAAGTAAAGCTGAATTATACAAATAATTTAAAGCATGAAGTTTCGGGTTATGTACATACACGCAATTCAAACATTTTTCTTACAAAAAAAAAATAAAATAAAATACCCGAATAGCAACAGAAGAGAGTGGATTCCAAAAAGCACAGGAAATTTGCCTCAAAGACTTAACCAACAGATTCTGAAAAAACACATCAAATACTGCAAATGATTTATGAGTTTTAGACATTGAAACTGTATCAGCTGCATTAAAATTAAACAGGCTCCGTGTGTATTGATGATAGGCTGAGAAGAAGAAAGAACAGAGAAAAGAGCAAATAAAACTATTGGTGAGGTCATAAGAGACACTGGTTCAACGTCTAGTTGAAAGGATTACGTATAGGCAAGGAAAAACCTTTCTCCTTTACTCTTTTCAAAGAGATTGCATATTGTCAAGGTCCATTTCCATTACACGAGTGAATTAAAATAATTTTTAATCTATATTCTATTTTCTGGCCTACAGACGGTTTTCAAAGACACAAGAAAGACTCCACTTCTGCCAAGCAGATTAAAGAAAACTGCATTCCTACATATTTAAAGTTTATAGTAATACATCAAATTTCAAAACAGAAAAATAACTCAATGCAAATGCTCAACAAAGACAGTATTACGGATTCTGACAAATCTGGGTGAAGCACGACTACGAGAGAAGTGCCTGAACTTGGTGAGGAGATCTGTGTAGTATTGTTTCTGGATCCTTATATTTATTTGAAGGATCCATCACAGCTGCATATAACTCACTGTAAGCTCTGCAGACCAGTTCTGTCGACTGTTTTATTATCTGCTCTCTGTAAAAGAAATTCACATGGTTTGCAAATGGATTAACAATATACACTAAAAATATACATTAACATTCAGTGTTGGTTACATTAAAAAGCCCTTTACTTCAAATATGAAAACAACTTAAAAAGCTTTGCAGCATAAGAAGGCTTTCCTGGCTGCATTGTACATACATGAATGCACATATATGATTTTGACAAACAAGAAAATAACGTTTTTTATTTCTGCAATCATGACAAAAAAGGAAACTGTTGAAGGAAAAAAAAATCATTGAATCACAGAATGGTTTAGGTTGGAAGGGACCTTTAAGATCATCCAGTTCCAACCCCCTGCTGTAGGCAGGGACCCCTCCCTCTAGATCAGGTTGCTCAAAGCCACATCCAGCCTGGCCATTCTCACTGACATTTTGTAAATATACACATATTTTTCAGCTATGAGCAAAATATACTCTGTTTGCTTCAGCATGACAGCACCGACTCCATAATCTGTCAGAGGAAGAGCTGTAAGTGACAGTGGTCAGAGACCTAGAACTTACTGCAGCCTTTTACCAATAATACCACAATGCCTGCATCCTGTTATTTTTTTCAGATCTAAACGAGTAACAATGCATGAAGATTCCATGCTAAAATTAACAGGAAAATTTAATATTTTTTGAAGGCAAATATTTTTATTTCACATTGCCCAGCGGGTGCTTGCTTTGATCACCATGGTAATGTGTTTACAGTTTTATATGCATTTTTGTCCAACAAAAACATAATTACAACTATTTTACAGCCAAACCCATACAAATGGGACACAAGGAGAAGCAGAGGAAATGGAAGTGACCATGACCTTAGGTCCAGCCCTGCTGTAACTGGCAGGCAACAAAGGAATAAAACCACCAAAATGGCACTCACTAAAGTCAGGGCTGAATTTACCAGCTTCTGACCACAGAGAGTGTGAACTGAGAAATTAGAAGAATTTTGAATACTGAGTGTGTAGAACTTTGCATTTTCAGGAAAAAATAAGAAATGGAAACTGTGAGATTATAGGGGAGACACAATACTGCATTTTATGCTGATGTAAAGTATCTTGTTTTTCAACAAACACTGCCTGCTGTCCAATTATTACATTATTAGAATACCTGAAAAAAGGACTGTTGTTATAAAAGCAGATCTAGAAATGCTTTTTTAGTCTATTCAGGGCTTTCTGGTAAACAACTGTCTCAAAACACAGCTCAGGATCACTCAGCTGCAGTAACGTGATCACCTTTTAAGAAAGTTATTGCACAAAGAATTTGTATAGGACTGACTGCATCACACCAAACACTATCACAGTAAAAGAAAAAGTTCATTAAAATATTCCAGAGGACTGAACAGCATCAAATGAGTCTCTCCATCAAATAATGACAATGTCATTAATCAGTACATTAGGATTTCAGTTGCCATAACAACACAATCCATTTTATCACCAACACAAATGGCAGCACTTTCTAAAAATAATAATTCCAGCATTCGGTTCCTGTGATCCAACACAAATGAAAAGAGCTTTACAAGACCAACAGCCACAGAAACAAATATCTTAAAACTTTTTTAAAATGAGCAAAGAAATTTGAAAGACAAATTACACTGTTGAAGGAAATGCTTTTCATGGTCATAAAGCTTAAATTATACTGCCAGTGAGTACATAATACACTGTAGTCCCTTATCAAAAAGTATGTGGTCTGCTTTTGAGAATTAAATAACTTATGAGTTTTCCAGCTCAACAACTGGAACAGAGAATCACAATGATGTGAAGAAGTCTTCAAACTGGACACCACGTGTCTGTAAAACTAACTTGAAAATGATAACATTAAAATGATAGCAGCGGTCTAATGGTTTACTTGAATTTTGAGAAATTTCAGAATTTTGCTGGTTTATTTACTACAGAAAAAAAGTCACAACTAGATACTAAGACTAAGATACTTCAAGCATCCATCTATGTAAATACGTATTTTTGAATATTTTTATTTTTAATTGTGTGCAGAAGCCAACCTGCAATGTTGAGTTACAGCCGGTTAATAAACTCCTTTGTGTCACGTGAGCTCTAGCAGCTGTAACAATCACCCTCCACAATGGCTCCCCACTCACCTCTCTACTGCTCACTGTTGCAAGATAACACAAATTTGGCTTAAATTGTACTGAGAGAGGTTTAGAAAGTTCACAAAAGGAGCAAGGCTAAGAGTGCATATGTGACCAGTTTATCTTGGTTCATCTGACAGAAAGAAATGATTAAGTCAAGGCAATTTCAGTGCATGCCCATGTCTTTATGGTAGCATAAAGTCTACCTTGAAAAAATTGCTTTTGTGTTAGCAGTGAAAAATTGAAGCTTTCAAAATTCATTCACTGTTATTATGATTTTAACATAGACCTACATTAAAAAAATATATACCAACAGCTAAAATACCAGCTTAATAGCTTGACATCTAGAAGCTGAAGTTCCAATGCTTCTGTTACACTGCTGCTCAAGCTGCCTCATTTGATCTGTTCTGCACAAAGCAACTCTTCCTAAGACAGGGTCAGCTCTGCTGGTTGAACTGCAGGAACGCTGACCCCAGCAGAGACCCAACAAACTGATGAGAAGAACCAACATGCCCCACACCAAGCTATGCACCAGGTATAGAGCACGAAGCTGGAAGTCCCTGAGTGAGAAGAACTGGAGCAATAAATTCCTAGCAATAAATGTTTTTCCCTTGCTGTATGGCATTCCTTTAATGGCAGGATCCATTAAATCCCATTTGGAGGACAGGTAGCAGTAACGAGAATCCAAATGTTAGAGTATCTACTTAAAACGTGACGTCCCAGTCACAATTTCTCATATCTTCTTAAATGCATTCTTGACAAAAATGTGAAAAATAACATCAAGAAAACTTTTTGATCAGTGCAGCATATAATTCTCTGAATTAAAGTATTACAAAATGTCTTCATCTGGTTTGCATTTAATTGGAAAGAAATTCATGGCATTTTCCTTAGCCTTAGGGTTCAGTTGGCCCTTATTTGTCATATTATATAATATATTCATGAAACAAGAGAAGAGATAAATTATGAACTCCTCACTTCTACACTTCAAAGGAAAAAAAAATCACTAACAAAAAAAAACACATGTAAAAGTCATGTCAGAGCAATATCCAATAGCACAAAATGTCAATACTCTATACTAAACAACATCACATTTGATAATTTTAGACTTCATGGAGCTGCAGGGGTAAAAGAAATCTTCAGAATTAAATATTTCATCTGCCTTCAGAATGCTTACAAAATAGTTCTAAAACAATTTACAACTAAAATGACAAAAAATACCAACACAGCATAACATGTTTAAAGCAGATGAGTGTAATTCATTTTGATGGTGTCTGTTAAATGAAGAGTAAGTACCTCAGAGATTTACAAAATTACATATTCCTGTTTTTCAAAAAGTGGTGAGTCAAAGCAAAATTGACCTGAAGTACAATGCAAACGTGAGTACAGCTGACAACCTGGATTCATACCGTGATCCACAAAAACCTAATCAAATTCATCTTTCTGATTACTATACAGGCACAATACAAATTCAAAGTTAAGATACTTACTTCACAGTGGCACTCAGAAGGAAATTCAGCTGGGACATTAACAGACTATCCGGAGCAGATAGGTAGCGATCAAACTGAGCCTAGGAGTGGGAAAAAGAACAGCAGATCAACATAAAATTCGTTACATGAAGATAGATAAAAATACAGATTTCTGAAAAGTGGCTACATTAAGGAGGCGGCATCTTACTTGATATGATTTCCTTTTTTTATTACTTTAAGATAGAAGCAAACATAATATACAAATACTTAAGGCAGAGCTTATTAGTTGTATGGAGACTGCTGAGTCATGGCCCGAACCACCAACTGAACATCTGAATTGAAAGACCTGGTCAGCCCTGGGAGCACAGGTGAAGGCAATTCACCTGTGTGACCAGGATAGGGGGAGCCTGGCTCCACCCCTCTTAGACCTCATCTAAGGGCTGACTATTACTGAGGAAGGATCTCTTGTTGGAGATCCTTCCTTTGGAGTTCTTTTCCTGCAAGCCTAGATCCTTGGAGATGGGTGAGCATTTATCTTTCCTTCCTTTTGTAACATATTGTTTGCGTTGGTCCCTTTGCCTTTACGTTAGTCTACAACAGCATCAAATCCTCACCAGCAGAGTAATTATCACTGAACAAGTTCCCAAGAAAAGACCTAGAAAAGCTGCAGCACCTCCATCCTTGGAGGTACTCACTCAGGTAAGGCCTGAGGCAACTTTATCTAGTAACAGCAATCTTCTGAAACATTGGATTAATCTTCTCAAGCTCCTAAGTTCTAAAATCTACACCCATCAACATCTAAATACACAAAAAATTGACATAAACAGCTAAGGAAGTCAGTCACAGTTCTCACAGGGTTATCTGCCAAGACTGGGAATGCAGGAGAGATATACCTGAGAGAGGTATGGCCTTTACTAGAACAGCATCTGTAAGCACACACTGAGCAGCTTGAAGGTCTGCGACCTGGAAAAACCTCATGTTGAAAGGCAGTGAATCTACCTGTATGTATTCTCTCTCCCTTATGGTTTAAATCTTAGGAAGCAGACAGACTACAGTGACTAGTGAGATTTACATGGGCTTCATTTCAGCATACTGTGCTGAAGACTGAGGAAACGTTGAAAACAGTTATGAAGAAAAAAAGACTTGGATTATTTTCTAACTTTTCAAGTAAAATTATTATTTATGACCATAAATCACTAATATACATTCAATTTAAAAAGATGGTCACCAAGCTTTAAATTTCTTGCAGGTCTATAAGACAATAAAAGATATTTTAAATGCAAAATGTATAAATACTGATAAGAATGCATGCTGATCTGAGCAAACCACTGAGTGCTCTGTGCCAGAGCTCTGCTCTTCCAAACAGCTTGGTATTCACTGCTTTAGAACTGGAATGGAGGAAAATAGGCTACACTGATGCCACTTGGAGGGATTCAACACTCTCAAAATGACCCATTTCCTAAATCGAAAAAGACAGAGCCTTTCCCTTCCAACAGCTTCAAGCTCTTGTGTGATCTCAAGATTTATACTAGGATGTTTTTCATGGGGTGTGTGTGCGCTGCTGGATGAGTAGGCCTTATTTATGGTTAAACTTTCAGAGTAGAGCTAAACTTAGCTAAGCAAGAAGAGTGATGCATCATATGTTATTGCCTACTGAACTGTGATATTGCAATCTCTATGCAAAATAGCCTTCACACACAAAGAAAAAGAATCAGCTGATTATCTGTTTTAAAATATAATGCAGCTTTCAGCTTCAAAAATACGTATAACTATATATAACAAATATAAAAAGAAATAACTGTGGCATACTCCCAGCACTTAATTTCTGAGTTTAGCTGAACTATTTGCATAAAATCAAAGCCTTAGGACTAAAATTATTAATGATAGCAGAACCTATATTTCAAAGCGCTCTGGCAAAAAATAAATTCTGGTGATTAAAACTAATTAGAGCTAAGTATTTGCTTTTAGCAATTTAAGATGACTCATGGGATAACATTATTATAAGTAAAATTCTGCTTCTCAGGACTTAGAATATTAGTTTCTATTACTACCAGTTCATAAATAATGTATGAATTTATTACTTCAAGTGGTCAAATTACTACAAATGAAGAAAATATTCCCAGACGTGTAATTTTTCTATTCTTGAAGAGTATAACTGGTGAGATGAATATCTACTACATCACAAAAATTAACAGAATTCTTTCCCAGGTTACAGCAACACTACCACAAAATGAAATTGTAAAACACTTACCATTGCTACCCTCAGGGACATGGAATCCAGACTTGGCAAATTTGAAAGAGGACCCTGGGGGGGAGGAAAAAAAAGCCACTCTAGCATTTGGAAGATGACAAGAAATAATAAATTCTACAATCTGTTCAGTACTAAATTGTTAACTTGGTCCTGCTACAGGATATTACATGTTTGGGAACTGAATCACCACACCAGTGCTGGAAACGTGGTAACAGTTCATCTGTACTCCGCCACTCCCTTGGATTAAAAATTTGGAATACTGTCTTTTTTATATACCCTTTCAAGTTCTTTTCACCATTAAATGACAAAACCTGGAAAAAGCCTTCTACAAGGTCTGGGAGAAAAACCTCAACTGGCAGCTGTCCAAATGGCCTTGGTGTTCCAGGATTACAGAAGATGTTCTCCACCTTTTTCATCTGTTTCTGGACCACGCTGAATTCTGCTCCCCAGTAACCTTACTGTGTTTACATGGATTACAATGCATGCATGCTGCCTCACCCCTCTAATGAATCCTGTAACAACCTCACCCCTGCAGCCAGGCAGTGGACAGATATGAGAGAAAATTACTACTGGAAATTCTATCCACATTCCATTAAACAATCTGCTCTGGTCTATTTTGTTTTAGAAGATGAGATAAGCTTATGAACAGGAAATCAAACTGAGTTACTAGTTTCTGCATTTAAAATGGTTCTCTAAAAAGCCTGTTGAGTCTGGGCACTTCATGTGAAAACACTGGCTAGAGAAAGAACAGAAAACTCTCCTACACAGTACCACTTCCTCCAGTAGTCACTGCCCTTCTCTTTCACAAAAGATCACAGGTGAGGGGAAGAGGGGATGTATTAACAACTATCAGGTAAGAATGATGGTTCAAAAGATACAAAGAGCACGAGCCCCAAATGCCAGTTTTCAACTTGTTCTAAGAAATCTGATGTAGAATCAGACTGTCTTGGCTCTAAAATAGGTACAGCAGTGAGTAAAAAAGAAAAGCTGCTATTAAACTCATCTAACGTTACTGTTATACTCATCTAACATTTTTTCATGGACCCAAAAAAGCAGTGACTGTCTAACACGCGCAAAGTATCTACTCTGGAAATGGGTATCACAGTGGGAAAACAAAAGTGAATGGTACCTGCATGCTAGGTCCAATATGTCCTACATATTGTGGAGGGGTACACAAACTCACTACTTGTGTTTTAAAGCCAGCTCCACTCTAACAATTTCTGCAGGATATTATACTACCTACACAACTACTCTGAGAACATACGTATGTACACAAATAAGCCAGAAGGAATGATGCATCCCTAACCTGCTAGGCTTGAAGTACACAGAGGGAGGAAAATCTATACTTACCTTAGTCTAATAGTCCTATTAAAAATAACAGTTTTTGATTTCACACAATACTTAATTTGCAAAAATAACAAAGCCAAAGTTCTTCTGGTTGGCAGGTACACACTACCTTCTGAATACAACCAGTACATAATCTTACCTGTTCTGGTTTGTGTTGCTGCACAGAATTATATATGTAACTTAGGCCAGCTCTAGTTAAGACGTAGGAAGCTTGTTCATTTATGAGTGTATCTAAATGAGCTTCAATCTGAAATTTTAAGCATAAGATATTTACAAAATACGCATGAAAACATAAAATAAAACAAACTCTAGAGTTAAAATGCCTAGAAACACAAACAAGAAAAGGAAGATGATTAATAAACAAGGGAAAAACATGAACACATACAGCATAATTACTGTATCCATTTACATCTTTGATATTATGAGGAACCAGTAATAAAATTACTGATAAAGTTCTTTACAGAACAGCCTAACTTTACTGTATTAGCAAATTCAACAGCAGTAAATATAAAAAAAAATGAAAGCTCTTACAGTTCTTTGAAAATGTGATAAAAATCATTCAGCTTATTGAAAATATCAAAACTTATCAAAAATATTGACAACAGAGTGGCAGCTTTACAACAAACAACATGCAAAAAATGAAGCCTCTCAAAAGGAAAATGAAACTAAAACACAGAATAGGATCACAGAATCCTTAGAGTTGGAAGGGACCTCTGAAGGCCACCTACGCCATCTCCCCTGCAATGAACAGGGACATCCATAGCTACATCAGGTGTTCAAAGTCTGATCTAGCCTTGCCTTAAAGTCTCCAGGGATACGGCATCAACCACGTCACTAGGCAACCTGTTCCACTTCCTCACCACTCTCAATGTAAAAGACTTTTTCCTTACATCTAACCAACCCTCTTTGAGCTTGAAATCATTTCCCCAGTAATCAGAAAGTAATAATCGTTTCCCATAATCAGTAAGACTTCCAAATTCAGCCATGTGTTTAAAAAAAAAAGCTGACTGAAAGAACAATAGACACTTAATTACGGAAACCTAATTAATAAATCCAGTCACAGCAAAAGTAATCACTTTTGAGTAACCTGGGAAGATTTGAGATTAAACATACTTTTACAGATCACTGTTCCATATTTATTTCTCTTCTAATCTTAAGGAAAATCTAAAATTCATAATAAATCAAACTCTAGTAAAACATAAGACTTCTATGTTTGGTATTTAAAAGCACTCACATTTTTACTTTCTAAAACTGTTTAGAGAAATGAACTTTTTACAAATCAACAGGGAAATCTTAATATTTCAATTTGGAGTCTTCAGGAGGTTTATTTTTATTTTTTTTCCCCTATGAAAAATGTTTCTTACTTAATACGCCATTCTACCTTCACTTTAATCTACTTATGTATAATCTTAAAGGGTTTTTTTCCAATCTATTTCTGTATTCGTAGAACACTTGAAGAAAGCAATTGGTATTAAATGCATAACCTTCAGTTCTACTGCTTATTTTAAGAATAAATCAATTGCAACGTTTACTGTGAATAAGAAGCTCTGATAATGGAGGTTGAAAATGCCCCAGACAGTTTGGTGAGGTTTTCTGTTTGTTTCCCAGCTAAAAGGTGCTAGAAATTCTAATTAGGAGTAGAAAGGGAAAATGGCTCACAGCCAATCTTTACTGATGCTTTCAAATAAGAAGTTGAGACTTTTTTTTTCCCCGAAGTCTTCAAGCTCCAAAAACTCTCCTGAGAGCTATTGCAGAGATTATTCTTATGTAGCAAAACTATAAATGGCCATGCCTAAGTTTCTTCCAAGTGAATGGTTTATAAGCTACATTTCCATTTTGAAATGGTACCAAACACTAACCTGCTACATTAGGTGAAACCTAACAAATGAGAATGGAAAGGTAAAAAGATGCACTGAAGGAGTGACCTCAGGTATACTGTACTAACACCCCATAGGATGAAACAGAGCCAACTGTTTCACTGAGCTTTCAAATTCTATTCGCTTCAATTCACACAGTTTGCAAGTGAACTAGAATAATTAGAATGACTCAGAAAATTGAAATTTTTATTGATATGGGTTTATCTGTGACTAAAATAAAACTTTCCTGATGTTTTTCTGTATGTTTGAAATAAAGAATGCTGCATGCCATCATTGACTCTGTAACTTTTTATAGGCTTATGATAAGAGCCCCACTTATCCCATTTTCTTTAGAATTGATTCAAAACAAACAGTATTATTGAATATAAATATGATCTCATCACAACTTACAGTCTGCAAAACAAAACAAAAAACAGTAATGATTTTATTTTCAGCTGGGCTAGTAAGGCTCACCTGAAACTGTAACATTTCTAGACGTTTGTCAGTGAATTCAAAGAGAGCCAAAGTAGTCTTCATCATATAAAGTGAGTTTACCATGAAGGTTGCCATGTCAGCTGTGCCCAAATTACTAGCAGACATAGTACACATCTGTAACAATGGATCTAGCACACAAGACAGAACCTAAAATAGAAAACAGAAAGAAAAAAGGGAGGCGAGGAAGGAAATCATGTCACATGAGGCTTCTAAGCTCATTCTGTCTCTATCACGTATTTATTCTCCAAAGCAGAACAAAGAAAAATGAGAGTTTCCAACTGTGAAAGCAGTTTTCTACTGGATTTGTCAGCAGGTGATCAGCTACCATAGTGATGGGAAAAGTACAAAAACCTGAGAACAGATTCTAACCTAGTAGGAGGAGGAGTAACCCAGATTAGATAATTGGCAATTGTGCAATCTTGATGGAGTATTTACTTAATGGAGTAGTAATTGGATAACAGAATGTAGACACTGTGCTAAGAGTAGCACTCCATACTGCACTGTAATTATCCACTTAGTTAGTCACCATCTTATTCACATTGAAAACTTGAGTTTGGAAGAAGGCTCCAAAATGGGACCAGAAGAAAAAGATTAATGGACCAAGACTAACATAAATTTGTGTATTGCCCCACCCCCTTCTCTCAAAACTCCTTTGTACCTGCACAAAGTCAGCCTGACGGGCATCCAGAGGAACAACAGATGAATCATGAGATGCCAAAACCTCTCGTAGCAAATTAAGTGTCTGATTTAGTGCAGAGCTTGGGCCAAGATCAGGAGGTGGGAGTTCAACCTAAAGAACAAGATAATCTGTTCGTTTTTTTTCTTCTACATACATACTCTATTTATATATATAAATATTTACTTAATTCCATTTACAGCAAACTTCATCAAACCTGGTGGCACAAATGCAACCGAACAGTAAAATTACATGTGGCCATGCAGAGAAAAACCTTAATTTGACACTGGAAAAGTCTAGCACATTTCAGGTAAAAACTGCCTAAAATTTTTCATCCCGTTTGGTAACAAACGAGCAAAACCAAATTTCTCCCCTCATTCAAAGTAAGTGTATTTTATAATCTAGAGAAATTCAAACGCTACAGTTTCTGGTAGTAAAATATATATATACATATATATATATTTGCTAGATTTGGTACCAGAGAACAGTCACACTGCTGGCACCACTGAGTTCACTTGGAGCAAGGCTTCTTGTAAAGTCTCCATAACGTAGCATTAGCACAGCTCTGGGAGATTAAGGTCACACTGCAACAGTTGAATGAGATCATCTCCTTGATAAGGCTGCCAACCCCCACCATGCCAAGGGGCCGGTATGAGAGCTGCAATAGGCAGCAGCAGACACAGATGCAACAGTCTTTATTAATGCCTCCTAAGTTTGTACCTTAAATTATCAGTATACAAATGACCTGCACACAAACTCAAGTACATATATAAAAATTGCAAGGATAGTGTGAGCAGTGGAATGCAAACCTACCTCAAAGATGGGAGAGATATGAGAATCACAGATATTTAAAAACCATAAAGAATACACTTTCTGAAGATTATAAAGTATGTCCAGTTCTGGGCTCCCCAGTACAAAAAAAGACAGGGATCTCCCTGGAAGAGTCCAGTGGAGGGCTACAAAGATGATAAAGGGCATGGAACACCTCCCTTATGAGGAAAGGCTGAGAAACCTGGGGCTGTTCAGCCTTGAGAAAAGAAGAGTCAGATCCACATCTATAAATATCTAAGAAGTGGGAGGCAAAGGGACGAGGCTGGACTCTTCTCAGCAGTGTGTGGCGATAGGACAAGGGGAAATGGCCACAAACTGAAGCATAGGAAGTTCTGCACAAATGTGCATGGGAACTTCTTCCCAGTGCAGTGACGGAGCACTGGCACAGGCTGCACAGAGAGGTGGTGGAGTCTCCTTCTCTGGAGACGTTCCAGACCCGCCTGGACGCCTACCTGTGCAACCTGGGCTAGGGAGCTGCTTTGGCAGGGGGTTGGACTCGATGATCTCTAGGGGTCCCTTCCAACCCATACAATTCTGTGATTCATGTTCTTCAACTCACGAAATCACAGAAATAGATTAAAATTCTACAACATTTTTAACACAAGCTCACATACTTAAACGGGTAAATACCAACTGTATCATTCATAAAATGTTTACAAATCTAGCATATCTCTTTTACCCAATCACAACACCCAAGCTCCATCAGGGACATAGCTAGACCTTTCTGTCTACAATGATGGCTCAAAGAAGCTCTCTGCTTGCCTCCAGACCCCTACCTACTGCAACCCAGGCTGCTGTCCTCATTTCCTTCTGATAAAAACCCTTCTCCCTGTTTCCTGTCTCCTGTCTATCGAAAGGGAAGCACAAGTCTGGCTAGGTTATGTGAGAGTAAGGAGATCCCAGGAATGCAGAGCAAGTGAACACTTGACAGCATAATCTCTTTTCAGAAGGACACAGGGAGAACTAAGTTTGGCTCTGTCTGGGACTAGCTTCTGTGACTCACTCAAGGTGTGTAGGTGCAACAGAAATGGGCAGTATCTGCAAATCTCTTAAGACTTCTTCTCGGTAAGAAAAGAACGCAGCTTGGGATGGTCCTTCCACAGCCAACATGCTCCATATCTGTTGCTAAAACAGATCAAACAAGAACTCTTTTGCATTCTTCTGAACATGAAGTGTTTCTCTGCACTCATTTTCCAAGAGATAATATAGTCAGTTTGAGGAACAGTTGTTCAACATAAACAGCTGGAAATTTTAAACCAATATTCTCCTAGCAATGAAGTAACAGCAATTTGGAAAGAAGCACTTACTACTTGGTGCTATTAGTAGCAAAGTCTACTGCAATTTACAGCAGTGAGCCACTTCCTTCTTGTTTATTCTTGTTATATTAGGGGTATTGATCGTGCCCTGAACACACAGTTCTCAGACCTGAAATGGACCGTGTTCAGGGATATTTTGTCATTAATTTGAGACTAGAGGCTGATAGGGCTTTCACTTCCAATACAAATTCAGATCATGGCAACGATAATTTCAGACTTCTTTACACAATCACAGAATTTTTGTCCCTTCAAGCAGATGATGGTCAGAAGCCTCTAAATTAGCTTCAACTTTCATTTAACCTGTTCTTTTGAAGTTCCTCATTCCCATCTACAAGATAGTAGACAACATTACTGGAGAAGAAAACACTAAAAGAAAAGAGGTTAAGATCTTTAAACTCTATCTCAGCTAGCTTAAAATTCCTGACTATCTCAGAGGTAGAATTATTAGTAAGTTTAGGGAAAATTAAGGCATCACTACATTCATTCTGTATTTTTGCATGAATGTAAAGTTTTTTATTTTTCAGAATTAAAAAAGAAAATTTTGAAACAGTTACAGACATTAATTTATGACAGCTGAATTGCTATTCTAATTTAAATAAAAAAGTGATGTCCTAGATATTTTATAAAAATTATTACAAGTAATGCTATTTTCAAGGAAAGAGATCTGCTGAATTGTGCCTTTGAAGCAACTGGTTCACACACAAGCCAAACAGGAACTAGCTAAAAAATTCTCAAAGAATTCAGTGGTAGTCAGTTCAACAGTAGTAAAATGTACTCTCACAATACCAAGAATCTAATGAGCTTTACTGAGCAGTTCAGTCATGCCAAAACTAGCCTGGTTGGCTGTTCATCGATACAAAGAAAAAAATTCTCTTTTTTAAACTCTAATTCATAATACAGAAATTTAATTCTTGTAGAATAGGTTTAGCATAAAAGGCTGTATCTTCATTTAAGTTTTTTAACTCTGAAATGCCACTCAGTGGGGGATGATTACTAAGCAAATAATCTTGCATAATTTTTGTTTATATTAAATACAGTTATTTCTATTAAGTACTGATACAGACATTAAGGAGAGCTGCACTGTTAGTAGCCCATATGTGTACCTGTAAACACTGAAAATACGATATGGGTAACACAATCAAAACTATATACTACACTTCCTGAACATTAGAAAGCTACCAGTGCATAAAGACACAGACTTACTGGAGCAAGTCCAGTGAAGGCCTACGAAGACCACGAAGGCTCTGGAATATCTCATACAAGGAGAGGCTGAGAGAACTGGGACCATTCAGTTCTGAGAAGAGGTGGCATAGGGGGGATTTTATCAATGTCTATGAACACCTCATGAGAGGAACAAAGAAGGAGCCAAGGCTCTTTTCAGCGGTGTCCAGTGACAGGTTAAGAGGAAACATGCACAGACTAAAACACATGAAGCTACAGCAGATTTCAGTGTAAAGTTAGTTAAATGATAGCTGCACCATGAGGTTCTGCAGTCTCCAACCTTGGAGAAAATCAAAACTCCATGGGACACAGCACTCAGCAACCTGCCCTAGATGACAGTTTGAACAGAATGGTTGGACTAGATGATCTCCAGAAGTTCCTGCAAACCACATCCAATCTGCCATTCTGTGATAGTAGTGTTAAACAAAACAAAACAGTAATTTTAAATACACAGAGCCATAGAAAGCACTATTCAGAAAGACAAACAAAACGCTGGTGGCTTTCTGAAGGGTCTACTAGGCTTTTAAATTTGACTTTTAAAAACCTCACTAGCAAGAAGGTAGAGACAAAGCACTGAAGGCAGATGCTTCATTGTAGAGAATGAAATAGCCTTCACCAGAGTTAAACAACAGCAGCATAAGAAACGTGAGCACACATCTTACAGGACAGCTTAAGAGTGGCTGTCCTAAGTTCTGAGCCCTGTTCAGATCCTACAGAGATAACCATAGATTCCAAAGTAGAATGCCCAATGGCATGCTTGTCATCTTAACTATCTTTATGTTGGACTGGGAAGAACAGATGACTGAAAAAATTCTTTCTAGCTGTTTTTTTCAGATGGATCCTTTCAGACCATAACACCACTCAGGCCACAACATCAACCTCTCTCATTTCAAGTGTCCCACAGCTGGTTTTCCAGAAACCTAAGAGGTTTCATTCTGATGGGAACCAAATTATGAGGAAGAAGTTCACAGCTATTTCCATGCAATGCTTTAATATCTCTTCCACTAACAAACTTCACAGATTATGGAAACCTAACACTTAATTTGCATACATCTAGTATAAAAAGAACAGCATTAAGTAACACACATTCCTTTGGCTACTCTACTAATCATCATCATCTTCAGACAGCACCTGACAGGTTACCTCACTTTAGTATCCTTATGATACCTTACGTTCTATTCACTTCCATGTTTTAAATTATTCTTTCATTTAATAATTGTTCTGGAGTATTATCAAAATGAGACAGTAAGGACAGATGTGCTTGAAGATTCCTGTATAATTAGCTGCTCTAATAAAACATGCTGGTGCAACAGGTCGATTAAAATGCCTCACCAGTGGACTCACTATTCTAAACACCAATTCTCTCAGCATGAGACAACAATCAATCTACTCCAGCGTACTAGGTGCTTTGAACTTTGCTTCCAGTTTCACTGGAATAGTTTCTGTTTTCTGGTAGCTCTGATCCAGTATTCTCAATTTATCGTAATGTGTAAAATGGCAATCTGCACCAGGTTGTTTTTAATTAAATTCAGACAGTGAACAACACAAAAAGAACCCTGAATCCCTAAGTTTATCAGTGCATCATCAAAAGAAACCTTAAGGACTGAACAATAGTTGTCCCTAGCACAGTTGTCCAAAAAAGCTATAAAGAAACAAATACCAACCAGACTTTCAAACTGGGGACACTAACACAGGGCAAACCCCATTCTGGTTGAACGACAAGGGTTTTCTAAGTCAGAAAACTAATCACTTTGTTACCTGAGTTAGAAAGCACAGGAAAGACTGCCCCAACACTGCTTCTGAAAGATAAAAGCCCATGCAACAATGCAGCATTTGTAATAAAAGCTGGTACTCTGAACTTTCAATTTGACAGACAGCTGTGATGCACAGCCTCTGCGTAATACCAGAATTGAGCTCTACCACAACCTGAGAATGGCACTTAAAACCTTGAAAACAAAGTAGCTTTGGAATGACTGTTGCCAAGCTTCAGAGCAGTTATTCAAGAAGAGCAGAAGCCAAAGAGACTTTCTCATATTCTGCCTTTCTTTTGATAAAAACAAACAAATTCTAGCAGTACAGATTTCAGATTTGAAGGAGCCACCTGAAAAGCGTGAATAAGAAAACGATAAAAAGAGATTCTCAGAAGGATGAACGTGAAGTTGTGAGAACTGCTGACTACATTATTTTCAGATTATAACCAGAATACTTGAGGTTTTCTGATGTAATTAAAAGAATGTTCATAAGAAAATGCTTCTGAGCAAGTAAGTCAGTAACCACTCTAAAGTAACTAGGGACTTCCCTGTATCATCTACAATGATGATCTGACAATCAAAGAGGGAGAATCCTGATCTAAGACTGCCTTTAAGATACCATATAGTTTTGTGCCTGTGGAACTACTCGTGCAACATGGGACTCTTTTTCAAAAACAGATGTATACTGAAAGCTGCTTTCTTGTCCTATAAAGAACAACCTGAAATCTCAGTTTCCCATCATCCTTCAGAAAAAAAATGCCAGGCAGTTTGAAGGCAGTTTTCTTCTCAGCACAATCAGGAACACAGGGAATTAGTTTTTCTATGGTAATGAGGACAGAAACATATCTCTCTCCTGTCATTCCTCTTCATTCAAAGGAAAGGGTCTTGACGAGTTAGCATGCTTAGTGAAACCTGCCTTGTCTACAAAGTAAAACCTGCTTTGTCTAAGAGGTTTGCACATTATTTCTATTTAACAACAAGTTTTGCTTAAATACTACTCTTGTCTATCAACTATAAAACTGTAGATACCAGAAAAACATACCACATCAAGATGCAATAACACATCAGTTTAATCTAGACAGTTGTCCCCACGCTACAGCACAATAGCATTTGCACAGGGCTGAAGAAACACATCAAGTTACAAATTCACCAGTAATGATGACTAAATCTTCTGGAATTCAGTAGCTATGAGCAGTAAATATAAAAACACTTAACATTCTCTCTAAATTAAATACATTATCGTAGAACTGATCTCTATTCAAAAGTTTTGCTCATGATTTCTCAGTTATTAGTAACAACTGATGATACTGAGAGGATATTATCACCAAAATGGTGATTTAATCAAAATAATGGACAGTTGATATTCTTTAAAAAAAAGGCCTGTGAAAAATATATATATATATTTATACTTTCCGGACTGCAGAAGTGAACATAATTTACTAATTTTACAAGTGAGCATTCTCTTCGTGTATAACACATCAGCAACAAAGTCATCTGTAATCAAATACATAAGAACAAAGGTCTGTTTTCCAGTACTTTAATCTTAACGTAAAAAAAAAAGGAAGTTCTGGAAACAACTGCACTGCATCCATAGCAAAAATCTGGTAAATACATTGGACTATGAAGAGACTGCTACTTACGTACTGTTGTGGCCTAAATACACATTAATAAAAAAAGACCTGGGTGACAAAAAGTAACTTAAAGATTCCTCAGTATGTACAAACATTGCAACTTTCATTGCTAAATTAATGGACACATATGAAAAGGCATAAGAGCTGGCTATCTACATATTTAAGAGTAAACTAAGTAACAGGAGAATTAAATTTAAGTAAAAGTAAGGTTTTTATCTCATGAAAACAAATGTTTCTCTGGGTGTAATTCAGCCTACTAACTTTTGTTTTTGGGGAAGGAAAACAAATTTTTGTCACAAAGAGATAGAACGTGATTCTATCAATTCAGTAGTCCACTCACAAAGGAAAACAACATAAGGTGATTCACTGGACTGCCCCAAACTCTCAGCTACAAGACCTCAGTACAGTAAGAATTCTTATCACGTGTACTATTTAGCCAGTTGTAAATTCCTGAAGCACAGATTCATAAATAATTGCAGATGTCTTTGTTACTTTGCATCTAATCAGCTTTGAGTCTCTAAGTCTTTGACCTCCATCATACCCTGAGGACAGATTGTTTGAGTGTATATATGCAATGTAAAAATGTCAATTTCAGATTTAATTTACAAAATGTGTTTATGAGAAAAACCAATACTTCTGACACCACATGGTAGGCTGGTATGCCAATTCATTATTCTGAATGGCTTGCACTGAAGTGCCATTGAAGGTAGCCATACATTCACCACCTTCATTTAAAGTCATTAAACCCAAATTCAACTCCAACAGCAGTGTCTACAGCCAGTCACATCCAGGCTGGAAACTGAGGGAACTAAGCAGACGAAGAGGATTACAATACCTTCCCATAGTGACTACATGTGCAGCCTAACAATTTGCTTTCATTTTGTTGAGATCTCAGAAAGCTGAAATTTAATTGGTGGATCCAACAACAGCAACCTGCTACGAATACAGCGGGGAGAGTTTAACAAGAACTGTTTCAGGTACTGAACAATGGGAAGTTCACGGAAATGAAGCTCAAAGCAAACAATGGAGAAGAAAACATACCAGGGAAGCAATGCTGGCTTTGGTGCAGTTGTCTAGTTAACAAAAGTATATTCTGCTTCTAACAGCAACAATTTTCATGGGTTTTATAAAAGACAGAATAGGTCAAGTTTTTCTTTTACTCAGCTTGCCATCCTGGGATTTATTTCATAACTTCAAAAAAGGCACTATTTACACGAGTAATTACTGATCAGATGATGCTTCAGTACAAATTATCTAGCTCAATTAGCAGACCCTGCAACTAAGGGAAATGCTGGCATTAATTTTTCTGTTTGTCATAGATCTTACAACTATGTAAACTGCTCTGCTGCTCTATAAACAAATGCGGCTAATAATGCTATTTTTAGCCATATTTACTGACACTAATAAAAAATTAAAAAACAAGACATGCAGGATTTTTTTTTAAATTGAATTCTATAGCCTGCACATAGAAACAAAAAAAATAACCAATTTTAGGAAAAGTTGAAGTCTAAAACAGCCATTCGTCTAACAATAGATAAAAGGAAAATGAAAGCTTGAGATCTGAAATATGAAAGATGCATGATTTTGAAACAAACCTTGTCCATTAGTTTACTTGCATGAAGACTCAGGCTGTTAAAGAATATCTTCTTACTCAACAAATGCATTTCTTCTATTGTTGTCAGTAGTGTGGCTGCACTGTTCCCTACAATACCACTGAAAACAAAACAGAGATTAACAACATGACAAGGTCAGACACTTCAGAAAGCATTTCATACCCAGATTTTTCAAATACAAAGATGTAGAAATCATAGGAACAGCCACACTGGCTTTCAAGGGATATGCTTATTGTCTGTGAGAACAAGAACAATTAACCATGCCATCAAGCAGATGTAACTTTTATGTATAGCCTATCTGAAGTTTAGCACTTTTGTCTGATGTAAAAATATTTCTGAGCTACAAAAATGGCAGGTAAAAAGTTCACTGCATCATAACAGGGCTAATGCCTGGCTTGATTTTCAGAACATAATCTTGTCACATTTAATGGGCCACATGTCATATGTCACGGATTTCCTTTTCATCAATCAGGCACACTTCCTGTATACAGAGGTAATTGTTCAGCTGACAGGAGATACTTCAGTGATCTTTAAACAATACATCACTTGCAGGAGGAAAAGCAACAGGTAAGACTGCCTCAGACCTTCCATTTTAACACTGCATTTTCAGTTGCTTTATAACTACTGGGAAACAGACTTCGGAGACAGAAAAATGACAAAAGTCTTGCAGCTGTTTTGACAATAAGAATAGGAATAATTTATTTTTCTCTTTCATAATACTGAGCAAAACGTAAGTCCTGCATGTGTTCTACCAGAGACCTGTAGTGCCACCACACTTGCAGAATTTAAATGCAGCAGTAGATGCCCAAGAACCATTTATTCCATTCTGTCCAATACCTAAACACTGAACATGAGCTCAAGTCATAACACTAGTGACTCAGACTCTCAACACTTCAGTCCAGGAATGTGGAGGAACATTTTCCTACTATTGTTCTTTCTAACCAGTATCAACTACTGCTAACCCTAAGGCCAGCATCTATAAAAACCAGTGATTCTGATTCTCCACCTGTTCCTTTGTTCTTGGGGACACCTGAAAGTTGGGAAGATGACCGGTAAACCTTGAACACCAAGATACAGAATAAAGCAAGCACCTTGTCAGCAGGAAAATGCAAGTGCTCTATCAGAAGAAGTGGTAACCAAACACAGCTATTAAAGGAAGAAAAAATTAGAATTTCTTGAGAGAATTTAATGCTAGCATTTTCTTCACAGGGACACCTGGCTTTGTCACCTTAGATGTTTTCTGTAGTTTTTTAACATACTATTGGCATCCAGATAGAGAAGTAATAAAATATCCTTTACCTATTTATCAAATTGATGCTATATTCCGAAGCAGACTCTGTATGAATTGAAAAGTGACAACAAATGACATTTGCTTGGTACCATGCACGTTTATCTTTGATAGTATAGCACACAAGGCCAAGAAAACCCTTCCTACTATTCTAATCATTATACTTAGAATAAAGACATCTTTAACATACTTCACAGTTTTGCATACCTGATTGTGTGGTGATAAAACTTGAGAAGATTAGAAATCTTGTACAGTAGAACTGCTCCTGGCTCAGCAACAATCACCTGTTCAATCCTAACCTGCAGAATAAGCAGAAGTCCTTCCAATCATACACTCTAAAAGACAATCTCTATCATTTTATGTATAATTTGATGCTGACTTTTGAGAAATAAATTAAAAGGGAACAACAATAACAAAAAAAAAAACTAACAAGAGACAATACCATCTTAACTATAACTTTATGCTTGAACCAATGTATTTCTGGGGTTACCAAGCCTCTGGGTAGAAAACAAGCAGCTACTTCTCAAAAAAAAAAAAAATCTTAAAAAAATTAAATTAAATTAAATAACCCCCTCACCACTAAATACTCCCTTATAGGTTTTTGTTGCAACTTGTTACTGAAAATTTCAAAATACTGAGATCATTTTATGAATTAACACCAGTACATACTGGAATTCTCCTTAGCACTGAACAGAGCACATGCAGCTGCAGAATCCCTAAACAATAACCAATGATCATTAGCTTCATGCAGCAATTTGGAATATTCAAAGCATTAGGCATTTTACCCAAAACACAGTATTTCTCCTGAATTAATCTCTCCTTTACTTTAAGGAGATATCACATATCTGCTCCCAGTATGTAACTAGGTATTTTTATAACTAACAAGCAGCTATGTTGACTGTTTATCTCAACCAGGAGATACGGGTTACACAGACCAAAACAGTACTGACTTTCTTTACACTTGGACAGTTGATGTCTTGTCTCCATGGTACACACAGTCTCAATTCACCATAAAAAACTGTCCCAAGGTCAAGCTCTGGGCGCTCATGAAGCAGTGTAAGTCAGTGACTTATCACTGCACTATTCCCCCACATGCCTGTGTGAAAGGGCTACATACAGACCACCATCCAATCTCCAAGTTATTTGCCTGCTGTTCAGTGGAGCACAATGTGCAGCAGTGCCTTCTTGACTGAGACAGCTGCAGAGAGAATCAACTAAGATTATGCTCCTTTTGCATCCAAGTTCGAGACCAAATATGAAGAATAATTTTTGACTCTTATTTGCAAAGCTCAATGCACAAAGTTAATTTCAACATTCAGCTGTACTTTACTCTCCAATTCCTATGTATGTACAGAAGCATACATATATACCCATTTTCAGCGCTGCACAGAAGGATATTTGAACAGGGGTATATCACTAGGTACAGTCCCTTGGGCAGAGTACAGCCTGAAGAAATCTTAAAGCACACTGTGGAACTAAAAATGACTGAGAAAAGATTGATAACTAGAAAACATTTTTTCACTGTTTCTTTCAATACAAGAGCTAGAGTTACTAAACAAGACAAAATCAACAGGAGCTGAGTTTTCAAAAAGCCTGAACTTACTTAATCTGTGCACTTCCCTCTTCCTAGATATGTTATGAACACCAACGTTTTATACCAACTTGACACATTCATGGAAGAAAAATCTACTGAGGTCTATTAAGTACAAAGACAGAAGCTACCGTTCAGTAAGTCCTTAGTAAGTCTACAAACAGTTGAGGAAACTATTCTGCAGAAGTATCTTGACACACTTCCACAACATCCTTTAAGAAAATAACATGGGCACTATCAAAAACAGTATGAAGTTAAAATGTTTTTCCATCTGACCTACTACATCTGTTCCCATATTCTGATCCCAAAGCTAAATTTTTGGTGATAAGTAACACTGAACTTCAGGAAAAGCAAAACAGATCAAGATACAGATTTAGTATCCTGGCACCTCTAACTGTATGACTATTTCTAATTAGACCATTAACTACATACCCATGAACAATATAACCCTTAATTGTGAAGGGTATTACAATTCTCAGTGTTGAGAATGTAGTTTTAACCAAGGAATGATGACAGTACAGTGTAGAAATGTTCTGAGAAAAAATAACAGACTTTGTTTCAACATATTTAGAGCACTAAGAAAAGCAATATACCATACCTTTAGAGGCCTGCAAACACCTTCTGTGATGTGCCCAACTACTTCTTGAATATTTTCTTCCACACCTACAGTGAATGCAAGTACATGCTAAGATGATGCAAATTTCTCTTTTTCTCAAGACTATAAAACAAATAAACAAATAAGAGCTACTCCTCCATTAAAAAAAAAAACATTATGAAAGGCATGTTCTTTTCTTCATGAGTCTAGTTTGTATCTCCACTGAATTTCAAATCTAACCATTAAGAAATGGTTGCATGACAAAACAGTCCTAAAGACTCATAACCTTATGCTATGCAATTGCTCCCTAGCACAACACAGTGCCTGGGGATGTGAGGGAGAAGAAACAAAAGGAAGAAAAATGTTTTATCCAGAAACAGTCACAGAGATGCTCAGCATCAGCACTTCTTGAAGACAAAAAATAAACAGCCCAACAAAGAGGGGTACTGAGATGCTGAGGAGCAACAGTACGTACCATTATGAAAGGCTTGAACTGCAAATATACACATCTGAGAGAGATGCGCTCATGGCATTGTTATAACTTACATCACATATGTACCTCCAAACTGTACTGTACCATACCATTAGCAAATGCTTCCTCTCTAGCAGCAGCTGAAACTAATCCTTCAGAGAACAAATTATATATGAAAGAGAATACTGCCCTGTCTTATCATGAAACACAAATTAATTGTTGCATGGCAACCAGCACTGTCATAAATCAATCAAACTGAAAGCAACAGATCTTCAAGCTCTCACTTCAGTAACAACTTGGAATAGATTTATGGAGACAGCAATAGTTTAATTCTAATTTAAAACTTGTCAACAGGAGTTCATCTTCAGATGGGACCCATGCAATGAACAGTAAACAAATTGACTGTGATAAAAATCAGGCGACCTGAAGCTGTATTTTACAGATCTTGTTTCACACTAAAAGAGATTACCTCTCCAAGAAACAAAAATATAGAAAATTAGAGACATGTGACAATGCTTCTATACATCAAGACACATGAAAAACCACTTAAGAAGAAACAACTAAATTCCATATGGTGCTCAAAGCTAAGAACTTCAACATTCTAAATCGGCAAGGTCATAAAAATACATTTATATATTTAGATATTTACACTAGGGAAGAAAGCAAGATTACAAACCACAAGGTTCATGGCCTGTTATGTCACAGGTCCCATGTCACTAACCCCCCAGCACATCCTAATAATTTACACATTTCTTTGGTAGGAACAGCCACCTTTTTATGGTTCATCGATAAAACAAGCACATCTTTGCAATCATGTTTCTAAACCAGACTGACTCATTAACAAGTTCTTGGGTATGAAATTTTAGCTGCAAAAATATACAAGTTCAAATAGCAAGGAACATGGAATTACAATTTTGGTATATCATATGCTTGTGCCATCACATACACTTTCAGATCCAATCAGAGTATTTCAGACTAAGCAAAGAGCTAAAAGAAATCTTCCAACACAACTGATTATATAAGCATTGCCATTATTAGCAAGTCACAGTGACATGGAAGAATTACAGATTAAACAACTCTTAAGAGACTCAAAATCACTTTCAGGTCCAGTACAATGCAAAACCATTTACCTATTCTGAAGTTTACAGTGCTTAAAATTTTAATGGCTTTTTTTGTCCAGATAAATTTTCAAGAGCTAACGTTTGCAAGCTTATAATTTTAAAACTTTTTAAAACTTACTCCTAAGTACTTAGTTATGGGATACAGATTCTGTTGTCTCTAAAGTCAAAACAGTAAACATCTCTCCAAAATGGTATTCACAGGTCTTCTACCAGGACCCAATCTACATCTGTCTCCATCCACATTTTTTCTTTTATAAAGAGAGGGGGAAGATTTTTGTCAGTGCAATTCACCACCTTCTCCATAGTCCTGAAATTATACAGGGCTTATAGGAGAGCTTAACAGTGATATGAACTCAGATGTTCCTGACCTAAAATAATAAATGCACTTCCCCCTCCAAAAAATGATTCAAACTGAAACTGAAGATAAAACATTGGACTAATTTAGTATAGGCTAAGATAGTATTTCTCTAAATTTCACCTTCAAAATCACTCATACTCTGTGCTAGTTGCTTGGTCTCCCTCTGCAGGGAATAGAGAAAAACAAAACAAAACACTTCTGATGAAAAGTCTTGAGAAATGCCTATATTGGAACTATCTTTTGTTAGGAAGATTAGTCCTGTGCAAAGCAAATCACTCCCATTCTCTGTAATCACGTATCAACAACATGTCCACTTATAAATGGACAAGTTAAACTAACTGAACTTCTGCTGTAGCCTGTGCAACCAGACACCTGCAGACTGTGCAACAATATAGATAATTCACCTCAAATCTCTCAGTACCACACATACTGTATACAATCACTTGTGTACAAATCTGTACAATTTGTGATCTGTTTTTATATGAAGCATATAATCTCAGTCTATTTAACCTGAACCATAAAGCTGCATTTCCCACTTAAAGGTTCTTGCTAAATTCAGTGGTATCCTGTTAAGTACTGCTTCCCCTTACAGATTTTATCCTACAACCATACTCATTGTCAACATTTTTTCCCAGAGAAACAGAGGAACAGTCAATAGATGCATCCTTCAAGGATTTGTTGGTTCCACTGTGAAGGTAAGAATCCCACTTCTTCTGAAAAGTAGGCAACAGTGATGTCAAAGCACAAAAACATTTGTTTGCTTATCTTTTTGCTTGCAATACTGAATACCTTGTTTATATTGGTCTCTTGGAAAGAAGTTCTGACCTGGTGATTTTTTTGGAATTTTTTTCCTGTAAATATTTCTATTCTCTGTATTCTTAAGTAGTTTACTCTGACTTATGGTTAAAATTCTCTAAATACATCTACTTAGAAGGTCACAGCATCTCAGTCTGACATCCTGCCAGAAGACTGGAGGATTTAATAGTTAGACAAAGCACTGCACAAGGAGGTAGGGTAACTTCAGAATGGAATAGAAGACCGGGCAACAGCACAGCCAACTGCAGAACCAGATGCAGAACCATCCTGTGTGGCCAGCTTTTCCTGAAAGACTCCATAGTTACAGCAGAAGCATTAGATCAGAATTACATTTTTTTCCCTACCATATAACCATCATGATGCCTACTTTATTCTCTCTCTGAGACACTTTCAGTAAATTAAATCAACTTCTGTAGTACGCTGTAACTGTGGTTAAAAAACAACAACACTCCTTTTTGGTTTGATTTACAGTTCCTACTTCCTTTAAACAATCTCCTTGCTCATATACCTTTAATTGCAAAAGCTACTTTGTATTTCCAGCAACAAGGAAAATGGGAATGCATATTAACTTCAAATCCCAAAGAAAGACCAAATTAAAATTCATGATCTGGAAAACTCACCAAAAACACAGATCAAATGTAAGCTCTTACACAAGGTTTGTTACTAACCAAATCAAATACATTTACTCAGTTGTAAGTCTCTGGCTGAAGCTGTAGAGGCCAATCCCATTACAGCTTTTACAGAAGTTCTCAAGTTCAATGTACTTAAAAGAGAAAAGCTGCTGAAAAATCTGCATGAGAATCCACAGTTTCATTAATGAGATATTTGTTATCATAAAGTTGTATCTACAGTGACCTACTTCGACCTTCAGAAACCTATTACTTCACACATGAAAATTTCCTTACTTGTAGCATGGAAGGAACAGAGTAAGGAATAACAATTCCCCAAAAAAATAATGTTTTCAGAGAGAGATATTTATATCTTATGGACAATTTTGAACTCTCAGCTACAGCCTAAAATTTCTTTGTAAATTTACTGTAAACCTATTATGAGCATAGGAAAATGAAAAGAAAGCAATTTGATGTATTCTTCTTTGGTGAGGACTTCGGACACAATGCAACCATATGTTATTCTGAAGTTAATCCCAGTAAAATGAAAACTTAACTCTCAAAACCTAAGCCCACTCTTAATACTTCTTAACTTTCTTTCTTATCACTCCTCAATATATGTTTTGAAATCTAGTAGTACCTTGAATAGTTACAAGCTTCAATATAGCTTCCAGATGTTCTTTTTCAGAAGCTGTAGCTTGATGCAGCCAGGCCAGCATGTCTCCTACATACCTAAATAAAGAGAGAAATTTCTGCGTGAATCAGGGGTTTAAAGTCTGAGGAATTCAAAGTGTGAACAGGTAAAAGGATTATTCCTTATATGTTCTCAGTACAGTACCTCAGAGGATCGTGGGAGTGCATTTCAATAGGGCGGGGAGTACCTCCCAGACCTCCTCTAGTAAGAGCATCTATAAAGCCACGGACTACAGCACTCCTTCGAGCTGTTCCAAACTCATCCAGAGTGTACCTGTTGTCAAAACATGAAAATGGGTAAAACAAAGATCACACTATCACACTTAATCTCTTCAGTTTTACAGTTAGTACAAGTAATCACTTCTATAGCTCTAATAAACTTGCACCAATCCTTCCATTATACAGCTCTAAAAACTTCCTGACGTTATTGACTCTATGTAACAAATACTATAGATGGCTTTTCCTAGACCCTTCCATTCACTTACCATGCACAAATAAAGAAATGAAAAAATCATTTCCACTTTTGTACATATAAGCATGTACTGACAGGTCTAGGACTCCTGTTCACACGTGGCCCACAACTGAATGACAGAAGAAGCAAATTGTTGCACCACAACACAAGGCTACCTCCTTCTAGATCATCTGATGATTCGTAGCTACAAAGTTATTTGCACATAGTTGTTCGGTGTCAATCAAATGAATCTTAGTTACATATTTAAAGCATGGATAATTGTAACTCAGTGCGTAATCTCAAATGCCATACTGGTAATAGAGAAGGTAACCAGAAAATACCACAACTCATTCTTAAGAAGGCTACTTTCCTGTTGGGGAACAAGCACAAGAACAACTGAGGGATGGGAAATGAACGCTGCTAACGACCCTGATTTATTCGGTTACTAACAGGACTTCTGAAAGCAATGGAACAATTACTTATTTGAAAAACAGAATTTAAGTATTTTGAACACGATCCACAAATTACAAGAGGAAAAAGAAAAAAGGCAACAGCATATTTTCCCAACATAACAGAAGAAATGCCAAAGAGTAGGCTTGGTGTCACTTACCCGTGACACCCAGCAGCTGAACAGATATAAAAATAAAATAATAATAATAGAAAGCATCTTACTCACTGATTGAAATTAAGTAAGCACTGTGCTCACAATTAGACAGATGTGGAGGACAAAATACAAAGGGAAATAACACACTGTGTCATACATGTTTCAAGTTACATTCAATTTTATTTTTCATATGCTATAAATAGTTCAGTGAATCATCCATGTTTGCTCTTTTCTAATGTAAGTTACTATTGAAGAGGGGGAGTGAAGAATCTTGAAGTTTCTTTTTCAGTATATTTCTTACAACGTACTTGCTTATTCAGAGAGTAAAGATCTGTTTTATTTTTTAAGAAGAGGTTGATAAAAAGTCTTTAAACAACCATTAATTACAAAATTTATGCAGTTAAATATGAGAGAAATATAGAATCTGCTGACTGCCCACAGTTCACGAATAGCAGCATTGCAGCAAAAAATCTCCAGTCTTAGAGAAAGTGGTTAAACTTTCCCCCCTCCAATAAACAGTCATGTAATTGCAAATACAGCAAGATAATATAATAGCGAGATTGTAAGATGCATCTGATTTGAAATTAAGCAGTTAGTAGCAATAATTTTGTTTAAAAAAGAAAAAGCAATTCATTTTCATTTTGGTCTCAGAAAAGTAGGGTATCACAATGAGAAAATCCTACATGCATAAAAACTAATTAGTAACAATTATTTGTTCTAGAAACAGACTATTTAGTATTATTTTGGGGGAAGAAAACAACATTTAGATTCTTTTCAGTCCTGTTCCAAATTTCCAAAAACCCAGTAAAGTAGTAATAATCATTTGTGAGGAGAAGAAGAAGGCAGTGGAAAAGCTTTGAAAATCAGGGTGGAGGATGGATGAGGAACACTGCTTTGAGCTATAACTCCATGTATTATCTACTAAACAGTTTTCAATGTTTCTGTTAGAAATACTAAGTAAAAGCAAAGTAAAATATATTTTTCAGATCTTTACTTAGTTTACAAAAGGTCATCCATTGTACAATCTTTCTGCCACCCTAAAATTAACATTACAAATTCTTGTTTACTTATTTACAGCATCTTGTTTCTAAACTGTTCTCAGCAGTTAGAATGTACAAAGGTATAGGTCATCTTTAGATTGAGAATACAAAGCATCAGTACTGCACTTTTGACAAGAGCAATCTATGGTGAGAGAGGCACGGTCCCATCTTCTACACTATCATTTACTTCAGTCATTCTGGGAGAGAAAAAAAGCATCCAGTCATTTATTTATTTTTTAAACTTCGGTAACAATAAGAAAGAAATTAGGAGAAAACGTCTCTTCCGCAGATTCATTTTAAACTGGACAGCTGTGGGTTTATACAGAAGATATTTTTAGTTTTTGCTGTTTACAGTCAGTTTTAGAAAGCAAAACTACAGCTTTGGGAAGTTTCAAAGCAGAATCATTTAACAAAATATTCATTGCAGAAAATACAAAATGTATTTATAAGGAAATATTATTTATAAAATGTGAATGACCCTATGCAGCTGTAAGAAAGAGCTTGGAGGACAGACTGCAAAAAATAAATTAATTTTAAAAAGGGCTCTCCAAACCCTTGCCACAGCCTAACATACCAGCTGGCTGCAATGTGTGTAAGGAGCAAAATCAAAATAAAACCTCCGAATGAAAGAAGCTAAATGTACCAGAGCTAACAGTAAAACATTATCTCCTCAGGTATATGGCCACTCCAAAATAAACAGTTCTTAGAGTGCCACCACGTGGTTGTCTACGAACTACCATTTAAAATACATTAAACAGTCCCTTCAGCAAATTCTGAACAAGAACTGAGGACTACTACATATTTAAGCACCTCTATGCTTTGGAGGCCCATATGTTGCAGCTTGTCTTCCATTATGACTTGTACAGTCATTATTAAAAAAACATTCCATCTATCAGAAGCGCTTCAGCAATAGCTAATCAGCATTTAATCAATCTTTTCACTTTGGGAATTTAAATGAGACAATTATGTGCTTTGGATAGCTTGTTTTCTCTACAGAAAAATCCTGCAATGAGAGTAGCGAAAAGTTACAACTCATTTAGATATAAACAAGAAGTCTGTCATTGTATTTAGGAAGCAAAGTCTGGAGAAGTTCAACGTCCACTACATCATACGTATGTCAAAGAAACTCTGAATTTTAGAGAATCTGAATATGTTATTATTTTTTTCAAATGTGATGGAAGACTAAATTGACACTATCCTTTATACTGCAAATAATGGCAGTCTTCAAGTTTCATAAGCTGAAAATACCCCTTTTTATTAGAGATGGTCATGAACACTGACTTACTTGTAGAGAACAGGTCTATCTTGTAAGGCTTCCACGGCTTGAGCAAGAACTGGAGAAATGTCACATGATTCTTGTGTTAAAGTCCTGCATTCATCTATAAAATACCAATAGAGATAAAAATGCCTTTACACTGCAATACCTTTAGTACCAGGCTGACAAACAAGAAAATGGGCTACAAATTCAAAGGTTTTTGATTTGAAGCCTTCAGAATATGCTGTCTGGTCTTTGTGTTAATGCAATTAATTTCCCCTCTTAAGTACGTCGCTGCAAAATGGATGTCCATCACAAATCTCAACAAAAGTGAAAAGTAAAGGAAGCTTATTATCTGCTTGCACCCATGTACAAATGTTAAATCATTCAACCATGAAAATTCTGTCAGGTTCCTTTATAAGAGACTGACACATCCCAGACAAATTACTGAGGAAAAAAAAATGGAGCAAGCACTTAACCACACTGTGAGGACGTTCTGTTTCTTTGTTTTTGCTTTCATTTTAATGACATAACTATACAATCTTGCAAAGCCCACGCAAGAATGTCGAAATCACATAAACTAAATCACACAACACCATAATAATGCTGAATTTTTGTTAGGATGAAACTGCAACCATTATCTGAGAATTCAGCACCCACTGAAGAATAGCCGACAAATTTCATCTCCTTTTGCACTAGCTATTTGCACACCTTTTGTTGTCAATGTCTTGAGAGAAGTAATCAAAAAGGATCTACATTTTACATTATTGAGATGTTACACTTAGCACTGATGCTTGGATCCAGAAGACATACGAAAAAATAATCACCTACAGTGACTCAAAAGAGCATCCTGATACAATAAGTCAGCTTTGTTTGTTTGTTTTTAATAAGCCACTTCTCAAAAACCAGAACTTTCCTGTGACCAGTGAGAAAACAAAATGCAATACATTTAGCAAATTCCTTAGACTATCTAACTGTAATTACTGTTCTCTGTGGAAAGACATCTAAATATACACATACATAATATGGTTTTCCAAACAGATGAGATCTGACCAGAAAAGGGAGACTCTTCAGTTAACCATTTGGTTCACAAAAGCTAGCTTTCAGATAAATCTTTCAGTAAGAAAGAAACCCAAAGCCTTGCTGATGAGTATTGGAAAGGGTTTTTGCTGAGTTCAATCCACATCAAAGAATTAAAGGAATAATCATCGTCATATTTATACACATAGAAGAATCTCAGTCCTACTTTGAGTCCATCTGTAAAGTCGCTCATAAGATGTCTCTTGCAGTAAAGCCATCTGTTCCATAATTTCCAATCTACAAGACAAAATTTTTATTTGCAAACGGTGTTTTAGGTAGTACTACCAGAGACACACAGAAAGTACCATTATTCAAAATATGAACATTTCAAAATGTTACCATTCTTCATTTTGATGTGAAATATTCCATAATGTCATGAGAAGTAAAGAACAAGACTCTGCTGTAACTTCTGTTTGTAATTAGTAAAGATTATCTTGCATTTAAGTAACGCTCACCCTGCTCTTTGCTGATTTGTCCGGAGGAGAATCTTGACATCATCGTGAATTTGCTTTACCCTTCCCAGAGCCTTGAAAAAGTCCTAAACCAATAAATAAAATAAACACAGGGCTAAAAAAAGGCACGTTCTCATTCACACCTCTAGCAGCTTATGTTCCCGCTTTTAATTTCATTTTCATGTTCCTTGCAGGTCTGTGTTCCTAGTGCTGCTTGTAAATATAAGCTTCCTTGCCACTTCTCATCCTTCAATCCATCTCAATAGCCTTTGGACATCTGTCTCTCCCATTGCATCACTCTTTCCTTCAACAGTTTTTTTTTTTTTTTTTTAAATAGCTGCCAAGATGTGCTTTTAACCTGTCTTGTAGGTCCTACACATTGCCAGTACTACATATTGTATTGTAGTACTTCTAGTATTAGAAGTATATACCAACTTGGGGAGATTTTGAGGTTATTGCTATGTATTCCACTATCATCCCCTCATTAACATTAGCAACTAAGGAGTAAAGTGAAACATTGTGAAGTACAATGATTACATTGTATTTTGTTTTCATATAATACTGTAACAATTCCTAAGAAAAATTAAGCCCTGACAGCATACTAAACTGAGGATTTAAAGCATAACATTTCCATCTCAAATAAAGTATCACTGCTAGTGAGTGAAGAAAAAAACCTCTGTAAGACACTGAGGTTGGAGCAAGAATGTTATTTTGTTACTATTTTAAAGCATTAATGGAAATCTACTAACATAACCTCTCATTACAAAGTCCTCTTCTAAATATTATAAAGGAGACTGGAAATTGAGTTGTAACTGTTTCTTTTGTGACTTGCATACAGTTTGCCTCAGAAGAGTTCCATCTGTTTCAAGTCACATGAAACTATGTATTTTCTATATGTGAAATAGTCAACTGATTTAACACACTGACTTGCACCAACTGTGTTGAAGATCATGTATCTGCAAAAACCCAGAAATACATCTAAAATCTCCCCAAAAGAGAAGTCTAACTTTGAAGTTGTGCACGTACTTTTTACCTGGGCTAGAATCAACCAGCGTGCTTGAAACTTTATTACTGAAGTTTGCAACTTAGCACAGTAGCAAACAAAGTAGCACAGTCTGACTCTTGTTACTTTTGCACATTTGTTAGACAGGTCCAAGCATCATTAATCCTGGCGCTGCTGCAGACCAAGCACTCAGCAAGGAGCATAGTGCTGCTATCACTGTTCCTTGCTATGCACTTTTTAGAAACCTGAATGTTATTTCGTAACGGTTGGTACAAAAGCATACAGCAATTACTCAAGCACACAATCATTTAACACATTCCATAGAATGATTTCATTAGCATTGTTTATGGTTATCTGTTTCATGACTTTAATAATGCTTGAACTGGAAACAGGATGCCTGTGGAAATGAGATACTATGTCTCAGCAGGTAGCCCACATTTAAGTGAACGTTTCTATGCAATTACAATAATAAAGTCTATTAAGTATACTCAGTTCTCTCATTATTCAGTTTGCTTGTACTGCAGAACAATAAGCTGCATTACTAAAAAATGAACATTTTCAAAAACTTGTTCTGGAAGGTGGTTGAAAGTGAATCAGCACCTAACATCTTCATCAACAACATAACAGAGATAAAGCCCCGGATTGCATTGATTCTAGTTACTGAATACTTGTATAAGTATATATATACACATATCTATACACAGACACAAAATTCACACACAAGAGCAGTACTACTTAGTACTGAAGGACATCAATTTCTCATTTGCTTTATTTGAGCATGTAGTAGTTTTAAAACGTCACTGCTGAAAATCAAGGCTCCATTAAGGTCTTTTTGAAGTGCAGGAATACACGATGCTCTTATTGCTCCTTAAACTCATTACACAAACTAGAATTTAACGCTATTTTTCTTTCTTGCTACCAGAATCTTTCATCACACATTTCAAGCTCATCAGAAATTCACCACTGTGTTAAAAGGTACACGCCTCCACCAAAAATGAAACTACAAACTGATAATAACATCTCATGTACAATTCAGCTAGAATGTTTTTACATTTTAGTTCGGGGCAAAGCTTTTAATGTTCACTGAGTTACCTCAGTAATTGGCTCATCTTTCGTGCCTCGAAGGAGGTTCATTTCATCTGGTGTCAGTTGGAATTTTGCTATGAATGCATCTGCAACTTGTGCTTTCATTTCTAGTCTCTGACTGTAATAAAACAAAGTGGAAAGGACATTAGCTGTTAATGCTTATCTCTGATTCATTTTGCATATTCATACTCTTGGATATATAATAAGCACTAGAAACCAATGCTATTAAATTCTAATAGTACATTTTTGCCATCAAACACTTGAGTTGCATCTTTATGTATAATTTGCCATTAAGTTACATACATTACTGAACAAAAACAATGTAAAGTTAACACATCTGAGAATAATTTTTTTTTTTAAATATCCCCTTTGCATTTGTATCAGAAATGATCTAATCCAGATACTTCGTACTTGAACAATTTAATGATTGCAATTATCTCCTTTCAAATTCATCCTGGAAAGAATGAGTTCTCAGCTCATGTTCTCAGGAAGACACAAAATGCTGCAGAAACCAAAACAAGAAAAATGATCATTCGATTCATCCAGTTTTCTGGTGGAGAGGTGCATTTCTGTTTAACAATATACAGATGGGATACAAATTTACTAATCTCAAAGCAATCAGAATGTAATGGCTAATTGTCTTGTTGATTACCCTTCCTGAAATAAACACAGCAGGGATGTAATATGCAAATGGCATCTCTCAAAGGAAGCACCTATTTTTCTTTACAGGTGTGTTCTGTCACACACCTTACAACCACACAAGGACTCAAAAGAATCTTGTTTAATTCCACAGGAAGGGTTTAGAATTCCAGTACCAAGAGAAAAATTGCTTAAGCTGAGGTTTGAGCACACAGCATTCTGTGAAATTGATACGTTTTCCTACACATTGAGGAGTCACTGAATTGGTTATCTGTAGAAGAACAAGGCTCAGTTATTACTTTAAGACCATGTCAGCTTCCAAAGTAATTACAACAAGATAAATACACTGCTATTATAGAGTGGTAAGACAAATGCACTTCTAAAACTGACCGCTGTAATTAAATTTCCTTGCAAGATCAAAGCTTGAAAATGAAGTTTTTACTTATTTGCTACTTCCCTGTTACCCAGCTCTGGCATTTGGACTGCACTGAAGCATAGAAAACAGACATCCCTGCTGCAGACATGGGTGACATTCCTACCCTGCAGTTCCACAAACTCTTTTAGAGGTCAGATGAAACATTTTGCAATTAATACTCCAGCATACTCAACAGTGAGGAGGTCAGGAATATGAAATACAAAACTGTTCAATGGTAAAATGTATTAAATTTGAGGTGAATAATTAAAAATAAAAAAGTATTTCTGAAGTCCCACAGGAAAAAAAGGTAAACATAACAGAAAACCAAAACCTCACATACTTTAACACCACACCTTCAAATGACACGTTAGGTTTCACATGGGTCCTACAGAGATGTGACTGTTATGACTTTACATTGACAGTTCCACAATGCATAAAAATCCCAAATGCTTATGACTTAGCTACTGAAATTGAACATCAGGCATGGATGCTTCAAGTTTCATCAAATGGAAATGCTTTCAGCAACACATTCATATTCCACACTATCGTGATGAGGAATTCTAATCCATCAATGTCACCATCAATGGGTTTGACTGAAACAACTACCAGTGTAATTCAGTGAATTAACTTCATTTAATTGCTCTTCCCTCTCACAACAGAAACCTCTATTTTATATTTAACTACTTACTTTGGACTATCTCTCCCTGTGGGGAAGACATGGAAGGTAAGAAAGAAGTTGGAGAAAGCAAATGCAAGATCATCTTTGGTTTCACCTAAAGAAATATGATCTCCCATAAACACGGGAATGAGTGGAATATAAAGATATTTATTTGTTCTAAGAACCTGTGTACTGTCTGAGCATAAAGAAATTTCAATTGCCCTTACAAAAGATCTCAATTTACTCTTGCTCATTCTTTAGATTTTTTTAATGTTATTTTTATAGGATCTTTTGGCAGTAGCCTATATACTTTTACCAAACCGAGAAAGGATGAAGTCTGATTTCAAGAAATGCAGTAGAGTAGACATACCAGGGTTTTGTTTCTTCTACACTTTACTTTGAAGATTTGTGGGAATTAGGGTTGTAGACTTACAAAGAACAAGGCACAGAGAAAGGAACTACACAAAAAACATATCTATTAGTCAGCTATGGGATTCTGTGCCCCATTTACTCATATAGATATGAAAATAAACCATCACAGAGGACTTCACTACTAAATCACTAACCTCACTCCACACAGTTCTTCTGCTGCTATGAAGAGCAATGTTCCATCAACCATTGTACTTTTTAGACATTTTCATCCCTGTCTGTGTCTTTGGCTAGCACTTCCTATAAATGCTCTGTACCCTTACAATAATTCACTCACATAAAAGAGTCACAGAACCATAATAATAGAATTATAGAGTGGTTTGGGTTGAAGGGACCTTTAAGATCATCCAGTTTTAACTCCCCGCTATAGGCAGGGACACCTCACTCTAGACTAGGTTGCTCACAGCCCCATCCAGCCTGGCCTCAAATGCTTCCAGGGAGGGAGCATCCACAGCCTCTCCGGACAACACGCTCCAGTGTCTCACCACCCTCACAGTAAAGAATTTCTTCCTAATATCTAGCCTAAATCTGCCCTCATCCAGTTTAAAGCCATTTCCCCTTGTCCTGTCACTGTGTGCCCTTACAAAAAGTCCTTCCCCAGCTTTCTTGTAGGTCCCCTTCAGAGTCAATGCATTAAGCACAACTGTAGAGCCGGGGATCTTAAGAATAATCCTCTCAACAGAATGATGAGAGATAGTATATTTAGATGGATCTTATACAGGTGATATATGAGATAATACAAAGAGACAAAGGCTCACCTTAGATGAAGAAGGCTCGCAGATACTCCACTCGGGAGGGATCTCCAGAAAGAGATCCTTCTCTGGTGGAGGCCAGCCCTTAAATGGGGCTTGGGGAGAGGTGGAGCCAGGCTCCACCCCCCTCCAATCACACAGGTATCATTGCCTTCCCCTGTGCCCCCATGGCTGACTCAATGCTCACCTCAGGGGATCAATCAGTGGCTCAGGCTGCGATTCAGCAGTTCCCCTACAACAACCTAACATAAAACAGCTGCCACAAGGTGGCAGCAACGTTCAATCTATCTGTCCCAAGACAGCGCAGCAAAAACTTCTATCCTAAATCTAAAAGTGTGTGTCTTAGACTTTTAATAAAGCTATTTCATTTGGGTTCTGTAGAAGGGATATGAGGTTTAAACAAGATACTAAGTCCAGTTTCAAAAAAAACAAATTACCAGGTTAATAAGCCTTGATCATCCATCTGTGTAAGGAAGAGATCCTATTTTCTAGAAGATGATGAATCAAAATGAAACAAGAAAGCCTGGAGTAAGACTATTTTGCACATAGCTCACAGCAGTCAGTACCTGCACAGACATTCAGACATTTCAAGACCCATGGTCCTTCAACCTCAACATTTCTAAATTACATTCTGAGATGGGAATGCCAAACTGTGCTGGTATCACAGAGTTGTTTTTTAATTATTTTTTCCCATTTACCAAAGTTATCCTTGCATAAAGAAACAAAACTAACACATCATGGGAATACAGAACCGATGCAAAGCAGGAAAGTGACAAGCACTGGTAGACTTTTTGAGCTTGGATATGGAACAGGACTCCAACAAAGAGCAATTTCCCCAGTTTTAATCGTTACCACGGAGACAGAATTCTTTTGCAAGAGAACTCAAAAGGGCTGGGAAAACTATGCACTTCATGCACTTTTCATTTGAACTAAATACAAATCCACAGTTTGTTAGGATTATCACCTAGACAGCAGAAAAGAGGAGGTGAAGGAGAAGCAGACTTCTAAATTTAATTCTATCTCACCACTAAATATATGATAAAAATCTGCTAGTGCCATTCACTTAAGAAGAGTTGAAAGCATAACTTTCTGAAAGCACTTTTGGTTCACACTACTGAGGATTCAACATTCTAATTCTTAAAGCCTCAAAGGGAAACATTTTTAGTCATTTTAACTCAAATAACCATCTTCAGTGGATATTTATAAATGTTCCTCATTGGGAACTGAAGAAGTTATTTTTCTGTTACGACTTTTGTGGAAGGCAAATACACAAGATTATTTAACAAAATATCTGTATAGAAGAAAACATTTTTAAAAACTATTATAAACTGCAATATATATATATAAACATTTGTGGAAAATATTTTTATGCCATATTTTGGCTGTCAAACACACATCTTAAAAAAAAAAAAAGAGAATGCAAACATAATGAGAAGTATTTGGCGACCAATTCTGCCACAGAATTCAATTATTTCATTTTCTGCTACAGTAAAACAGGAAAGTAAAAACAGAGAATATTTCTAACATATTCCCAGAATAAAGGAAAATGCCATTATGATTACACAAAGTTTTTGTGAGAGCTCATCTGGAAAACATCATACTCCTGACCTCCAGTGTTCAAGAACAATGGTCTCATTAGACCAGAGCTAGTGGGATGACCATGGGAACGGAGAAACTTTTTTAATGAGAGGGGGCTTAAGGAGGCTCCGCCTAAGAATTAGGTTGGAAATTAAGAAAAGGCTTTTAATTGGAAAGAACAAGTTTTTGGGGTAAGTAGCAGGTACAAAGGACAAATATAATTAAGTACTTAAAAGCTGAAATACTGATGAGTTTATGAAAGTCATTATGCAAATGAGATATGACAGCAGAAAAGTGGACTTGAACTTAGGTTTCTCCCATCTGAAGTTCCTATCTAAAGAGAGCAAGCCTACAATGCAGTAGCTGTGCTAGGTAATACCATCCACTCTAAAAACAAATATACACAAAATAGACAGACTAATTCAGACATTCAATAACAGAAGATATTAAACCTACTGAAACAATTCAACTCTGGTCAAACAGACATTACTATACACTAGAATGAAAAAATTTATATGCTGTAAATACATTCAACAGTAGAATCATAACACGGTTTGGGTTGGAAGGGACCTTTAAGATCATTTAGTTCCAACCCTCACAGTAAAGAATTTCTTTCTAATATCTAGTCAGTACGTAATCACTTTTTTGTTTTATTTACATAACCATAAGATTTCTGTGTCTGGATGAGATTTTCACACACAGAACTTTCAAGCAGTCATTTAATCTATATGCTTACAAGGTAAACCAGTGCTTAGGAATGGTTAAGATACAATATGCAGTTTCTAACCTGTGAACAAAGACTAGGTTAATAAGGAGCATCCTTCCAGTAGATGGATAATTCTGCATCTTGTCGAGTTTAAGAGAGCTGATACTGTTCCTTTTAAACAGATTGACATCTCAACATATCTTTTGTATAATCTGATTCAAAGACATTCAAAATGGGACTCCTTAGTCTAGTTTTCAAATTTGTCATCAAATTCTAAAATGTTGCCAAAGGCATGAAAAAAGATACACTGCTCTCTGTATAAACTTGGAGTAAGATCAGAGCTTATTAAGGAACACTAAATCAGACATTATAAAACAACAAAGAACAAAAATCAATTTCTAGAGGGGATCATGAGCTCCCTGTTCTTCTATGTGCAGATTAGATGAGCATCACTCAGAAATGCTATTGTCTAACTACACACTTCTAAGGAATGGTTCTCAGTCTGCAAGTCCATGCCTCACTTTGCATTGATCAAGAGGACCTCATGCTTCATGAGAAAACAGCGTTGCCAGGTAGAAGAGCAGGTAGAAAATGAAGCTTTTTTCCTCCTTCATTGTTCATAGCGAGAATGAGACAAATAAGGTTTTATTTTATTTTATTTTATTTCAGATCCATTATTATTGCTTTGATTCCTATGTTATGGCCTATTACCTGTGCTTTACTGTGGCACAAATCAGGAAAGAAAAATCAACCTCACAATTTCAAATGCGCACCCTCAACCCCTACGATTGTAATTCAATTCAGGCAATCACTGCTTTTTTCTCATGAAGTATTTTCATGGGAATAAATGCAATTACAAGTATCCAAAGGTCAGGACATGAAATACATCTCATTAACACGAGACACCAGATCACCAGTTTCCTCAGCAGATGCTGATGCAAGCATACCTCTCTAACCTGCTACAAATACTGCTGAGCTTCCTGAATCATTTCCAAATTGACTGATGAATAAGTTGTTTCTGAAAACAAAAAAGAGAAGAAAATGGAGAAGCACCACCAAGAGACAAGCACGAGAGATCTGTACTATAGCACTACTGAAGCAGCAGATGTTCCCTGAGAAACATTTTTCCTAAGACTTTTGACCTTGTATTGAGCACTGCGCTGACACTCAAATCATTCACAGAACTCCAAGAGCTGCAGTTGTTGAATTTAAATGAAGAGCATGTCTCAGTGTAATTCCATTAAAACAAATTGAAGCAAAAAGAATTAAACTCAGTTACAGCAAGAGAACTGACGAGTCACGGAAAGTTTTTATCAAAAAAATCACACACCAAGGAGCAACATCATTTTTCTGTCTCCCATTAGAGAAGGGAATATAAAAACCCACATATTTTAAGCAGCAGCACACATTAAGCATACAAAGCCTAATGCAACCTGAAAGCAATATTAGAGTGCTAAAGTGAATGTACAGAAATCTATGGAAGATACTGAAATGGATTTTTAGCAATTCACAGGAACTAACTAAATTAACTACCTCAGTTTTTTATTATCAAAGTTTGTTAAGAAATACAAGAAAACAAATACTCTATTTAACACTCGACGTTATGTTATATATGGATGGGTTAAATTGTTTGTACCACATTATTTAACATGATGAGATTCTATCAAATTTCTTTAAGTCTCAATTTTTAAGAACAGCAGAGGAAAAAAACCCAGCTCCTACACTAAGCAAATTACATCAAAATACATTGAATAACAACTAGGACAACTGCTCTCCTTTTAAAGTACAATACAGCTATTACTAACTGGTCTTCACAGGGAAGAGAAATTCAGAACAAGCAACATAACCGACCAAAAAATAAAATAGAATGCATCAATAACGCTGGCATATCACCAAATATAAAAATGCAACTGGATTAATAGGAGATATTTTCTTCTCATCATTTAAGTAACATATTCTAGTCAGCATTTATGCCAAATCAAGCCTAAAGCTCACAAACTAAATTACAAGAAATTACATGTTGGAAGGCAACAATCTGAGAAGGCCAAAGTTTTAGCTGAAGTGTGAGACAAACATTTTACTTTCCTCCTCAATTATATGACCAGGGGTCTTAACCACATGTTTTGCCAACATAGGAAAGGTCCAAATAGCTCATTACCTACAGGGTACTGTAGGTGGACTGCTCTGTCTTCGAATCACAAATCTGAGAGACTAGAAAAAACACTGCTGAGTTCAGGTATGAAACTTAGAAGTGTGAAAATGATCCCGGAGTACATATAGCAATAGGAATAAAATGATGCAGAAAGTAAAAAGTGAGCATAACAAATCAATCCCTGTACAGAACCACTGACACAGATATAGCCACCTCTCTTCAAGTACTGCAGGAGAGAAAAAACACATTGCAAGGATGGAAGCACAACAAGTGCTCTTGCAGTGTTCATACTCGAGCTTCTGTGGCCACTTGGCACCTTTAGAAAACATTATTCTTTATGCTGCTCTTCAGGAAAATAAATCAAACTAAGCCAACAAAAACAACACCAAAGTACACTATGGAGGCTCAAATGCCAAACGGGAAAAAAATAAAAATCTTAAGAGACATCTCAAGGCCAAAAATCTTTGCAGTGTAAGAGAACAGTTCATTTACTCTTTCAGTGCTTACTTTAGATATTTGGTTCCTATTTTCCCTGATTTTGCAGTGACAATTCTGTTTTCTAATTGCAGTTTGACAAACGCTTTTGGACAAAATTTACCTCTCACAAGGCATGAAGGTTTACAGAAGGCAGAGGTTCCACCTGTCATTCACAATTAAAACTACAGAAAGATGAGACATCTGGCCAAAGCAAAGCAAACAGTCACTGCATACACAACTTTGTTCTTAGAAAACAAAGGGAAGTGAATAAAAAGTAGACTTCTAACCCAATATTTACCTAACATAACTAACTTGTTAATTTCATCAGATTATGAGAGTGAAGGTACCAGCTCATTTTCTCTACAATTCCAGTCACAGACAAAAATTGTTGTTTTTTTTTTTTTTTTTTTAAGGAAAATCCCCAGCTACTTTAAATGCACTTTATGTCTCTCTCCAGTTTAAGAATGTAGAAAGAAATAAAAGAACAAACACTTCCATCCTAGGAGGAGACAGGCTGCTGAAATAAATCAGATAAAAGCCAGCCATCATGGAAGGTATTATTTTTTCCCTCAATAGCAAATCTTGTACAGGATAACTTTTGAAGTTATTAAATATAAAATGGCTAGAAAGATAAAAAGAGATCAGGACTTAACATAGAACTAAGTGAGAAGAGCAGGGTCAGAATAATTTTCCTGAAGGATAGTGTGAAGAACTGGTTCAGCAAAAAGACAGAATGTCTTATCTCTGCTGTTACAAAATGATCATACTTACCAGCAGGAAAAAGAAGAACATAGCCACATGAAAAAGAACATAATTAACTCTACATAATTAATTTTATTTTTCAGGGCAATGATTCAAAACATTTCATTCTCTAGCACTCATTTCAAGAACTTTAAAAAAAAAACAAAACAAATCACAAATACAGAAGCATGTAAAATTCTATTTGTTTTTGAAAAAAATAATGTTAAAATTAAAAACTACAGAGGAAAACCTACCATATTAGATATATTTTTATACAAATTCCCATTATCCTAAATGTTCAAGGAACTTCAAAGTAACTCATGTTTTTTCTATGAAAAAAATAGTTGGTAAGACCACAGGGTAGAAACAGAAATTTTGGCCTGATGAAGTCTGCAGATGTATACTGTAACTTCCACAGTAAGGTAAGATACATCTTTCACCACTATAAGAATATCTCCAAAAAACAATTATCCAAATACCAAATCCTAATCCAAATTAACCAAAGAAGTGCATCAAATGAAACAATCATGTCAAAAAAAAAAGGATGACTCAAATGTACCACATCAAACAAAATAGCCTTCTCCTGGCAGCTTGACAAAATAAATAAATAAAGAAACTATTTTGTCTAAATTTTAGCCAGGAAAAACAGTTGACCTAGTTAATAAATGGCACTGTGAGTCTTCCACAGCTGTTAACTGTGGAAGATGAAAAATACTGTTTAGATTCTGGTGGTGAGTACTCCACAGTGTAGTTACAAAATACTCTTTTAAAAGGTATATTTTTCCTACGTGTGCACTCTGAGGTCACAGAGCAAAAGACAGGCTGCTTCCTCAATGTTTTTTTTTTCTCCCTATGCTTGAAGAATGCTCTGTATCTCGAGGTAAATTTGCAGGAAGTCTTTTAAGTAAACTACTGTATGAGTATACTGTAGAACTACTGATGTACATTCCGCATAACCTCCTGTAATGACTTTAAGACCAGTCAGACATACTGCATTTAGAATTGGTCTTGGTATCCCTGCATTCTGCTTCAGTACAAGAAATCAAAGCAGCTTTCCTGTTCTTTAGACTACACAAGAACAGACAACCACTTCTCTGTCTTACTGCTTCACATTATCACCTTCAAAGTAACACATTTTCTAAGCACTGATTTCTGCTCATTTACTTAAACTGTACCTTTGCTAGATCCTTCATTTTATATCAACCAGTACTGTATTTCAAGCAGTTATTGTACATTCAACATTGAAATACGTACAGGTTACAGTCTAACCTCACATTCATTCAGACTCTCAAAGGGCACAATCCACTTCCTACTGAAGTCCACAATATGAACCCACTAATTCTGAAATTGCACCTAGAGCTACCCAATGTCATAATTTCTACTAGAAATGTATCCCTGGAAATAATTGTTTCTCATCTCCAGTGAGCTACACATAATTTTCAGAAGAAAGCTCATAAAGCGAAGAGATTCATTCTTCTAAACTGACAAAGGCTAAAGCCATAAAACCAGATGCCTTAGTCATAGAAACATTAAAGACTACACCAATCTGTCACAGGCTATTATTATCCTCTTCCTATTAATAAAAATACTGAAAAGAGTAAAATATAAATCTTTTCTTCCACAAGAGTCTGGAGAACTATGGGAAAAATGGTCTATGTTAGGCTCATTAAACAGTACTTACATATTTCACAGTTAACTTTAAAGATGGTTATAACCTAATAACTCAACTTTTCTTCTTACATCCAGTCCTGAACAGCAGAGTGATCTCCAGTGGATATGGAGCATTAACATCACCACAAAGTCAGTGAAACTAATGCAAGACTTAGTTCTGAAATACTTCGGTAAGGTTTCATCAGTATAGAAATCAACCCAAGGTGACAAATCCCAGTTCCCTCCATCCTTACTCCCTTATCTTTTAACATCTAAACTTAGACTGTCCTTCCTATAAAGATGAATATTAGGTCACAAAAAATAAACTAAAACAGTGGCAAACAACTTCCCTACATTGATGTATTTGTAGGGTGAAGGAATTCACTTAAAAGATATAAATAAGCATTGTCGTTCACTTGCATTTGATGTAAAAACAAAAATTCACTGTAACATAAAAAGCCCTTATTTCAAAGCAAATAAAACACTTCTGTCCATTTGCACCAAAATTCTGTATGTCTCTGAATTACACAGAAAATATCAGTCAGACACTGGCATTACACTTTCAGAACACTAAACCAGGGGAAAAAAAATGAATTCCAAACACAACTGATAAACAAGCCTATGCATATTAACCAACACCAAACAGTATATTCCAAGTAGAAAAGTTAATAAAACTCTAAAAATGTAAGCCCAAAATGCAAAAAAAAAAATTGAAGTTGACTGAATTTTGACCTCATGGAGGTCCATACCTGTTACAAAATATTTAACTTACATCATCACTTGATGTAAGCATATTCATATTGAGCACATGGTACCACTATAACTCTCTTCTCTAGAAGGTCCACTTTTATGACAACAAGCATGAATGTGTTCTCAGCTTTTTGTATTCTTGAGTAATAAACTTAAGTGTTCTATATTTTTATTCAAACTGAACTATGAACACAAACTGTCAAAAAAAAAGTATAGATGCAAAAAAACAAAGTCACTAAACAAAAGTGACAGAACCAGACCTAAAATAAAATTACAGCAATACTGTTATGTCTTCAATAAATAAGTAAGGTGGCATACATACTTTTCTGCTTGGAGCTTTGTTGTTTTTACTATCAGGTCCTGGGTTTGTTCTTTTGCTGCCTAGAATTACAAACAAATATATAAGAAATACAAACATACCAAATGCATGACACAACTTCTAAAACAAATCATACTTTCAAACCTTTCTGTTTGCTTAAAAGAGCATCCACTCTTCAGTACAAAAAGCTGTATTTTGATAATGTTTATTAACTCTCCAAAATTTCAGTTATGAAAAAAATAAATTAATAACTATATCTGTGCAAATTTTTATTACTATATACACTCATATTTGCACACTGTTCGGTGGTTTGAATTGCACAGAGGCTTCCTGAGATACTGTTATGAAACAAAACCAGTAGAATCAAGATGGCACACTTGATTTTTCTCACTCTTTTGATTACAAGTAATTTCTAACAAGTACGTTTTAGGTATATTTATGAACATGCAACTCATGCTTTATTCCGTGTGAAAGGCTGACTAAACTTTATACCACAATACACAAAATAGTTAATGCTTTAATCTTTCACACATCCACTCCAACAAAATATTTTCTGTCCTCTCAAATACAAATGAAAATAGATATTTTCATTTAATAATAAAAAATAAATAAAAAATAGGTGAATATCCTATAATACGTAATACTCATATCTCAGTGGAACTGTTAATCTTCCAAAGTATTTATACTTCAAAAGAAAATGGTTACAACTTAAAGGTAAAAGTACACAAAGCACATCTCTTTATATATTACCTTCAAACGACTGGACATATCTTCACAGCAGCTGCTCATTGCTTGAACATCTTCGTTTATACTCTCAAGCTCCTAAATAAGTTTAAATAACAGAAACATGTCAGGAATGTCATGCCCACTTTCATCCCATCAAAATGAAATTCCTCTGTTAGTAGGAATATGCAGATCACACACTGAGTACTATGTCCAGTTCAGGTCAACACAATTCAGAACTGATGTGGACAGTTTGGAAAGAGTCCAAATGAGGGCTGCAAATTTGATCAAAGGGTCAAAGAACCTGTCCTTTGAGGAATAATGAAAGGAGTTTGGTCTGGTCACTTTGGAGAAGGCTCCTCATTACGATATTCCTGAACTTAAAGGACAGCTACAGAGCGAGTGGAGGCTCTCTGTTCACAAGAAGCCACACGAAGAAGGGATAACAAATACATGACATACTGGGAGGAGTCTCCCCTCAACAGAAGACAGAATTTATCTTTTTTTTACAGCGAGAATAATCCAACACTAGAACAACCTCCTCCAGGCTCACGGAATCCCCATCACTGCATGTTTCCTAAATGCAATTGGACAGTGCAACTGTAAAACTGATACCTCTTTAACTTGCTTGAATATGTGGACAAATTCTTCATTGATGGCTAAGCTCCGACGCTCAATGTCTCCACGTAAGTTCCTTCGGGTGCGCAGACTGTTTTCAACAAAAAACGTCGAGAGAGCCTTGAGCGCTTCCAGCATTTCCTAAAATGTAAAAACAAAAGCAACAAGCCACAATCTTTAACTTTCCATCAAGTTAAGAAGCACACCTCATAGGCTGTAACCAACCCACGCTCAGGGCTTTAGAAAAAACACGAGCATACTGCTGGTATGCAGGTTGGCTATTAGGAAGAATTCGGTCTCGGAAAGAGCAGTGATGCAGTGGCACAGGCTGCCCAGGGAGGCGGTGGAGTCACCGTCCCTGGAGGGGTTCAGGAACCGCGTGGATGTGGCACGGAGGGCCGCGGTGGGGATGGGCTGGTGGCAGGACTGCATGATTACGAGACAGCGGACAACGCTCCGAGCACTGCGGAGCAACACGGGGCCCGGCACCTCGGCCGGCTCGGCCCCGCAGGACGCGACCCCGCCGCCCGCCCCACCTTGTCGTTGTCCAGCCGCGTCTCCAGGATCTTATTGAGCTTCCGAGACAGCGGGTTGATGCCCGGGCCCGCGGGGGCAGCTGCTGGCGGAGGAGCGGTGTCGGCCATGGCTGCCCGGACGCCTGTGTGCGTTGCGGAGCGGCTCCCTCGGAAACGCGCTCCCCGGGCTTTGGTTCCGCGTAGTGCGCCGACCCACAGCCCCAACGTCAGCAGTGAGGAAAGCGTCTCCAAGCAATTCCTCAGCGAGGCTGTGGGGAGGGCACTCGCAAAGGCTGCCTAGGTAATGTGAAAGAATGCCGCTGAGCGCGCGCTCAGTAAGTTTGCAGACAACACCAAGGAAGGGATGCGGTTCAAAGGGACCTGGACAGGCTTGAAAGTAAGGCCCATGTGAACCTAATGAGGTTCAACAAGAGTGCAAGGTGTTGCACCTGGGTTGGGGCAATCTCAGGTGTGTGTACAGACTAGGAGAGGAACTCATTGAGAGTTGTCCTGAAGAGAAGGTCCTGGTAGATGAAAGATTATATGTGAGCTGGCAGTGTGTGCTTGCAGCCTAGAATCATAGAATCACCAAGGTTGGAAAAGACCTCCAAGATCATCCAGTCCAACCGTCCACCCATCACCAATAGTTCTCACTAAACCATGTTCCTCAACACAACATCTAAACATTCCTTGTATACCTCCAGCATTGTTGACTCCACCACCTCCCTGGGCAGCCCATTCCTGCACCTGACCACTCTTTTGGAGAAGGTGTATTTCCTAACATCCAGTCTGAAGGCCAACAGTATCCTCAGCTGTATTGAAAGAGGTGTGGACAGCAGGGAGAGGGAGGTGATTATCCCCCTCTTCTCTGCCCTCATAAGTACTGCATCCAGATCTGGGGCTCCCAACAAAGGAAAGATGTGGACCTATTGGAATGGATCCAGAAGAGATCCACAAAGATGATCATATGGCTGCAGCAATTCTCCTACAAAGCAATTCTAAAATTCTCCTCCTGTCTTTGTAGGAGAAACAAGCCCAGGAGCTGGGCTTGTTCAGTTTGGAGAAGACAAGGCTCTGGAGAAACCTCATTGCGGATTTCCAGTACTTCAAGGGAGCATATAAACAGGAGGAGAACTGACTTTTTGCATGATCTAATAGTGACAGAACAAGAGAAAAATGTTTTAAACTAGAAGAGGGGGAAATTTAGATTAGATGTCAGGAGAAAATTTTTCACATTGAGGATGATGAGGTGCTAACGTTCTCAACGCAGAGAAACCGTGGATGCCCCATCCCTGGAGGTATTCAACCCAGGTTGAACAGGTCTAGTAGTGATCTAGTGTGTGCCAACCGTGCACACATCAGGCAGGTTGGAACTAAGTGATCTCTGAGGTCCCTTCCAACCCTATGCTTCTATGATAAATGAGCATAACTAAAATGGAAAAATAAAGTAAAAGAACTACTGTTAATAATAATACAAGTAAAAGCATGCCAAAAACGGAAAGAGTTCTTCAGCTGACTATTCATTTACTGATACAGATTTTAACTCAGAGCTTTATTTTCTTCCTGTCACTTTCTGCTTTTTTTGCTAGTTAGCAGGCATATTTTCAAGTATTTGCAAATGCCTTATTTCCCTGTTCAGCTTCTGCTCCTCAATCTTATTTCACAGATGCTATCCCCTCATAGACATTCTCTATTTCTGACCAATATCTACATAGCCAGGAGTTCCCTTCTTCATGTCAGGAATTTGTTTTAAATTTAAAAAAAGAGGTAAAACAGCCTGCAGTGACAGCTGCATGCCATCACAGATGTGAGCAGTTATATTTTAGCATGTAAAGAAAAATCTGTTATTGGAAGGATCCCATCCCAACCATAAAATGGATACTGTCACCAGATTGAACAAAGATTCAAATGGTATTAATCTGTTGTATGGGTTGACACAGTGAAGAAACACCTTGAAGTCTAAAGGACTTGAACATCTTGACTAGGATGGTGAGATGCTGGCACAGCTGCCCAGAGAAGCCATGGGTGCTCTCTGGAGGCACTCAAGGCCAGGTTGGTTGGGCCCTGGGCAGCCTGAGCTGCTGAGTGGCACTACCCATGGCAGGAGGTTGGAACTGGGTGGGCTTTAATGTGCCTTCAAACCCAATCCATTCTGTGATTATATGATTCAGTGTGAATCACAAGTTTCAAATTAGTCAAAGTCATTGCCAAGTCTCATCCAGCAAGTTATAACACAAACATATAAGGAGCCACATAGGTTTTCCTCCACTGTTTGATTGCATACGTTATCTTTTGAAGCATCCAGTTTTTGCTTTCTGATGCTCCATGGTGAAATAATCTTTTTCCAAGAATTCATTTCATAGAATCATAGAATGGCCTGGGTTGAAAAGGACCTCAAAGATCATCTAGTTTCAACCCTCCTGCCATGGGCAGAGTTGCCAACCACTAGACCAGGCTACCCAGTGCCACACCCAGCCTGGCCTTGAATGCCTCCAGGGATGGGGCATCCATCACCTCTCTGATCAACCTGTTCCAGTGCGTCACCACCCTCTGAGTGAAAAACTTCTTCCTAACATCTAACCTAAATATCTCCATCTCAGTTTAAAACCATTCCCCCTTGTCCTATCACTATCAACCTGTGTCATTCCCCCTCCTGTTTATATGCTCCCTTCAAGTACAGGAAGGCCACAATGAGGTCTCCCTGGAGCCTTCTCTTCTCTAAGCTGAACAAGCCCAGTTCCCTCAAACTTTCCTCACAGGAGAGATGTTATAGCCCTCTGATCATCTTAGTGGCCCTTGTCTGGACCCGTTCCAAGAGCTCTGCATCTTTCTTTTGCTGGGGGTCCCAGGTCTGGACGCAGCACTCTGGATGGAGCCTTACAAGAGCTGAGTAGAAGGGGACAGTCCCCTCCCCCTCCCTGCTGGCCACTCCTTTTGTAGTGCAGCCCAGGATACAGTTGGCCCTCTGGGCTGAAAGCATGCAGTGCTGGCTCATGTCCAGCTTCTCATCCACCAGGACCCCCAGGTCCTTCTCCACTGGGCTGCTCTCCAGGAGTTATTCCCCCAGTCTGTATAAATACCTGGGCTTGCCCCAGCCCAAGTGCAGCAACTTGCACTTGGCCTTGTTGAACCTCATTAGGTTCACATGGGCCCACTTCTCCATCCTGCCTGGGTCCCTCTGGATGTCTTCCCTTCCCTCCAATGTACTGTACTGCACAGCATGGTGTTGTCTGCAAACTTGCTGAGGTTGCACTCAATTCCATTATCTATGTCACATTTGCAGGCTAGCATTTTCTTCTAACAAATATTTTAAAACAAAAAACATGAGGTCACCATCTAAAACTCAGATGCTGTGACATGGCTTCTAAGTATCACAAATTTTTCACATGGCATTCTTATCAGTTTCTCTGTCCATCAGCTTTTCCTGTTGTCAACTGGATGAACACTGTGGGGTAAGAAGACTGAGAGTCTGTGAGCCATAACTGCCAGAAGGTGCTTGGATTTCATGTAGCAGTCCCCATGTACCAACAGGAGAGTTTGTACAGTGTGTGTAAGTTACTCAACCATAAGTTATCTTACTAAAGCTAGTCACAGCAGCCAAACTACAGGTGGCAGCAAAGAAATGTTTGGTATGCAGTGTTTTCTGTTGATTTGCTTATTTCAGTCCTTTATTATGGTAACAGTGTTCGCAAAACACACATCTGCTGCACTACAGATAGGAGCACAGTTTAGTCTGTGGAACAACTGTGGAATGTCACCTGGTATTTAAGTAGCCCAAGCTTATACTGCGAAAGTTATCTTCAAACACTTTGAGTTACATTGTTTTTTGAAGGGAAAAACGATAGAGTTTTCTGTAGTCAGATGAATCTGTTCCTCAGAAGGTTAAGTGAGAAAGAAACAAAACAATGGGTACATTTTGCCAACCTGAGCAATTCTATGATTCTATAGTTTGGCTGACAGCAGACAAGAATGTGACTGGAGCTAATTTTTCCCTGCCTTGTGGCAAAAGATATGTGGGAGAACATGACATAAAGAGAATTTTTCCTCAAACCGGAGTCATGATAAGCAAATAAGTGTGAAAAAGGAAGATTTCTTTTTGTGATTAAGGATGAAGAAAACATAAAAATGCATTGAAAGAAGAGTAATAGAAGAGATTGAGGAATCTCTGAAGGGTGAAGAGAAGGAGGAAGAAAGTGGGAAAAGGAAGGAAGGGAGGGAGGGAGGAAGGAAGGAAAGGAGGAAGGAGGGGAAGAAGGAAAGGAGGAAGGAAGAAGTGACTAAAAGAATATCGGCAATGCTATTGTTATGCGCAGTTATGTGGGCTCTGATGCTTTCAGATGTATCAAGGAAGAGCAATTTCAGGAAGTTGGCCATAGTAACTTGCCTCTCCATCCCTGGTGAAGTGAGAGCATCCCTCTGTGTCATAGCCGCCAAAGAAGATTCATGGAATTGTAGAATGGTTTGGATTAGAAGAGACCTCAAATATCACCAAGATCCAAACCCCTGTCATGGACAGGGGCACCTTCCACTATTTCAGTTTATTTGCAAGAAGAGGGTGGGTGGAACTTGATTCCAACATGCTCTCCACATCCCACAGTGCCCCTCAGAAGATATCCATCACTACTTCATGTTCTTCACTAACATCAAATTATTAGTTGACTTTCTCCAGCATTTTTAAGTCATTTTGTGCTGAGATTTGACTTTAAAAAATCCATTTGATTGGCAGGGGAAAAGGAAGATACTACTACTTCTTTAAGACAGTTTTTTTGTTTGTTTGTTTGTTTGTTTTTCTTTCCAAGAGAGAGGTTAACACTGTAAATACTTTTCACCAGACCAAATCAGCCTACTCCATGAACTAACAATTTTTCAAAAGCTCAGATAGTGTTGACCCCACTGTAAAAGTTAAAGTATGAATCCATGAGTAATTTGATCAGAGGTAAACCTGACAGCAACCTGTAGTCATGTAGCAAAATGTGTCTGTGTCCCTTGAAAATCCAGAAGAACACACAGTTCTAAAGTTTTCTGCTAGCACATGCTATCTCTCTTGAGGAATTATTGTCATGCCTCACGGTCAGCAGTATTGGCTGTAATATATGTGATGCTGAATCAGCCACCTGGTCGAGGAGCTGCAAAACTCCTGTTTGTTATAACTCACTGGAAAGATAGCACTAGCAGTACAGTGTGCACTTCAATGCATACCAAACCTATGAAATCTTCCTGTTCACCTCCTGCTAAAGAAAAAACAACCACTGATTGTAGAGCAAGTAATGGGTCACCAAAACTAGTAGGATCTGTTCTAAATATATTCTACTCCAGTCCTCTATTGGTCTTCTCTAAGAAAGCTTCAACAAAATGATATTGTCAGATCCCCAGCAAGGTCAATAATACTGGTCACAGCACTATCACAAACTTCAGTGAGAAGCAAAAATTGCATCTAGGAGAAAAGTTTTCTTACTAAACAAATGGCTTAGATGGTGGAGCCAAGAGCACTAGTATCTTCCTCCTGTGGCTAACAAGCTGCATTAGTAAAGTTGTGTCTGTGTGACTCAGGTGTAAAGCTTATCAACAATTGTGTACGCTTTTTAATATGTAGATAAGAGCTGCAATATGAAAGATTGATATTATGATAATATTGCAATGAAGGAGATTTTTTTTTGCTAAAAAAAAAAAAAAGAAAAAAAGAAGGAAAGAAAAAAGAAAGTAGAAAGAGAACATGATTAGAACATGATAAAAAGTCCATATTTTATGCCATACTCGCTACCCTTTATCTTCAAGTGATGGCTGTCGATGTCTTGCTAGTAAAAAGTCTCTGGAATGCTTTCTGTTCTACAGATGAAATAAAGGTAATCTGAATGACTGAACAACAAATATAACTATTCACCATCAGATAAAGCAATAGCATTCTTCACTGTGTTTCTGATCTCAGCCTAGGTCACTCTCTGTCAAAGAAGACATAGAGAATGGTACCTGAGTTACTGGCATTTCCTTCACATCAACCCATCAATATATAGGATCACATGATGATAACATGGATTATGAGAAGCTTACATCTAATAAATCATGGAAATGGGCCTGACCAACAGCATGGATTTCTAATACGAGCAGAAAAATGCCTTCTGAGTAAGTACATCAGCACGAGTTTTAACACAGACCACAACTGCTGCAAACTTGGCAGAGTTCCCTTTTTCAGACAGCTCCTCAAGCTGCAATACTTAAACCCAAACTTGTGGGTCAAATGTCCTTGTCTTAGGGATGTCAGTAGAATCTGTTGTTTTTTCTTCCCTTGACTTTTCTGGCACATTTCCTGTGAACAGACTGTTCATTATGCTCTCCTCCTGGAAATGGAAATCCTAGACCACTACCTTAAGCCCCCACAGATAATGATGAAGCATGACTGTTTATCACTGCAATGTGTGCATAACTTATGTATTTTTGCTTTCCCCAGAGCCCAACCATTAAGGCTGCTTTGTGTTTACAGTTCAGGTTGCTTGAGAAATGCAATAAATGTGACATATATTGTGACATTCAGAATTCATACAAGTTTGTATCATACTATTACTCCACTTGGTAGGACAGAAGATACACAAATATGTACACACAAGTTAAATGCATGATGAAGTGTATTTTGCAGACTTCCTCCATTTCATTTTCTCTGTTGTTTTTACAGATTTGTCTCTAGTTCAAAACCTATCTCTTTCCAAAAGCTTCCTTTTGAACTCCTGTAGTGTAACCCCTGCTCTCATGCCTTTTTGCATCTCCCTTCTGCACACTTCTGCAAATGCAGACAGGGTATAATGGCTGGATTTGGACAGCTCCATTCAATTTATTTGCCATAGAAATAATTCAAAGTACAATCTTCTGCATTAATATCTGCTGTACTTGATCTGGTAGCTGTTCCTTGGGATGTAGTTACATAAAATAATAGATTTCTCACCTCTGTTACTTCTCAAATCCTGCACAAATGTTAGTATTGGCCCAGGAGGAAACAGGGTGTGTGACTAGGGACAGATAGGGTACAGGACCTCCCTTTTGAATGGTAGCTGACATTTTTTTTCATGGAAAAGGTGAATCTGGAACCATGAGGAAACAAGGAGCTCTTGAGTGGACAAACAATGGTGGGAAAACGTGGAGAGTAGCTTTACCACAAAGGTCATCACCTTGTAAAACTGCTTCTTAGAAATGTTACTACTGTGAGCCACATGAAAATATTCATAAGCATGGCCATTTTTATTGCAACAGTACAACCTAAACCTAATTGTGCATGTACTGCTGTAAAACCCATGCTTCCCTAGTACTCATCACAAACCTGTTTTGAACATTTTTTGCTATAGGAGGAAAAGTAAAATTTTCCAAAATGCCATGAGAAGTCACACTGCCATCTGTCTGAAGGGAAGCAAAAACAAATTTCCAGTAACTCCATTGCAGAGCTATCTGGCATGTTTGGATTTAATTCACTCTGTAATGTTGACTCAGAAGTGTTCTCCAGGCTTGCCTCAAACATTCATCTTTGTGTGTCAGCTCAAGAAGACTTTCCAAAGCCTTGGTGAGGTGCCATCACCCTCAGAGGTGCTGCTGAGCTGCAGTGGATAAGAATAACTTAATAGCTGACAATGGTCTCAGTCACCACATATGAGCTGCAAACAATTTCTCTGCGAAGATCTGCTGAACTCCAGAAGAATTGTGTTTAAGGTTGCAGTTTCTTTCTAAAATTATCTGCCACCCCTTTCTGATGGTCACTTCTGCCTTTGTGGCGTTATTGCAGAGCTGTATCCCTACGAGCATCACACTGGAAACTGGTAATTATGTCCCTGAAGGATGCCAAAGGCTGCAGGAATTTCTGCCAAGAGAAGGCAGGCTGGTCACATTCTAGCCTGGCCTTGACCTCACCATGGGACGGCAGTGGGAGCCCAATGATGGTGACAGAGGCTGCTTGCTTTTGAAAAGAGGGAGGGTGGCTTGCCCTTGCCACCCTGGATGCTGTCAAATGTCTGGACAGTATTGATGGCACTCTACGATCGCATCTTGAAGGAATGACCATTTCCTGCCATGAACTCAGCAAGCTCTTCCATCACCTCCAATTACAACATTCACTGCAAGAGATTATCAAGTTCCTCAGGACGGACATCAAGCTTCCTTCTGCATGCAGACTAGCAAGGACTACTCTGTCCATGCAGGCAGAGCTGTTTTCAGAATATTGTCATTATGTCTGTACCTCATACAGTGATCAATTTCACTTCAACATTGACACCTTAAAACATTGTGTATGCAGAGCACATGCTTTACAAGGAGCAAAGGTGATGCTGAGTGAACTGCTAACCTGAAGATTTGGAAATAATAGTTTAGTGCTTATTTCAGTGATTAGCATCCTCTTTCTGCTTCTGTCCCATCCATGGCTCTTTGTGTGATAATGTCCAGAACCCTAATACTGGCAGAGTAACACCTCAAAGAGAAGCATCAAGTGCTTCAAGCAGCAGCAGATTGCAGCACTATCTGGCAGAAATTAGCAGACTGTCTTCGAATAGTATTTGTGCCTCTCTATGGAAAGCTTATGGCAGGAAATGCCGATGCTGGCATAGAGTTAGGTTTTTCTTTCATGGGTTAAAAAGCAGACAGTTTGGGGGCTTTATCAGGGATGTGACTGCTGATCCACTGCTGCACTGAATAGCTGAATTTCTTCTATCTTGAACTTCGATGTCTGAAGAAAAAATTAAATATCTGTGCTGGGATACATCTCACCAGTGTTCTGCTACAGGCTGCCCAGTGAATCTGTGAATACCCCATCCCTGGAGGCATTCAAGGCCAGGTTGGAAGAGATCCTGGGCAGACTGAGCTGCTGGGTGGAACACTGCCCATGGTGGGAGGATTGGAGTCTGATGATCTTTGAGGCCACCTCCAAACCAAGCCATTCTTTTATTTTGCCATCAGGATCTGAAGGAACAAAGTCCATAACAGATTGTCCTTTTTCTCAGAGGAGTAAAAGAAACAGATATACAGAGGGCATTTCATCCTAAGATCCCTACCTAGCAAACTTGTGTGACAGATCATTGACTAGACATGTTGTTTTTCTCATTCCTTTAGATCTGACTTTGGCTTTTGATTTCTCTGCAAATAATAGTAAAAGTATTCCCCAGCTTCTGTGCTGTGGAAGTCACCAACTGTATTTAAATGCCGCCATAGACCCAGATTCTCCCTATACGCATGGGGAAGGAGATGAAAAAAAAACAACAAAACAACCCAGGATGTTTTATTTAGCAATAAATAAAATAAATGAAAAGTCCTGCTTTCACAGTAGAATGATCTACTTGGTGCCTGTAGGCATGTGACATATCATACAGATGCATATCATTTTGGGTGAAATATTATTGACTTTCCAGTTGCAAAGGTGGAACTGCCCAAGGGCTAGTTTAATTCTTGCACCTGAATCAGGAAAACTTCTCCATTTTCATTCATAAATCAATGGTACAGTCTAGTTCATACCTGCTTCTTCTGTTTCTTCCTCTTCTATATATCCTTTCCTTACTCATTTTGTCACATCCTCTCCATCTTCCCATACAAATCCATCACTCAAAGGTTTGTGTTTCACTCAGAAACACGTCCAGCACAGATTGGATCAGAGATACGCCTACTTGGGATACATGACTCACTTTCTCAGACACCATTATTAATCCATTTTTTCATAGAATCATAGAAACCATTGATTTGGAAGGGACCCTTAAGGTTACCTAGTTCCAATCCCCTCTGCTGTAGGCAGGGACACTTCCCTTTAGACCAGGTTGTCCAAGGCCTCATACAGCCTATTCAGTCGAAGAGAAAGGATGCATTGTCTTCCTGAATGTGGAGGGAGAGTGCAAGGATCAATTCCCTACTCATCATTGTCTCAGCCCCATTCTGCCTCATTTTTCATCAGATTGCTAAATATCCATGTGATGGGCAGTTCTTTAGTATGCAGTGGTACTGCAGTCCTCTCTTCTCGGACAGCATGTGAAAGTGGCTTAGCAAACATCTAGCTTTTCTAAGGACAGCCTGTAGTGCATAGTTAAGAATTTTTTTAAAGACTTCTCAGTTTAATGGGTAATTTCCCTTGAAAATGGTAAACTGCAAATTAAATGGAAAAAAAGCAATTAATTATTGAAATGATAATATCCTTGTAAAGGTTAAGAGGTAATATAAATGAAGTTCCTGTGAGCACATTAATGGAATTACTATCTTCCTCCTTACAAGTGGCAACTGTAACGACCTTGCTAATTAGCTTTCTCGTCGTGAAAATGAATATTGAAATATGCAGTTATATTGCAGAAGCATAGTCTACGACTAGGTTATTTTGCTACAACAAAATGTAGAGAGAACTCTTTCACGAGCAGTTAAGAGCTCTTTCCAGAGCAGGCAACTTCTAATGGAAGAAGAAAACAATGTACTTTAATGACAAAGGAAGAACAGCTTGTAATGTGGAAGGAAAAGACTTGCTAAAGGCAAATAGCACACAGTTCAACATACATCCCTCACACCCTGCAACAAAGGAAGAACATGTGGCTGAACAGGTGTCTGTGCCTCCCCATCCACAGTGGGGGTCAGGTAGCCTGTGGTCTATGCATGTGCAGAATGAATCTGCATGCTCTGTATGCTGTATTTTTAATACAGGTCTGTTTGGTATAGCTACAGCTGTTTATTGTGTCGATGCAAATACATGTGGTATGTGGATGCTAGAAGTTTTCAGTCTTTTCTTTGCAAAAGCCTTTCAGATAACTTTCTTAAAGCAAACAAATAAACCAACCAACAAAAAGAACTTGGCTCTTCCCCCGCTGAGAACTTGAGAACATTCCCTGTGTTCTGGAAGGGAGTGCAGCGCGAAGTGGGCACCGTCTGTGTCTCTAGATACAGTGCTGGTATTACATTTTTTTTTGCCACGAATAAAGCTGTGAGAGATTTCAGAGGTTGCAGCTTCACAGAGGGCTTGAGAGCCACATGAACCTCAGTGTATGATCTGGAGGAAATGAGCTTCCACTTGTAAAATGAATTGGCTTTTGTCACCAACGTGAGGATTTTCAGCTTTGCTTTCAAAACCCCCCAGAAATCATTAGCTTCCTCCTTGGGAATGCAATCTAATTCAGTGACCTAGATGCAAATGATTGCTGCAGCTCGGGGGAGAGGCAGCTCAGTGCAGTTTTGCAGCAAAAGGCCTGGGGGAAGGACCAGGGAGATGCCTTGCATCCCATCCGCACAAGATACACAGTTTATGTAAAATACAGCAGCGAGGTCAGCGCGGCATGTTCTGCACCTGCAGCTCGTGAGCATCGAGACAGCAGAAAGATGCGGTTGTGAAGCAGGTGAGATATTCGTGGAGAACACAGGCGGGCTGAGATATCTGTGCAGGCAGAGCTGCCTGCAACCCGCGGGTGCCCAGCAAGCGGCACTGCCGAGCAGCGCTCGGAGCTCCGGCACCGCTCCCTGATCCGAGGTCGCGGCGAAAGCTGCCTTCTGAGGCTTTACACTCCTGTAGGAGGATCTGTGCTTTCTTCAGCGCTGTTTTTTTTTTGAGCCTGGGGAGGATGAGTAGACGTTCTGCTGGTAAGTAAGTTGCCACTATTAAGTTGTGTTGGTCTCTATGCACAGAAGACAAGACTGCCAGTAGATGAGTATTTCTCACTGAGAAATCATTTGTTCACAATCCAGACTCTCCTTATTTTTCCATGCCCACTTGGGAAGAACAGGAATTTAGGATTAAAATCACCCACATGATTTTCCTCTGTGCAGAAATAAGCCAATTCCTTGTCAAAGGAGAAGGAGGCTGGGACCCATCTTCCATAGTTTCAGCATCACTGTGGCATTGGAGAGGGCAGAGAAAGCATTCAACATTATGGATTCATAGAATCCATAAGGTTGGTAAGACCACTAAATCGAACCATCAGCCCATCCCCACCATGCCCACTAACCACATCCCTCAGTGCTGCATCTACCCTTTTATTGAACGCCTCCAGGGATGGCGACTCCACCACCTCCCCAGACATTTTGTGCCAGTGCATCACTGTTCTTCCTGAGAAGTTTTTCCTAACATCCAATCTGAACCTTCCCTGAAGTTTCTCCCTCAGCTGCAGAGTTGGTGCCCAATAAACCTCCCCAGCCTCTCCCGCTACCACAGGACTCATTGGCAATGGGACATGAAAGAGACAATCAGGTGTTTGTTTTGCTACAGCTATTATTTGGCAAAGTGTAGAGCACCTGGTGGCTTTTATGAATGCATAATAAGTAACAATGCTTTAAAAATGAAGCAGCTTAAGTTTATTGCATATAATAAAGGATGTTTCCCTTTCTCCCTTATTGATTGATACTTGCAGCTGCGTCCAGAGTTTAAGAGTGAGGTTAGCAGCAAGAGCAGTATTTCCAATGAGACATCCATGCTTCACAAGTGCATTCTGTTCATGAATTTTCAGTAATGTGATTTGTAAAATTCACCACTATTAGAACAATTGTACAGATAAATCCTAATCATAACATAGCATTGGAAAGGAACAGAAGAATGTTTTGTCCAGAGCTAAACTGTAAGGCCAGGATTCAGGTTCAGATGTGACAGCTTTGTATCCATTTCCACCCACAGTAGAAAATGTACAATGTATGTTAGTTGGAAGAGACACCCCATTGGATGCATTAGGATCAAGTGATTTGAATTTGTTTTTTTACCTTCCTCTGGTTGAGAAACTCGCAGGTGTTAGACTTGAGGTGCTACTTTTTTGCATGATTAGTTGTTGTTTTCTTCCTGCTACTGTGACAGAATTTAAACTAAGTGTATTAATTATCAGATAGTTCCCCATAATACTCATCTGCTTGGTTTTCAGTGACTGTATTTGAATAATTGAGTTGACTTTCTGCTGCTCCCAGTACATTGCCTCAAGTCTATTGTTGTGCCTACATCGTTCTTTTTCATTTAAAATCGAGTGCAGACATGACCTGAAGATCCAGTTTTGTAAGATGCTCGGAACCATGAAGGCACTATCACTCTCCTACAGACCACACAAGAGAAAACCAGATGGTGGCTTGTGAAAGAAAAACTTTTTTTTTCTTTTTCTTGTTAAAGACAGAGAAACGAGATGGAGGTTCACTAGCTGTTTCATTTTCCTTGGAGTTTAGGAACACACCTACTCCTCTATGGCATTTTATATGACAGTGGATTGTCTTACAGGATATGCTGTAATAAAAGATTCTGTGGCTGGAGCTGTGATGTGTATATTAGCTGGATTGATTTAGGTGCAGTGACAGGATTTTCTCCCTTTTCTTCTGCTGCACTGATTAGCTCCATCGAGTTTGTAGGACTGCAGGTGTAACAGCAGCTTTGTCAATGGATCAGGGCGAAGAGAGACGGTAAAATCTATACGCATATTTTCCCGTCTCCCTGCTATGGCAGTTTTCTGACAGTGGCTTGGTAGGCGTTTGTTCCAGTCTGACTTCAGGTGGTGCCAGCAGTGGGAATTCCACATCTCATGTTCCTGCCACCGACTCAGAGGCTCTCTCAAAAGAGGATTCTTTTAAATCTCCAAACACCAGAACCAATTTTAAAACCAGACACTATTTCAGAACAGACAAGGCCCTGGGGACCAGGACTGCTGCTATCGCTCTGCTCAGAGGAGGTCTCAGCTTTTGTAGTTATAGGAAAGATCACGGGTCCAGAAGCACCATGCAGTAACTCCCTTTTTATTTCAGACTGGTTAGATATGGATTGAAATATTTTGGCTTTCACAGTAAAAATGCATCTAAGCACAATGTTCCCTGAAAAGACAGAAAATGTTGATACAGTGGAAGTGTGTTTAATGCAAACATTAGGAAAAAAAAAAAAAGAAAAAAGGAATAAGAGTTTGGATAACATAAACATGCAATGTGTTTAATTTTTTTCTAATCAAAACAAAACTACTTGTCTCTCTGACAGCAAACGGATGGAGAAATAGATCTTATTCAAGTACATTAGCCATGCGGCCAGCTTGCGGGGGCATTCAGAGACAGTTGGCAAGATAAGATGCTGCAGGAGAGATGGAAAACTGTGTGCAGTCTCTATGAGGGAATGTAGAATGGCAGCAGCTCAGGGAATGAATATAAAGGCCATGTAAGGGAAGTAAATGGACTGCTGTAGAAATGCCATTAGCAAAGCAAACACTGACTTGGGGACCTTGGTATATACTATGGAAGAGATAAATTGCATGAATAAATGCATACTTGTTTCCTCCTCCCTAGATTCACAAAGTCAGATGTAACTGAGAAACTGTTTACACATACGAAACAGAAGTTTCTCCGTAGTCATTTTAATGCCAAGCAATTTCTACTCCCGTCTAATCCCAGTACACTTAATTTAGACACATTTATTGTTGTTTCATTGTAACCGAGGCCTTGGGCTAACGAAAGATCATCAAACTGGTTCTTTAAGCAATTCCAAATTTATGACAAAACTCTCCTTTTCTCTCTTCACCCCAAGAGCACAGTTCCCATGGTGGTAAAAGGGAAACAGGAGGTGAAACAGCCAAGCCAGGCTCTGGCTGGAGGCACGAGAGTAGTCAGCCCTGAGTGTTCATTGGAAGCATGCAGACACTTGCAAAAGTGGAGCTGAGCACTGGGGCAGTTTGTGGTGGAGGCCTGGCACCACGCAGAGCTGATGTGAGAGGAGGGTGCTAGGAAGGCATGCTGCAGAGTAGGCTCCAGTTCTCATCCCTGGGACAGTCACACCCTATGGGCACAGCCACGTTCATGTTCTGGTGTGGTTCCCCTTTGGGATGAATGTCCACATCCTTTGCTCAGCTATATTGCTTTAGCCAGGAGTGATGAGTGCACAGGGTGGATGCTATACAGATGGCACTAGACAAGAAGACCAGCTTCACAAGGGCATCTAATGGATCTTGAGTGCTAGAGATCTGGGCTAGAGCAAACCTGAAGAAAACCATATGGAAATACACCAATATCCATCAGGTTTTTCAGCACCAACACATTTGCTATACAGATCAGGTAGGAGGGTAGAATAAGACAGTTTCCAAGGTCACTTCCAGCCCAAACCATTCTACGGTTCCATGATTGGGTCAGGCTGATCTGTAACATATGCCAACACAGTCTTAGCCTTTGTGGGTGCAGCTGAGGGGGCTGTGGCTGTTTTGGGCTATGCCTTTATTGTCTTCCTTGCAAAGCACATCACTACACACACCTTCTAGCACCAAAGCTATATTTCACAGAATCACAGAGACACAGAAGTGTAGGGGTTGGAAGGGAACCTCTGGAGATCACGCAGTCAGATCATGCCCAGAGAGATGGTGGAGTGTCCGTCTCTGGAGACATTCAAGACCCACCTGGACGCCTACCTGTGCAACATGGGCTAGGGAGCTGCTTTGGCAGGGGGGCTGGACTTGATGATATCTGGAGCCCCCTTCCAACCTCTACAATTCTGTGAGTCTGTGATTCAGTCCAACTCCCCTGCCAAAGCAGGCTCCCTTCAGCAGGTTGTATCCAGAACAAAATCACAAACCTCCTATTATTGGAAACACTTTTATTTAACCTTCTTTTATTTCAATCACTTTTCCTTAAGGAATATGCTTGAAATGATAGGATGGAAAGATAGATTTTGCTAGATAATTCTCAATCCATGTTTTATCCTCTCAGAAAATATACATTTCCACTAGCGTTCTGATTTTAAGACTTTACATTACAGGGCAAAAACCCACTCCATTCAATAAAGTGGCTTCGTAATTTAATTCTGAACATGACTGTTGTTACTACTAAATGGTGTAAACACAGACTGAGTGCAATAAACCTCGCTTCCATTTAGCATTAATAATATTAATGATCAGTACTTAAATCACACGCGATGTCCCAGGACCGTAAAAGAAACATTACCGAAGAGATTTTCCCTGTCTGATGCCGACACAATTTAAACTCGGCATAAAACTGTCTCCCGTTGGAGGGAATGCATTGGCGCTGCAGGGCGGGGAGGAATAAACAGAAAGAGGAAATCTCGCTCCCAGAGGAGTCCGTCCCTCCTCGCAACCCCTCCCCAAAACTTTCCCACTCCAGACCCCGGCCAAGGCCTGGGGTCTCCCCCTCCTCCGCCCGGAGGGAGCAGCGGGAGGAGCTGCTTGGTACTCCGCTCACATTGCCCCTCGCTGTAGCACAGCAGCTCCCGAACTGTCGGAAGCAAATCGCTGGGTCAGCAGCTCGCACGCACACACGCACTGCTCGCACGCACAACCACCCGCTTAGCCCCTATTTTCCCATCTAAGGGCTGCAGCGTCTCCTCCGTTAACCCTCCCTCCCCGCCGGCTTTTTCCCTCTCTCTTGTCCTCTCCCCAACTCTCTCCGGCGCCGGGACCCCCCCGGAACCCCCAGCCCCGCCCCGGGACGCCTCGGGGAGGTTCCTCCCGGCCCCTCGCCCCCGGCCCCGGCAGGTCCCGCCCGGGGAGGCGGCGGCGGGGGAAGGGGGAGGAGAGGCGGCGGAGCGCGGTGCCTCCCGTGGGATCAGACGTGCGGAGAAGGGAAGGAAGGACGGCCCGGGGTGGTGTGGGGAGGGTCCCGGTGCCGGTCCCGCCCGCGTTCGCCTCCGCTCCGGGATCGCGGGGAGAATCGCTCGGGGCGGCCGCCACCCGCCGGCCCCGCAGCCGGGCCCCGCGCCCATGCGTTGCCGGCACCCGCGGCGGCAGCCCCCTGTGCCCGGCGTGCTACTCGAGTAAGTATCTCGGCTCCCCCCCGGCTTCCCCCGGCCTCCCGCGCCCCTCGGAGCCCGGCCCTCCCCGGCTGCATCCCCGCACCGCCGCTCAGCAACCGCGTCCCTTTGCCGTTCCACCGAACTCTCCGGACCCGCTTCTCCTCCCGGCTCCCAGCTCTCCCCGTCCCGTATCCCCTTCCCCCCGTCGCCCCCGTCCTTCTCGGATCTCCGCACTACTCCGCACCCTTTCCGCCCCTTTCTCCGGTCCTCTTGCTTCCCTGCTACCTCCGTAGCCTTCCCCTCGCATCACCGCGGCGAGTTTCACTTCCCGGCCCCCGCTTTCCCTTGGGGAGCCCTGGAGCTCTCGGCCGCCCCCTCCTACCCCGGAGCGGAGGAGCGGGGTTTTGGGGCCGGAGGGGCGATCCCACGCCCCAGAGAGAGAATGCCGGGCGTGGGCTGGCAGCGCCCGGGGTGCGGAGCGGAGCTGCTTCCCCGCGGGTTGGAAGAGTCCTGCCCCTATATCCAGCTCGATCTCCTCCGCCAGCTGGGGGAACGATCTTCCCCAAGTGCCGTGACCCACTTTGCCGGAGACGTTTGGTGGCACGCCAGGACGCGGGCGGGTCCTTCCCCGGGAGATGCCTCCGGAGGGATGGAGGCGGCCCGTGTCCCGCTCCAAGTTTCTGTCCCCGGGGTTCGGGCTCTGGCAGGTTGAAAGGCGTTCCTGCGGATGGGCTGTGTCTGCTGGGAGCTGTGTGCGTGCTTCTCCACGTCTCGGGCCTTTCTCGGCATTGTGGAAGAGACTTCTTTTTCTTTCTCAGCGTTCTAAACGTAAACAGAAGTTCTGCGTGGTGCACATGCTTAATTTCACTTCCAGGCGCTGTCTCTCTGTTCCCTCCTGGTGCAAAAGAAGCTTTAATTTTATTGCCTGCACATTAATTGAGTTCACTGATTGGTGTCTAATCACACTTCGAAAAAAAAAAAAGCCCTTTTAAATAGCTACTGGAATTCATTTGTAGCAGACCTGAGAGGGGATTGTAAATTTCCAAATGCAGTTGGAGCAGCAATTCAGGATGGATTTAAGAAGAAATATACCCCAAGCTCTAGGAAGCAGCTTCCCCAAAACGGACAAACACAGCACAAAGCTGGGAGGCTGCAAGTTGTTCAGGGAGGAGCAGGAGCTAGAGGTGCTGGGTTTGGGGCGGGAAGAGGCAAAGAGGTTTTGTGTTAATGATGTTTGCTGCTTCCACAGGGGTCTGGGATTGAAAACTTGTAGGCAGCGTGAACGGTTTTGCATGGAAGCTGTGAGGCCATGCCTAAAACATGTTGCAGGAGGAGGAGTGAATGAGACCTCGCCTTTTTCTCTATCAGGGCAGGGAAGATGAAAACATGCAGGGGTGAGAGGTGAGCAGGGAAACCCTGTTGGGGCTGCACAGCCCACATGCCCGTGCTACCTCCCATAGTGATGCTAGTGGCTGCAGGAATGGGACAGAGAAGTAGGATGACTTCATGAGAGGTGCTGTAGGAAGGGAAGATGCTCTGGGAGATAAACTTTTCTAATGTCTGTTTTACTGAACTTGACTTTTTATCCCTTCTGTTATTTAATCAGGGACCTTTGTCTTCATGATGGGAGGAAATACCCCCCTGGCTTTTAGGATCCAACCTTCTCCCAGTGTGAGGATTTGCCAAGGCTGAGAGACTCTGGATTATCCCCAGCGTTCTAAAATACAGAGGAGCTTTCTGCCTCCCCATTGTGAAGGGTTTGGTGCAGACGTGAAGATGGCCTCCAGCCTCACCTGTGCTGGCATGGTCTGGGCCTTCCTCTCCTTCCTCTGCGCAGTAGCATCCTGCGTGGGCTTCTTCATGCCCTACTGGCTCCTGGGGTCCCAACTGGAGAAGTCGGTTTCCTTTGGCACTTTCCGGAGGTGCTCCTACCCAGTGCGGGATGAGAGCCGCCAGACGACCATCATGGTGGAGCAGTGCGGCCGCTACGCCTCCTTCCAGGCCATCCCCAGCACTGAGTGGCGGATCTGCACGGTGGTGACAGGCCTGGGCTGTGGGCTGCTCCTCCTGGTGGCCCTGACAGCCCTCATGGGATGCTGTGTGTCTGAGCTCATCTCCAGGACCGTGGGCAGGGTGGCAGGAGGTATCCAGTTTCTGGGAGGTAAGTGCTGCCTGCTTGTGCTGCGGTGTGGATCTTCACACTTAATTTGTAAGGGTGTGGAGGCTTCAGGAGGAGGAGGGTATGAGGTTGGCCACTTGGCTTGGCCACTTGACCACTGAGTGTGAGTATGGCCCAAAGGCTTGCTCACCTGTGGCCGCTCTTACACTGAGCCCCATGCCTGGTTGTTGGATGATGTCTGAGAGATGAGAGGTTCAGCTCACAGAGCGCAGCTATTTGAGCTGAAGGCAAGCAGGGTATGTTTATTCCTGGTAGAGGAGGCCTGAGGAGGAGCCCTGCCAGGCTGCTGGCTCCACTCTGCCCGGTGGGGTTAGTGAAGGCTGCAGTCTAGACACTGTGTAGGAGAATCACCTCCCATTCTTTTTTTAGCCTGCGAATTGTATGGCCTTAGCCCTGGAGTGTTTGAAGGGTATGAGACAATAAGCAGGATCCTCTGGCGTGGTTTTTATAGGGCTGTTTTCCCAGTAAATCATCACTCTCCCCTGTCATCAGTGACATGGGGCTCGGTGGCACTCACTGTCACCTCATGCCACTTGGTGTGAACTTGCCTCCAAGAGGGGATGAGTTTGTCTGCCCAGGTGCCAGCATTTGGGCTGTCCTTCTGGACCCATTTCCCACCCCTCTGCCCCTAAACTGAGGTGCACCCAGGTAGGACAGTGGGCTCCCATTCCACGTGCAAGATTCAAACTCAGCTGGGGTGCAGCTCAGGGGACACAGCTGAGGCCCTGAAAGGGACCAGTGCCTGGCCTTCAGCTGGGTGGTGTCAGCATGACTCCCTGCTGGCTGCCAGGAGCCCTGGCTCTGACTTTTGGAGCGTTTTCTGCACTTCAGAGCAAACTGACCCTGTCACTTTGCCTTTCCCTCAGAATTGCATTCCTGTCTTTAATCTGGTTGACAATTTGAAAAAGCAGCAGCTGCTTGAGAGTTAACTCTGCAGGAAGCTGCTGCTTTGAGAAGGCTGCTTCATTATAAAGCTCTGGTTGGGCGGCTGGGGCATGGAGAGGGTTTTCAATTCAGCAAAGCTCTGCGAGCCCACGCGGCCTGGCTAGTTTCACTGAGAGCCATCACAGGCTCTGCTTGGGCTTTAATCACCCCCTCCTTCCAATTGCTGCTCTGCTCATCTGGTTTTAATTTGTGTTTGGTGGTGCTTCAGGTTTGGGTCTGGTTACAGCCATCCAAGTGAAACATGGCAGGGCAGCTGGACAGATGGACAAGGGGATGTGCGAGGTGTTGAGGACCCTGCCCTGGGGTGCCACTGTGGGCCAAAGGTGTGGGTTCTTCTCCCTGGTGTCTTCTTGCTCAAGGAGAGCACTTCAGACCATGCCATGGCCACCCATGTAACCACGCTGCATTCCTTCCCTCCAGACATGGGTTGAACGTCTCAGGAGGTGACAATTCAGAGATATGTGAACCTGTGATAGGAAATGAAAATTGCCAGCAACTTTACTCACAGTTCAGAAATTATTTACACAGCACGTCCAATTTTCCCCTCTACTGGGTTTTATGGTTGTTTCTTATTTCACTCAGCGCTGCTGGAAATGCGTAAGAAATGAACAAAGTGAGAACCCATCATTTCCTAACCTGCTTAAATACCGTCTGTGGGGATGTCAGGCAGAAGCCAGAATTTTGGCTGATCTGAGGGTAAAGATCAGATCCTTACATGCTTCATCAGATCATCATCTCTTATCAATCAGTACACCTCCATTGTTTAAATGACATACCTGCATTTAAAGAGATGTTGACATTAGGCACTATAATCATTAGGTTGTTTTAAGTCAAGCCATGAGCTGTTCGAATTATTTGCTATATAGGAATGCGGGTCTTTGTTCTCCGCATAATGGTTATAGGTTGAGATATATATCATGAGATACACTTTGACTATGGCTCGGTGACACTCTTGTGATTGTCACTTTAATTGGCCTCCAGCTGGAGATCTAGACAAACAAAACCCTCACAGATATTTTTATTGGGGTTAAAAGAACCCTCTACCATCTTTATTATGAAGGGAAAACCTGAGGAAAAAATAAGCAGTGTGCTGAGTGGTGCCTTTAGTTCACGATTTGTGCCTTTCCTTGTGTATGGACAAGGAGATGGGTAGCAGTTTCACTTTCTGTTTCTTCTCATCCTGCACCAACACGGATGCTGCATTCAGTGGTAGAGAATGTGTGAATAAACTGCGTTGTTTTTGAAGTTAGAAAGCAGTGAAGGCATGTTCAGTGTAGCTGGTTTTAATGGTGTTCTGCTAGTGTAGGATCTAAGTAGGTTTCCCAGTGTTATTTAAAATCCCGGACTGATGAGGAGCTAAGCAAACTGACAACAGTGTGTAATGGGAGGCCTGTGGGTGGGTGAGATGTAGGCTGCCCTGTGAGTTGCTAAAACTCACTTCACCCAATACTGGAAGCATTTTTACTGCCATGAAAGGTGGCAGAGAGGCATACTTATCAGAGGTGCTGAGCAAAAAGACTGATCCTCTTCTTCCAGTGGTAATGAAGGAGAAAGAACTCCAAGTAGGTCAGTGGAATAGCACCTGTGCAGAAGTAGTGCAGCCTGCACTAGCTTCACAGTGCCAAGGTTTTACAGCTGGGATTTCCCCAGTTGTGTGTGGCAACTCATGAGAGGGAATTATTCATGAGTGCTTATGCCACATATCTGCTCTTATCATAAAAATCAAATGGCAGAGCCTGCGAGAAGCTGCAGGTCCATGCGGAGCCAGAATGGCTCTTTAGATGTTGGTTGTTTTTATGTACTTTGTATGTGCTAATTCAGACAATCTGGGCTACACAGCATACTTATATTTTATGATGGCTCTGGGATGTGCTGAGTTTATGTTCCTAACTCAGAAAGGTTGCGTCATAGACTTTTCCATTTGCAATTTTAGGAACCACTTCCTTTCCCATGTGTAATCACGTGGCAGCACTGTAGCTGCTTACATGAAAAACAGTGCTATCTTTATCTTATTCTGAGCTTCTACAAAGACACTTCAGGCAACAAGAAGTACCCCAAGTCCAGCCATTTCTTCAGTGGCTGTCAATGGTCTCCAGTTCATACTCTGCAAACTGCTGCTTCAGTTTTTCAGCAAGATGCTACAGGAGCATTTCTGCTGGAGCGCTTTGACGTGCTGACAACCCAGGTGAAAGTTATGCTGTCTGTAACCTCTTGAGGGCACAGTTATGTAGATTGATACAGTCTTCACTAGTAGCAGTAAGTGCAGCATTTCCAGCTGGTTTACTTTAAATGTTTGGAAGATAAAGAGTTATATAATGTAGCTAGAACGGATTGCAAAGATGCATCTTTGACCATAACTATTGAGGACATGACAGCAGGAAGTGAAGTTTAACAAATTAGAGTCTATAATTATTGATCTTCTTTTCATTGTACCTTGGCAAGTCAATTCCACTTAAGTGAGGAGACTAGAAATTTGCAGGTAGGCAGCCCAGATATGACATACTAATTTGGTGAATAGTTTTGCTCTGCGAATGCAGAGCAATGATTTTAAGAACATAGCAATAATTTGAAGAACATAATGAACTGAAAGGTTAGCCAGTTTTATGAGAGACTGCAGATCAAAAGACGCAAGTTTTGCAAGGATGGTCAATTTAAAGAGCGTTAATGCTGGCAAGGTGAAGCTTTTCATTAAAATGGTCAGTGCACAGGAATTATAGATGAAGTTTGCACTTGCTCAGAGCTCTCCTTGGCTCTGCAGGAGAGCTAAGGCAAGCTCACAGGGGTATGAATCCAGGGGAGCAAAGCATGCAGTGACCTGCTGATTTAGAGGCCTCTCTGAATCTGACACTTTGGCCTTGATTTTGAGTGGCATACGAAAAATGAGCCCTTGCCATCATTATGAGTAGCCATGTGGCTTACACTGTCATCTTTAGAACTTGTCACTTGCTGTGCGAGCAGCACACAAGTTTTGCCGCTCCTTTCAGTAAAAAAAGTTTTCCAGCAGTGCTTTCTTTTTTCAATCCTCATTTCTCTATTTTGTTTCCCTTGTATCTCGTGGGAGCACTAAAACTCCTGAAGCAATGGTCCTTTAATTGCTGGTTAGAAAATATGGAGAGCTCATGAAGTGGGCAGTGGTTAAAGGAGCATTTAGTTAGAGAAGAAGGGGATGCAGATTCCAGCAGCTTCTGATTTCCACCTCAGAAAAAAATGGAGCCTTCTGGAAAAAGTACCATACAAACTGCCCCAGAATTCTTATCCAAGTGTCCTGTGCCAGTAGTGACCGTAATAGTCTCCGTCACCCATCACCTGCTCAGGACTGCTGTATATGGAGGGCTGATTAATAAGGCATTTTTCATCAGGATGAACACTGAGTGTGGGGCAATGTGTTGTCTTCAAGGAACTCTTAGAAAAACCCCTTGAGATTTTAAAGAGACAGAGCCAAAGGAGAAGCAAGTTAGCATATTAATGTCTGGATGTGACTTTGCAGGTGAGATAGTCAAGGTCTGAGATGTGGAGGGGAGAAAAGGGAAGAGAACTAAACTCATAGCAGTGTGGGACCGTGCATAGAAGCTATTCCTCAAAGGAAGTGCTTGAGGAAACAACTAAAGAAATAAGAGAGTCTCTTGGGAAAGATAGAGTCCCTGAGCCTAAAGAAATGTGGGTTACAGCCAAAGGCAGCCCACAGGCATAGAGAATGAAGGCAGCCTTAGGTCTGAGAATAGCTCAGGAAAAGTCATTAGGGGCTTTGGCGAAGGTAGCTGCAGATGACTACCAGGGCTAGAAGCCGTCAAGGGAAACGTTTGTGTGGAGTGGAAGGAAATGAACTGCAGGCAGTGACCAGTAACCATTATTTTGTCTGACAGCTGCAGTGAGACTTTTGCTTTCTGCGTGGAAGACTAAGGTCAGGATCACTTTCTGCCTACAGGGAGAGAGTGTAACTGGGCAAAAATAACAGGGAGAAAATGAACCTTGGTGGGGGCAGGAAAGATCTAAAGTGGCCAAGAGACTTCTAGGTAGGAAATGGTTAGCCCAAAGCCATTTGGGGAGAGTCTAGTCAGGGGTGTCTGTTTCTATCTGAAACCAAACATTCTTTCCCTCCAAGCATGCTTCTCAGGGCTGTTTTACCACATCTTTCTCTCTCTTTCATCTTGTCAGATGCAAAGCTTCTTCAGTGACTTTGCTGTGCTCATGTAGACATGTGACAGGCAATCCTCACCCGGGACAAAGACAAATTGTGTGCTAGGTATTAATCCAGTGCATACATACACATGTGAAGACACTGCAAGAGGAACATGTGAGGGGGACGGATGCCTCACCAGGAGGTAACAGAAGAAGAGCAAAAAAGGAACATAGCACTGTTAAATGTTACTTGTGAGTGATTGTATGTCATGTTGTAGTAATAAGGTCAGCAGAGAGCACTGACTATTCAGACTGAGGTCTGCCTTAGCATAGGTCACAGGACAGCCTTCATGTAATTCCTATTTATTTGAACAAAAATAAATCTCTGAGGAGAACAACAATAACAACAACAAACAGCCCTTCTAGTCTGAATTTAATTCCAGAAAAGCAGGATCTTCATAAGTTGTTCCAGTGGTGAATTACGCTGACTGCTTTTCCTCCAGATCATTAATGCAAATATTAAAAACTGTAGCACCAAGAATAGATTACTGCAAAATCACATTTGCTTAAGGATCATTATAATTATTCTTTTAAAATCCACTGGTTTACTTGTTTTTAGTCCATTTAAGCTGTGCTATATTGTGTCTTCTTCACCAAAACCTGTCTAGAATCAGCTTCATGGCATTTGTTTCACACTATCACTCCAAATTTCTATAGGTATCCACCAAAAGATTAAGTATAGTGTTTTGCAGCATTATCCTTTTTTAGCTTGACTGTGCTTCCCTTTGGCTTGCAGAACTGCATCCTGTGCCTGCTTCCCAGCACTACAAGGTGCCTACCTGTGGTGTGATAGTATGCAGAGTCAAATTCTTGGATTTGTGTTTAGAGTCCAGCTGAGAAAAGCTGGGAAGCATTATTGTTTGGGAAGATGCTAAGAACATGGGAATTTAGAAGGTGATGTTACCTTTAACAGATTTTGTAGCGTATGTTCCATTGAAGATTAGCCAGCTCTCTCTCTGCTGTGTTCAGACAGAAGAGAAGAATTAAAATATAAAACAAATTCAAAACAGAAGATGAACTAATGCAGTATATGTTCTTTGTCACTGTTGGTTTGTAACTGACATTAATTAGATTCCTATTCTCTTGGGAAGGGGTAGCCTGTATTGCTTGATTCTTTTGTTAATGCATTGCCACCAAATCTGACTGGAAGGGAATCAAGGTTAGCAGGTGCTTGTGTGCAATATGTGAAAAAAAAGCAGGCAGACTTACATTCTGTCTATTCAGGAGAGACAATCCCCTTTCCTGTGACTGCCTTCTCCTTGGTTGCACATATCCTCCCTGAAGCCCTAAAGGATGCTGACCCGACAGATCTACCAGCACTACTCTTTGCTCAATCTTTCCCTAAGGAGTTCAACTGAAGGAGACCCAAGTGAGCAAAGATTTTTGCCACTGAAGCTAACACTAGCCATTGTAATGGAGCAGGTTAGCAAGCAAGATTCAGTAATAAACATTACTGGTCACGAAGTGCAAAATGACTAGTTCTGAGGAGGTCATTCCTGTCATCAAGGGCATGTATAGCATTCAGCAGCAAGGAGTTCTAATACTTTTGGGATACTGGAGATGCAACCAAAAGAAGACACAGTGCTGGGATTAGCCTTCATACTTATCTGTCTCTGTTTTTTCTTTCTGTCATCAGCCAGATGAGGTGTCTTAATTTTTTTAGTCTCCCAGAATCATACTGGGGAAGCAGCAGGGCCCTTATCAGCTACAGATTTTCACATGTTCTTTGAAATCAATGACAGTGCAAATTACATCAATATTTCTGTCCTGAAGGTAATACTATTTGATTGTGACATTAACCTAAAATGGGTGTGGATCCAAGGTTGTGCCTTCTTGAAGTGTTATCCAAGTGAATTATCTTGTTTGTAGTTAATTGGACTCAGAAATAAGCATTCTTTTTTTTTTTTTTTGCCTCCCCAGTTATATTCACTCCTAATATAATATTCAGCTAAACAGAGGGAAAAAAAAATCATGCTAAGTTTCAGCCTGGAGCAAGTTAGATTTTAGGTGCTTTGGAAGCATGATTAAAATGGAAATGCTGATGTATTAGAAAAATAAAAGATGCTGCTAAAATATTGGATAGAGGTACTTTTCTTCTTTTCCCTTTCCTATTGATGTTGAATAAAAAATGTTTTGAATATTGTTGCAGCTGTGTTGAGTTTCAGCAGAATTTTGCATTAAGAACAAAATTTTTGATCTATAGAAATCCTGGAGTGCTGTTTTATTTATCTGCAGAATCAAGTTTAGGCTTCTTGCTTTTTATTTTTTGCCCTCTTTTATTAGAAAGGAACAATGATACTCAGCACTTTTGTGATGCTTTTCATTTCAAAGGGCTTTGCTTGCATAACCTAATGAAACTTCAGGAAATGTAAGACATGGGAATAAATAATCTATTTTGCTGGTGCAAAGTCAGAGTAAACTCTGAGTTACTTCTCTTCTGATCCTCTACATTTGTATTGATTAGAGCAGAATCTAGGAGTTAGCAATTTTATTTCGGCCTTGAAAGATTGGGCTGCTTTTGGTTCCTGAGCTCTGTGAGATATTTGAATATTGCTGGGAGCTTCACTTTGGCATCAAAGTGTTGCAACATTTTCCAGTTCAGATGAAGTCATAGTCCCCATAGACAGGACAGAATAGTTCCCAAAGGCACATTTTCCAGGATTTTGGCTGTTCTAGTGTTAAATGCTTTTATTTTCTCCTCTCGGGAAACACAGCTTAGTAGGAATTCCACTTGGAACTTTTCCACAATATCCAGCCTGCATTTTCCTTTCCTTGCTCACATCCCTTTACTTCTCCAGTGCACGTTTTTACCTCCAAAGCTCTTTAACTTTGGCTTTACAGAGTAGAATAAGCCAGTTTTCAGTATCCTTCATCTCATGGATGAAGACAAGTATATGAGAGCAACCAACACATCATTTCCATTCGGGGACATTGGAAGGAGAATGGCTTAATGAAGAAACATGGAATATATACGTATGACCTAAACTTCACCGACATCCACGTGCTTTGTGATGGCCATCACATTGGCTGTTTCTCTGCTCAGGGATTTCTTTTGGCTCATTGTAATATCTTTGTTGATTTTAGAGATATTAAGCTTTCTCTGTTGCTCAAGTCCAAGAACCTAAAAGCGGCATTCAGACCATATAGAGATAGCGTTAAGTTGCAGAGGACCAAGAAGGGCACCCTCTCCTCAGTCTTGGAATGACCCTGCTCCACAAGATACCACAGGTCAGAGAGATAATATTGCATTTGACAGATCCCTTCTAACAGCTGTCCTGTATCTTCTCAGGCATGAAAAATTGAGCATGGTCAGTGCACTCTGACAATGCTAGTGGTACGGCTGATTCACTAGGCTTGATTAGATCTCATTTACATTGTTTGTTCCACTGTCAGTCCCCTGATGTCACAGGTACATCTGAGAACAGATGCAGACTTGTTTCCCCACTGGACTGGCTTTTCCTTAGAGCCTAGTCTGCTGAAATCAACAGCAGTATTCCTCCATGGGAATTAGGGTAGGGCAGAACAGCTCAGCATAGTTGCTACCCATTGAGTTAGTGGGATTTGGAGGAGGCTGGTATTGCATAGCAGTGCAGAGAGCTTCCTGGGGTGCCACATCCTACCTAATTCTCTGGGTACTATGTACTTACTGTGTTAGGACTAATGCATTAAAACAAAAGTCTTTTTAGAGGGTACTGCACCAAGATCTGAGTCTACCTTTTTCTGCAGGAACCTGGTAAACCTGGTCTTTCATGAAGACTCACTGTTTTGAATTGATTTGTAGACTTCTAAGTGAGCTTGGCAGGAGTTTGTAGGAATATAAAGAAAATGCTAATGAAAGAAAACCTAAACAATTACTTATTACAAAATGTTTTTATTTTTATCTTGTAACATGATCCAAAAGGCTCCAGAGAGAATGAAGCAGAAAATGCCGTGTTTTGATAAGAACATATAATTTCTGCAGTAATGTAAAGATTTGAACCTTTCCTTTGCTATCTGATGTTCAGTTGTCTTTCATTGTCTCCCAATAAAGATGACTTTGTAATAGAAAGTAGTACTGCTGATTTGAGAAGAATGGCTTTCTAATAAATGCAGAGGGATATGGAGTTTGTCCCTTGCATTGAGGAGACAGGATTTGAGATAAAGCCATGGATGATCACTCTGGAATTACAAAAGCTGCAACTGAAATACAGCGCCCTATGAAAGGATATGAAACCTGCTGGCATAGTGCAGTGTAAGAAATAGCCTGAAGCCTTCTGAAGAGTGTGCTTCATGACTTCTTCACAAGTTAAGTTTTTTTTTTCTATTTTTTTTTTTTTTTGCGAATCTGCAGCTGACTGAAGGCACATCTATGAATACATTTTCCTAAAAAAAGATATCAGAATAATCTTGATATTCAGAGCTTAACTCAGGTCAGGCACAATACGGTGGAATGCCAACTATTGGGACAGGTTACTAGGACATGTTAAAAAGTGCTTGGTTTCAAGAAGTTGTAGAAACTGGGGTGGTATGATGTTAGGGGGCTTTGTGTGTGCATGCATAAGAGGAAATCTCTTTGGACTTTGTTTTCAGCTTTGCTCAGGTTTGGCCCAGGTGCTGCTGTATACCTATGAGCTTCAGCTGTCCTTTGGAGCTTTGCATGTCTGCCTGGCACATTTGTACAAACACTTTCACTCACACAGTGTGACTGCTGTCACTACCGTTGCTGCTATTATAATGTAGCCAGTTCTAGAAAACCATCATCCAGATCACTGGGGGAAGAGAGACAGCTGCTAATCCAAAGAAATCTGAAACAAAATCAGACTGGGAAATGGTGTGAGCGTTGAGTTCATGACGTTTTTAAATGCCTTCAGACGTGCATACCACGTGCTGAGTCACAGAGGGTGTTAGGGTGTTTTGGGTGCTGTGTGGGTTTCACACATGAAAATAGAGAACTTTGGCCCTGGCCTGTGCCTCCAGCTTGTTGGGTCTGCTTCCACCACCCCTGGCATTGTAGCTCTCAAGGAATTCAGGAATTCCCTCCGTTGACAAGTAATTATTTTTTAATGCCACAGCATTAAAAATATGGTGAATGGCACTACATGCTGGGATAAAGGTCTTTACAGCCAAGGCAGGTTTCCAGACCATTATGGGCACGTTCTGCAAAACTAAGAGGTTGTTATAGAAGTCAGCATTTTTACAAGAATGTCTTTTTACAGGAGTCCCAGTGGATGGCTTAGGAGAGCTTTGTTCAGTCTCCACATCTCCTCTCTAACCAGAGACTCTGTGCACAGTGCTTCAGAGTCACAGGCAGACTCAGGCCAGGTCGTGGTGATGGAACCCATCAGCAAGGCAAAGCTGCAGACCCTAAGCTTCACTGTGAGGCCAGGGTCTAAGGCAGACACTGATGTGCACTTCCCATCTGTCTCCCCAAACTACTCGTAACTCTGCAAAGCACTGAAATAATGAATTTAGGGCAAGCAAATAAATAAGGTGGACTGCACAGCTTTACGGCCCCTTGTGTTACCGTAGTTTCAGAGGCTACCCCCATAAATGCATGCAAGCACAGTTCTGTTTGCTAGATCAGGTTTTTACTTAACAGTGTTTCAGACCAATGCTGTGTAATCATTAAGGAGTAAAGTGATTCCTTGGCATCCTACAGCGGAGGGATACTTTGGAAACCATTCTCCTTCTGAGCTGTGAGCCATCTGTTGAACACTGCCCGTTGCTTCCTTCTTCTCTCATGTTAGCATTTTATTTTAAGCCCTCTTCTCCTCCATTGGCTTCAGTTTTCTCCCCAGGCTGTGGGAATAAAGACCATGGCTGAAGTTAGTTTGTACTGAGCCATTAATGACACTGTTTTGCTTGTTCCTCTTTTCCGTAACAATTTGCAATAAAAACTGTGTCAGGAAAGAGCTCAGTGACCTGCAAGGGCTGGGACAAGCCTGGCGCTGGAGATGGCAAATTCCCTTTGAAGCCACTAAGCTGGAGATCCGGTGCTAAGAACACAGGAAGCAGGAAGGATAAATACTGTAACTTTTCATCTCATGCATAAGAATTGCTGTCTGTTTTGATCTTGTGATAGAGAAAAGTCATTCTGCTTATCTCACCTAAAATAGTGGCTAGTCTGATTACAGGCTTCCCTGCCTGGCACCTTTTAAAATTCTGTTTGGCTGCCTGTGCCCTTGGCACACAGTGGGTTTCATTAAATTTCACAGCAGTTAGTTTTCATTCCCTCTGTGACACCTTTTTATCAACATTTGACTCCAGTGTAATTTCAAGCAACTGTGCTTCTTTTTTTTTTCTGCAAAGCGCTTGTACCATAATAATTTGGCAGAGCAGGTGGGGGAAGAGAACTCAGATACCATTGCAAATCCACCTAGAAAACTGACGGGAAGCCAGGTCAGCTCAACACTTTTTTTTTCTTTGCATGTGATGATAAGAAAAGGGAGCTGCTTCCCTTCCTTCTCAGTCGGTATCAGCCAAGACTGTCAAAAGTGCAGTTAAAGAGCTTGCAGTAAGAGGCAAATTTCTCCTCCTTCAGGCTACTTGCAACTTTATTTTAAAAGCAGAGCTAGTGGACTGCAGCTGAACTGACAGCCTGGGGTTCTGAGACAAGTCTTCTGGAACCCGGGCTGCGTAATGATGGGGTTTTCTTATCAAAACCAGATGAGGAAGCTGGTTTGCTAGGAGAGTGTGTGTGCATGCACGTGTGCGTGAATGCAGAGAGCAAACATGGCTGTTTTCCATTCAGTATGTGATGCTCAGTGCCTGTGGGTGGGGTGAGGGATGGGGGAACCCCAACATGACTCTGGTCACTGCTACCTCCTCCAAGGCACAGAACAGTTTTTTCTCAGGGCTGTGTTTGAGGCAGGTGCTGGGTGGATTTATGTTAGTGAGGGTGCTTTTGAGATGTTCTTCAAAAGAACATCCTTTGCAGAATGTCGGCCTGTCCAAAAGGTCTTTCTTAGTCTGCTGGGGCGATCAGAAGATGCAAAAGTAATGTGTCATGGCTTCTCAGACAATTTTTAAACTGCTAATTAAAAATGAGGCTTAAAAATGATTTAAAGTGAGCTCTGTAGACAGGGGTAACTCAGGCTGACAGAGCTGTCTCATTGCAAGCCAAGGGCAGCTGTGTGGGGGAGGCCATAAATCATTTTCAGAATGTGACTTCTGATTGATGAAACTTTTCCTTCTGTCTTCTTGAAGGAACTAGCCTGAATCCTTTCAGTTTAAACTAATAGAGCACCTGATTTTCCGGTACTTTAAGGTCTATGTAATTACCCTAGCTGATAAAGTGTTCCTAAATGCACATGGTCTTTGTCAGGTCCTTGAATGCCTCAGGAAAGCTGGAGGTTGTTGGCAGCTCACTGCCTCTTTCCCAGGAAAAGGTTTCCCATGGTTTTCCTTAGGCTCAGCCCTTTGCATATGTGTATGTGACAGCTATATAGTGGGTAGGCTGATGATAGTTTACATCTCAGGCAGTTGCTTGAGCTGGTTGGGAAGGAGTTCCAAAAAAGGCATGGTGCCTTGCTCACACTGCCTCCAAATGTCATAGAATCATTGAATCCTTAGAGTTTGAAGAGACCTTTAAAGGTCATCCCGTCCAACTCCCCTGCAATGAACAGGGACGTGCACGGCTAGATCAGATTGCCCGGGGCCTGATTCAGCCTTACCTTGAAAGTCTCCAGGGACAGGGCATCAACCACATCTCTGGGCAACCTGTTCTAGCGCCTCACCACCCTCACTGTATAAAAGACTTTTTCCTTATGACCAACCTAAATCTACTCTCCTTAAGCTTGAAGCCATTTCCCCTTGTTCTATCACCACAGACCCTGCAAAAGAGTCTGTCCCCTTCTTTTCTGCATCTCTTTAAATACTGAAAGCCCACTCTCATTTCACCTTGCAGTCTTCTCTTCTCCAGGCTGTACAGCCCCAGCTCTCTCAGCCTGTCCTCATAGCAGAGACGTTCCATCCTGGGATCATATTTGTGTCCCTCCTCTGGATGCACTCCAACAGCTCCATGTCCCTCCTGTACTGAGGACTCCACATCTGAACGCCGTACTCCAGGTGAAGCCTGGAGCTGAGGGGCAGGATCACCTCCCTCACCCCATTGGCCATGCTTCTTTTGTTGCAACCCACGATATGGTTGGCTTTTGGGGCTGTGGGGGCACATTTCTGGCTCATGTCCAGCTTCCCATCTTCCACTACCTTCAGATCTGTTTTGGCAGTGCTGCACTCACACCTTTCATCCCCCAGCTTGTAATGGTAGTGAGGGTTGTGTCAACCTGGGTGCAAGATCTTGTACTTGGATTTGTTGAACCTCATGAAGTTCACCTGGGCCCACTGCTCAAGCCTGTCTAGGTCCATCTGAATGGCATCCAATGTGGCCAGCTGCAACTCTGAAAGACTAAGTAATCAAAAGATTATTTCGGAATGCAGATAGGTATGAATTCTAGAAGAGTTTTATCTTCATGTTTTAATCTTATTAAGACTTAACAGAAGACTTTGTCCTATTGTTTCAAGATGACACATTCCAGTATCAGTGCTGATGAACACATGACTTGGTGGCCTTTCAGCAAGAAAGAAGCGAGACTGCTAATGATATACTGTTTCTGACAGGTTCCTCAGAGTATTTATGGGCCTTGATATGTATGCAATCTATGGTTATTTCAAAACTGATTAACATTTCTGAACCTAAGTTAAAGTTTGTACTTGACATTTCAATAGTGTCACGGCAAAATTAATCAGAGCTCCAAAGATATGCAGTCTTCCTGACATGCTGGTGACAGGGAAAATATAAACCTCTGAGAGCAGCTTGCTGAAACTCAGAATGTAGCCTGGGTTTTGGAAGGCGCTCAGCAGAAATGGCTTACTGCTACGGACAGGCTCTGAGGGGAGTGCAGTGGTGGAGCTGTGTTTACTGACTGTGGCACTAGCTTAAATGAATCAGAACTCTGCTTGTTACTTGTCCCGTAATAAGTCACTTGGAAATCTTCTTATTTGTGAAACATTACCATATTAAATGTGCAAACTAATCTCTTGAAACCGTTCTGATAAGCAGCGTTTTTAAATGTACTCTGTCAAGACATTTTTCAGTCAATGAAACTCAGCAAACAAATTTGTTCATTTCAGAGCCCTCATGAGAGTAGTCAAAATTTATACTTAGTTGTGATTTTAAACAGTATGGCTGCAGCTGTCTGCTTGTAGTGAAAATAAGAAAATGGAACAAATTGTTGTGGAGGCTTTTCTTCTATTGTTTTCTCTTTTTAAAATAGGTCAGTGATAGCCTTTGTGCATTTCAAAAGATGACTAACTCAAGCCTCAGTGAAAGCTGTTATGTTTGAAAAGCACCTGATCACACATTACGCCTTTTAAGAAATCATGCTGTTATTTACTCTGTAAAATAAAACTCTAAGTCATGGAATCATAGAGCAAAGAAGCCATAAAGGTTTCAACCTGTTATGGACTGGGACAGCTCCCATTAGACCAGGTTGCTTAAAGTTCTGTCCAACCTGACCTTGAACACCTCCAGGGAGAGGCATTCACAACTTCTTTGGGCAGCCTGTGCCAGTGCCTCACCACTCATAAATGAGGGATAAGCAGTAGCTATGTTTTAATTACACCTGGTATCTGTACAAAGATAAAATGTACTGCATTTCTGTAGGTGTGTCTCTGTGCTTTCCAACATAGATTCAGTTTGGTCTTTCTGAGCACAGAGGAGCTGGATGGCATTTTTAGGTGGAGAGGGAGCATAAGCTACTTGTTAAATTAGTTTTGAAACTGCAAATCTGTTGTCATATTTTCAGTCTGGAAGGGACCTCCCAGTGAGCTGCTGAAAGTATGTAAAGGAGAGCTGCATGGAAGCAGTAGCTCCTCTAAACACTAAAATCAAGGCACCTAGAGAAGACCTAGAAGGGGCAAGAAGCTTGGGTGAAGAAGTAATTAGACTATACTAATTCATTTTCTCTTTCTGACTTAATGTTTATAATTTCTCCTTACTTGTTGCAAAAATTGTCTTAATTACCTTGGCAAGAGCGAAACAACCCCTGCAACTTCCATTTACCTCTGGATCTGGTACATTGTGACTGCATACTGATCCGTTGACACAGGAACCTAGATTTGATCTTCCATCTGGAAGTCATTAATGTTTCCCTCATAAAATCTCTGATTCCATTGCACATTTTCTTCCTTTTCTCCCAGCATTCTTTTTGGAGTACTTCATTCCGCATCCAGCAAGCACGCCTTAGTCATCATGATGGAGGTTGTTGCCATTTAAATCCAGGCTGTTCAGACTCTCTTTAAGACATCAGAAGTTTTTCTTATCCTTTAAAGATGCAAGGACAATGGCGATCCCTCTGTCTTGCAAACAGATGATGGGAGGTATTGCTTCCAGATCATGCATGAAAGTTCACTTTGAAAACAGACTTGGACTGCAGCAAACCAAAGGGAGAGATGGCATGGTTTTCAGTGAGCTTGAATGGTACATAAGACAGAATGGAAAGCAATTGTTGACAGAAACTTACAGTCTCAATAGGTTTAAATGCTAATTCAGAAATTACATTCAGATTTTTCATTGAGGCCTCCCTCCAGAAGTAAAATTGAGAAGGCAGGTATATCTTTAACAGGGTCTTTGAGATGCATAATGGGTGCAAAACAGAACAGCAGAGAAAGTAACATTTGAGGGAACTTAAAACCACATATAGATGGTGTTTTTTCTTTTTTTCTTACTATTCAGACACACAATTTGATGTCATCTCTGGCAGAACTGAATGACAGAATTCAATATTCAAAGCTATAAAAGTACCTTTGCATAAAATCCTTATCTTCAGTGTTTCTTAGCACTGTTGCAAGGACTATTTCCATTTTGCGGATAGGAAGCTAGAAACCTGCTTATAAGAAGGTGGCTTATAAAACTTACAGATAAGTAAGTATTGATTAGAGGCCTTGCAGATCTTAGGTTCATGAACAGCCACTGAACCAGCTGCCATATGGAAACACTACTAAGATATACAGTTGTATCAGGATGCCTCTTCCTTACATTAAATTATGACTACAGAATTATCTGCATAGCATTTCCAAGGCAGACAGAAGCTTACACTGTATGCAGCCTGTGCTGATGGGCAACTGTGCAAACATTGTAGGTCATAAACTAACACACACTTTTTCTTAGGGTAGTTTACTCTCTAGAGCTCCATGTTGCCCTAATTAAACGTCTTTTTTACTGTAGTTATGCAGAAGGTATACCCTAACTGAAAGACACAGAAAACTTTTGTTCCTTTAGGAAGCTCTTGTAATAATAAATGCCATCCCATGGTTCAAAAGAGGTCACAACTTCTTTTATGTAAAAAGATTATATATGCTTGTTTAGGTGATGGATTTTCAACCATTCTTGACTGGTTGACTCCTCAGCTGCTGTAAAGCATGGCTAAGCTTGCAGAGCGTATTTACCTGTTGTGGATCTTTTATGGAGGTCCATGACACCTCCTATGCACTTGCACCAGAAGCTGAGACCCACTGAAAGACCCTTCTGAGAATGTGAATTCTTCAACTGGTAGATCAGTAAGTTAGAATTACTTTGTTGCTTTTGGTAAATGTTGTTGAGGACATTATCTCTATATGCAAAGAACAATAATTCCATATACTCCTGCCTAGGAAAAAATAATAAGAAGAAAGGTAAGAAAAAACAAACAAACAAACAAGGAATACTTCTGCCATATGGTTCAGAAAAAGGATTTTAGATCAAAGATTTAATGGAGTCATGATGTGGTCATCTTTTGCTTATGGAAAATCTACAATTACTATGCTTTTAATTTATTGTGCATATATGTATGCAGAAGTTTAATGAAATGTGAATTATGTATTCTTTTGAAAGAGTTGTTGGAGTATTGGACTACCATTTCAAACTGGATCTTTCACAGAAACAATCAATAGCTCTGTAGATTACATGTCACTGTACAATGCTTTTTGGCAAGCCACGGGGCATCATAATCATAAGGAAGGAAGAATGTGAAACCAGTAGAGGAGTAGGCATGGCTTTTAGGTTGGCACTTCAAAGTCTTCAGGTCTGAACTACTCTTGAGATATCCCCATGTTAGGGTAACATGGATATGAAACATTGCAGAAATGCCCCTCTCCACTCTTTTCCTGCATTTTAGCCTTCAAGTTGCAGGAATCTGAGAAGTTTTTCTTTCTTTCATATCTCTTGATACTGGGAATCCTGTATAGCTCAGCTCATGCAAATGACCCTCTGGCACACCCCTGTGATGGGACACTACAAAGGTGGGCCATGAGGAACTGAGGCAATGCTTCTATGTGCTGCTATGCAAAATAAAGTGCCCAACAGAACAGTTTTCTGATGATGTGATCTTGAGATTAATTTGTACAAACAGTTTGCAAAGGACACATAGAAATGAATAATTTGCATTTGCATATGGAAAGAGTGAATCAGAATGACTTTGCACCTGTTGCCTATTATGCATGTCATATATATCTGATACTTTATTTTAATACTTCATGTTTTTGTTTTAGTAATTATTTTTGTTTTTTGAACTAGATTATGGTGAAAACATATCACAAAAAAATGCTGATACTTTTTATTTATGTAAGATGCTTCAATTATACTTCTGAAGTTTTCCCCAGCATTTTATTTATCTTGCAATCATAATTATTCAGTGCCTCCTACGTCTGCTTTGATTTAATTACGGCTTTATAGACAACAGTCACAGAGATGAGTCTTTTCAGGTTGATCAGTTGCACAGAGTGCCTTCCAAGCTCTGTAAAGAGGTTGCTTGACACCTGGCAATTAAATGAAATAGACTTTTTGTCTCATCTGTTCCTGAGGGTTGGGGGATGTGGCTTGCTTCTCAGACGTGGTAGACTCTCTCTAGCTGTACGAAAAGGACAGGGGTAATAAATTATCGAGTTACCAGCTGCTTTAAACATTCCTGTTCAGCTTCGTAACCCAGTCTTGTCAAGTTTCTGGGGTTTGATGCATTTTGTGTGTGTATCTTCTTCAGTCTTTTCAACTGTTGACAGAGAGTACCTCCTACTGAAGTTATTACTGCCTAAAACTCTGAAGTGCTTTTGACTTCCTCTCTAAGGCAGGATTTTCTAGAGAATAAAGACATTTCATCCCATGTTTTTATATTTAACACGTCCTTTTTGATGCCATAAATGGCAGTGGAGTGACTGGAATCTGTACTTCTGTCAGCTCATTTTATACTGACTTATTCACCTCTATACTGTTGGGACAGTGCTATTGGCTCTGTGGGTTTTCTCCAGGTTCACTCCTACTGTACCTGAAGTCCAGATGTACACTCACCTGCTTTTTGCAGCACACAGGCACAACCTCAACTCACTTTACAAGGAAATGACTCGGTTCTGCTGAGTTTTTAAGTTCAATGATAGCAAAAACCTTTAGAATTTGCTGGAAGCTTTATCCCTGAAAATATATCTATTATATGTCCACAAAAGTAACTTTGCCTTTCTGTTTTTTTTTTGTTTTTTTTTTTGAATTATACCTTTCTCTGTGAACAGTGTACTTGAAATCAGTGCTGTGATTCAGAGCCACTGACCATTTCCATAAGTATACTTAGTTTGTCATTCAAAGAAGCAAAGATTGTCATTAATTTAACAGTAGACTAAAATCTTTTCATTTGGATAAAAACATTGGCAGATCTCCTTGAACTTACCTTAAAACAGTGATGAACCAGCTGTATTTCTCAATAGTTTCTAATGTGACTTGAATCTGCTCTGTTTTTATCTGTATCACACCACTGCATTACCCACTGGGAGATAAAATGCACTATCATTAAAAAGACAACTCCCAGAAGGAAAGACAGCAAAACTTGTTTAATGAAGGCAGATATGGAGTGATTAAAGAAATTCTAAATTCTTTTTTTGAAATTTTTTTTCCTTTCTTCTTGGCCACATTCATCTGGTACTTTTATTAACAGCTTTCCAAGAATCAGACTATTAGCAGGGAAGATGGAGGGAGCTGTTGGAAAACCCTGGAACCCTGATTTCTGCTGGCCACATTGGCCAGAATCTTGTTGGTTCTGCAGGTCAGACTGCTGGGTGTCCAGTGCCAATCCCTTCAGTGCACGTTTTGAGACAGGAAGACAGAACTTGGTTTTGCACTTCGTAGTTTTATATTCCAGGCTTGCTCAGAGGCTTCATTGCTTATCTCCCCAAGTTAAAAGTGTAATTTTGAACAGGAGGAGTAATAACTCCAGGAGAAGTAGCCCAAACAATTAGATGAAACCAGGGAAGTCTGGAAGAAGTGAAAGGGTTCCCAGAATGACATTTCAATACTCCTTTCTCTGTGTTCTGTGAATGATCCCTGTCTTGTTGCAGCATCAGCTTGCATCCACACTGGCATTTTTTCTCTTGCTGCTTTGGTTTGGAGTACTTCTGCTTTCAGTTTTTCTTCAAGTTGCTGCACTGCAGACAACTGTTTCACTCAGATGCTTGCCTCTCCTCTTCTTATGCCAATGGACCACTGCACGGCACTGTAACATTCTCCTGCTGAAGGCAAAAAATTCAGAACGTGTTGATAGATTCTTGGCTGCCTTTGAACATTACTTTCCTCCTGGTGGTAAGGATGAGCCCCAAGGCTGACGATGGAGAGTGGATGCTGTGTTCCCAAACTGCCTGCAGCATGGCTGGCATGCCACAAACTGGTGTTATCCAAGTTGCTCAGCTCTTTACCAGCCAAGGCTGATTCTGAAGTCCTTCCTTGAGTACTCACTGGCCTACAGTTTTCTGTTTCTGTACTGTTTGCATGTGAGTTGATAGTAAGAGATGAAATACCATGTGGGAGTTGAGCTCAGTCCCAGCAACCTAGTGGGAGTCATTTAGTCTTGAAATGACACCACATCTGCTCACCAAACCACCACCTCCACCACTGCAGGGACACTTTCCAGGACCTACATTGCTGCATATTGGTGCCTCACTAGTTTTGCCTTCTTTCCTCTCTCTCTTTCATCCACTGGCTGCTCTGCTTTTGCTGTTTCTCCTGTCTTCCCTGAAGTGTTTAAGGGCAGGTTCTCTTTGGTATCATTTCTATCCCTGTCCTCACATTGATCAGCAATGCCACTTGTGGGTTTTTGTGTGTTTTTTTTTTTTCTTTTTTTTTTTTTGTACATATGTGCTGTGTTAAAGCACGTGTTTCATTATTTTCTCTCCTGCTCTCCCAGCCCCACCTCCTGATCCTGCAACGCACCAGCTTTGCACCAGCCCACCGCATGCAAATTGCTCTGCCTGAAAATTGACTTGGAAAAAAAAGAAAAAAAGTTATTTTTAGCTGGATCAATTCTCCTATCTGATTCCCTGCGCGACTGCACAAATGTTTATGCTGGCACAAGTGAGAGGATGCTGTGAGAATGGGAAGGAGTAGTTGGAAGGAGGAAGCCAGGAACTGCGGGCATCACTTGCATCAAGGGCTGCCACTGCCGCTGAAATCTATGGGAACATCTGTAGAGCCTTAAAATTATTAATATTCATATCTAATAGCAAGCGTAAGTTCAGATGATGGTGGATGTTTTAAGTGAACTTCTTGTAAGTGAGGCAGCCAGAATGGTTTGAGAAGCAGTGGCTGGAGTTAAGAGCAAGAAGCTTTAACAGAGCTTTTTATTTTCAGTAAGCTCAGCAAAAGCAGCATGCTCTATCCCCACAGCCAGATTTTTGTGAGTGCACTCTACAAGAAATGTATGGGATAAACAAGGTTGAGTGCCTAATTGTTCAGAAAAGAAGTACCTACTATTATAACACATTTTCGCAATGCCAGCCTCCAGGTTCCCTGCCTTTTAGCATCAATGACCAAATCCTCAGACACAGTGCGAGGCTGCAGAACATTGTCATTATTCAGTGGATAATGCAGCAATTTCAGTAATCCCCAAGGAAAAAAAAAAGAAAAGGCAGAGAGAAACCTCCCACTGATGAGCTTTCCAATGCTGGAGTTTATGCACTGTGTTTATAATGAGCACAGTGTAGCAGTTGCATTGTTTCTTCCCAGGTTGGTATCAAGCCTGTACTCAGGACTGCTTGTCAGTGGCATTCCTGTGCCCAACATTTCAACAGTACTTTTCTGGAGGGAAGAAAATAGACTTGAAATTCAAAGTCCTGGGTATTTCTAATACGGTTTTTCAGGCTTAATTTTGCATGTAATCACGATACCGACTGGCTTTCTCCTCAAGACCTAATGTCGTAATACATCATAGCACTTTTACCTGGGAGCTGATTGTTACTGAATGCCTGCAACCAGGCTGGGGAGATTTGAGGCTTTTTCTCTGCAAAGTGTACACTCATAAAGAAGGTGTTTTTTAGAGCCCTGTCAGCGGAAGTGTTTTTGTTATTATGCTGGGGTGCTTTATGATGCTGTTAGCATCCTCCTTACACAGCACACCAAGCTGATCCATCATGTCATTTTAGTTGCTTCACTACTTAATCTGCCTTGCATTCATGTAGCATTTTAAGTCATGGTCCACTAAATGAAACTTTCTTCTATTTGTGGCCCTAAAACTCACAGAGAACAAGTTTACTGAGGGTTACATTGTTCAAGATGTTTTATTTACAAAGGGAGAACTGCGGATGTATGTCTGTTCCCAGGGACCCTTGATCTGCTGGAAGCTTTCTGTTTCCAAATAATTGAGCAGAAGCCGTCATAGGCTCCAGAAATCTAACCAAGCTGCAAAGAACTGCACTGCTATCCCAGACTGAGCTGAATTTACCCAGTGTTTATTACTGAGCACCACCAATTTGGATCAGTGCTCTCCCAGTGTCTGTGAATGTGAGAGCCTCTTCCAGAGACCCAGTGGATTTCTCAAAGTGCATGGAAGTTTAATTTACTTATACATCTCTCCCTCTGCTCTGCTGTGCATTTGCTTGTTTCAGGTTTGTTCTAAAGTCTGACAGTGCCAGCATACTGTGTAATTAGAAGATGAACATAGATATGAAAACCACAATACCAAAATTGTAGCTGAAGTTCATTGTGCTCTATTTTAGCCTTTCCTCCTGTCTCTAATTTGCAGTGGGCTGCTGGAATTAGCTTCCACTGCATGGTTGCCCATCGTGCAGCTGATGCCCATGATCACTTGCTTTTTCTATGAAACCAGTAGGGCATGAGGGAAACTCATGATCTCAGTGGTGAAATAACAATACAGAGCTGGATCCTGACATGCAGGGAAGCTGAGGTTGAAACTTGGCAGCCAAATAAAAAGAGCCCAATTTTAAACCACCTTAACCATGCTAAATTGTCCTAACACTTTGGATTAAGTATGGAGTTGTTTTTGACACGTGTATGGTCTCTCACGCTGGAGTGGGTCATTTCTTGGTTCAGAAGAGTTATCTGATATTTTAAAATCTTGTACTTCAACCAGGGTTACACAAGTGGTTTTAAATGCTTCATGATAGTGCCTTTGATGTCATAAACATAGCAGAATAGCTTCCCCACAAGTTGTGACTTTCCAGAAATAAGAGATCTCACTACTCTGGAAGGCTGTTTCAGATCCTCATCCTTTGATGGTCAGAAGTATTCTCATCTCCAGTCATATTGTTTACATATAATTGTTTGCTCTGGGGCAGTGCTGACCCTTAGCTAAAATAGCACTGATTTTATTTTTATAGACAGCAATCATATCTCAACTCAAACTTTAATTCCATTGTATTTCTTTTTTTTTTTTTTTTAAATCTTGAGTTGTTTTGACTCGCTCCGTTAGTCCTTGTCCTTGTTATTTTGGCAGCCCTCCATTTTTCATGTGCACGTTTTCAGCTGCCTCTTGTGGTTCTTCTTCAACAAAGGGAGATCAGCACCTCTAGGAGCCTGGTCCCACCGGTATTAGATTCCGTCTATATTAACAGAATATCTTTTGTGCTGGAGATGCCTTTGCTTGGTATAGAGAGAGTCTGGGTGATTAGCACATATAAGACACATGAAGTGGTTAAATTTTAGTAAAATGAATCTTGCCCCCTCTGAACAGCTGTATATATCAGCAGACAGTTTCTTGTAAAACCAGAGGATGATCTGTGAGCACAGCAAATGATGCCTGTGCTACATATCGATGTGGTTCTCCTCCAAGCTGTCTTTGTAAGGACATGAGAACACCTCGCAATCTTCTTTCAAATCTGTTCAATGACACCATGACATAATCCTTTATCATCTGTTATGCTCTGCTGCACTGAGTACTTCCCATAGGACAGCTTTGTAAGGAAGTGCTTGCTGCCATCCATGTGGAAGGCCTGTTTCCCTGATTGATTATCTGACTGCATTTCATACTTCAGGTCGGAGAAGTCTGCCTAGTGAATGCTAACACTGGCTCTACTTAGTCAGCATCGGGGCCCACATCACTAATTTTTGTACACTGGCTTCAGGATCTGCACTAGGTGACCCCATATTGTTGTATTTAAATAACAGGACACTGTCACATGGATAATGGCAGCATCCATTGTTCATTCATTAAGCTTAGCAATTAAAAGGGAAAATTATCTGCACATCAAGCCACTCAGAAAGCCATGCAGCATGGGAACACCTGTTCTGGATTAAGTATACCTTTTCAGAACCACTCCATAGCAATGAAATTGTCCCATAAATAAAAAGATGTGCTTGAAAAGAAGGCTGAATTGTGATGCCTTGCCAATGTAGTTTATTAATGCCTTGAACAACTGTAGTTGGGTTTCAATTATTTATGGTAATATCATCTAGCTTGCCAGTAAACATACTGTAATAGGTTTTCTAAAAGTAATGAAGTCCTGGAAATATGAGATCTTGCTGCTAACATAAATTAAAGCTCAGCTGAAGAGAGGGATGAGTCCCCATGAGGGTAAAAAGGGTTGGAGAGTTCTTTAAATATGTGTGGATTAGCAGTGAGAATTAATGAGCTGTTATTATTTATAGAAGCAACATCTGATTGGTCTTTCCTCATAATTTATCGTTCCACAAACCTGGATTTACTTAGCTTTTCCTCAGCTAGAGGCTCTAAACTAAGTAATATTTTTTCTAGGTAACCAATATCCATCAGTATTTTAAATGGGATCTCCTTTTTGTGCTAGAATAATTATTCTTGATTTATGTTCTCTCTGTTTTGCATACAGTAGGCTGAGTTCCTAGTTAAAATTCTTGTAGCCCCATTTGCATCAAAGAGGCTTTTACTTGTTCAAAGACAGAAGAAGGCAGGTGTAGGGATGCCTGAGACTGCAATTCAGCTCAGAAATTTCTTTTATATTCCTAAATGGATCCCTCAGAGTGGTATCTATCCACCTGTAAGCAAAATACCTACATTAAGCTGCCTTCCTGGGCTCTCTCCACAGTATAATGAGAGAGCAGAGTGTTATTAATTTCACTTCAAAACAGTTGTACCAGAGGCTGCAGGTTTGATCATTTGTGCTTCTGTTGTGTGGTGCCCCCACATGAGCTTCAGGACTTTCCTGGCTGCCACCCTTGGTGATTCAGTGGAGTGATTCCACTGCGTTTGCCTTCTAGACAATTTTACATGTATTATTTGTGAAAGTCAGTGATATTCATTCTAACTCCCACCACAGTTGCAATTGCATCTTACCTATGTGTTGAAAAGAATAAGCAGAAGTGAGTTTGGCGCCAGGAAGAAGTGGAAGTTGGGACACCATGACCTGGCATTTCACATAGGATGTTTGTCTGAAATGCCAGTGCTATCCCAGCACCTCTGTCTGTACTAGCAGCCTATTTGGATCATTAGGATACACTTAATGGTCCCTCTTTGTAAGCCCTAGCCTCTGTGATTATCTCAGGTCTGGGATCACGTTACCTAAACACTCCTATATTAGATGATCTGAGTCACTGTAAACTGATTTATTTCAATCTCTTTTGAACGTCTGCTTTTGCCTTCTGATGGCTAGTAATACCTTTGTACCTTCTGCCCTGCACTGCATCTCTTCTCTTTCTGCCCATTCCCAGTTCCTCTGGTGGTCTTGCAGCTTGGTACTGGTCCTTAGGTAAAAACGTCTCTGATAACTCTGTTCCTTGCTGGCTTGTTCAAAGTCCCTCTTTTGCTCTCCTTTTTATTTCCTCTCTAGTCTTCAGCATGTTTTCTTGCCATCTCCTCAAAATGATATTTAGTAGTTTCCTTGATGGTTTCATTCTTTATATGTATGCCATATTACAATAACCCTAACTCAGATATGTAGGTATCTTTTCCTATTATTACCATTATTATGTCTGCCACATTCATTATGAACTGGCAGCCACAGGCTTTACATATTAAATATTTTCCCCTTGAGTACCCTCTATTTCTCCTCTCTCAAGTTTATTTTCCTCTCAGAGTGTGGGGACAAATTATATGCGTAACTACCATTAATGGTAATGGAAACTGTGTGTGTAAATCTCCCTTGAATCCAAAGGAGAATGAGCCTCCTTGTTTCTTGTCATGTAATGTGTCATCCCAGTGAGCTTTCTCAGTGCTTCTCCTTAAAAGCTTCCCCTGCCTCATCCCCTGGCACAGCATACACGACTTGCAGGGAAAACGGAGCACAAGTAACAGGACATTAAACAGATATCAAAATCCATATTGAAAAATGGATAAGCTACAGCGGGGAGGTGTGGAATACACGTCACTAAGGAGGATGAATGTGAGATATGCCATGAATAATTAGATGAAACACAAATAAAAGTGACATGATTTGTTTCTCTTTTACTTTGCAAATAGTCTCTTCCGTACCAGAGAGGAAGCACCACGTTCAATGGTGTTTATCATGATCCACACTGATGGAAGTGAAGAAAAATTGGCTTTGTTTTGAGAGATGATGTTGAGGGAGTCGTTGGAGAATAATGAAGCTATTGGGCAGGCTGTTTCAAGTCTTCTGTTACAACCTCATGTATGTCAGGGCAGAACTCACACTTCCCCAGTGTGATAAATTAGTATTTATCCTGGAGCAGATATATATATTATAGTATCAATATGTCTTATGAGTGAGATGGGAGACTGAACCACAACAGATTGGGAAATGCCAGGGAATTAAGCCATTTGGCATGGGAAAGGAGGGGGCTGTATTGTGAAGGATAACAGGGTTTAATATAAGCAATAGCAGTGCCACGTGATAAGTTCAGTAGGGTGCTTTTGCATATTGCACAAAGCTACTTAACTGAAACAAAAAACTGGCCCACGGTAATGAATATTTTGAAGGGGTTTTGTATGTGTTTTTCTTTAGAGGTCACAAATAGACCACATAGTGAATATTGCTTTTTGCTCACAATGGGAGCCTCTGAGCTGTGAACAGAAGTCCTATTGGTTTCAGTAGAATGGGATCCATTCATGAGGGCTGGCTTTTCATGCTGGCACCATTGTTATAATTCTTTATTTGTATAGCATCCAAACAGGCAATTTGCAGACATACGCTGTAAGGTTTTTGCCCTGAGGAGCATACAAGTATAATTAACCCATAGCAGTGATTTTAATAGGACATTTCAAGCACTTAAAATTGAATACATGTTGTTTATGAAGGAAAGTAGAGGCCATTCCAGCAAAGCTGGGTCATCTTCCCCACAAATCCCAAGCTCCTTCCTTTTCCTGCCAGCATCTCACGTGCTCTGTTATCTGGTGACCCTTTACATTTGCTTTTTGATGTCTAGGAAGAAAGAAGTCCCAAAGATGTGTAGCTGCAAGTGTGCACTCATAAATGTCCCACTAGAAAATGCACAGGAGTTACAGACTTGTGATGGAGCTGCTCCCTCCAGGTGCTTTACCAGTCTGAAATGCAGCTGTTGTGTAGGTCATGGTAGTCTTCATCCTCAGCAAAAGATATGAGAAAACTGCCTTGTGCTACAGCTAGAATTAGAACTCCATGATTTCATAGGTATTCATAGGTATTTTGAGCATTTTATAAAAAGACACATAGTTGACTATTATTGGTAGGTGTGAGTTTTCATTTTTATTTATTCAGGCCAAATTTAGTTTTGTAATAAGTAAGAGCAACTCCAAGGCAAACCTGAGAATCAAATGTAAAGAGTGGTGCTCTGAAGATACACTCTGATCTCATCTGTCAATGAGGAATGGATGCTGGTGTATAACAGGAGTGTATGACTCTACTTTTGGACTTTTACATTTGGCTTTGCTGTCATTTGCTTGGTGTCTGTACATGCAGTTATATGTCCATGTAAGGTTTTACATCCTTGTAAGAAGATGGAGACTTAAGACTAGAAAGTGCCTTTTACAAGACAAGAGTTGTTCACAGCTGATGCACCATTTGCATTTTATTTGTATGAAACAATTCCGAATGTAGAGTCAGAGAACTGAAGACTTCTCTGAACCTGAAACTTGTTTAACTGACTTTTTTTTGGAGTCTGTAAATTATTCTAATTGAAAAAGTAACGTTACAGTCTGTATTAAAATTACAAGTAATAATCATATTAATAATATCCAGATTTGATGTATCATTTGTATTTCTTATTAGCGATAATTTCCAGCTATGATGGTAATGTGTGAAATAATTTCCATGGGCTCATGTTCTTGCTATGAAAATATGAGTTCAGCCCATATTCTTCAGTGAACACTGTTATAAAAAGGCTTTATAAAAAAAAAGGTCACTTGGGAAGCAATTACTAATAATTACAGAATCCTTCATCACTGCTTTTGATCTTTCTCTTGCATGGATCTAAACCCCTAATATTCGTGTTGCTGACAGTACGGCACAGTTCAACAATAGCTTTGATGCCAGTAAGAACAAAAGGGCTTTTAAAAAATATTCAATTCAGCAATTACTGTCACAGCCCTACACCTTGAATGCAACTGTGTGTGTTCTTTGCAGATAATGAATTCATAGTACCTTTTGAAATTTACAGTACTTTTTCCAGCCCTTAGAGTTTTTAAATGTGAACTATATCAATAGTGATATCCATAATCTCTGGATGCTTGCTCTGTGAGCGCGAGTTGCTGTCTGTGCAATGTGTACAATTACTTTTGAACCATAGACGAGATATTAGTTGGGCCATCTCATGCCTTAGGCAAGGGACATCTGTTAGGCATGGATTTTACTCCACTGATAGGTCTTCAATCTTCCACGTCCCCATGAAATTAATTTTTCCAGGGGCTCCAGATAATTTGTCTAGTGAAAGTACAGTCGTTTCACAAATGACAGATAGAATGATTCCAGAAACTTGTATTATAAAAAATACAGGCCTTTTTTTTTTTAATTTTAATGTGGAAAACTGATTTGTTCTATGAGAATAGTTAGAAAATATAGTCTGAAAGAAGCAGATCATTATGCTAAGGAAAATTAGAATTGGTCCGTAATGTGAAATACAGTAGTCACATCTACATAACTCATGTCACACATGTAAATCTTGAAAGGCAAAATACAGTCATCACTGTTCACTCATTTGTAATCTACAACCATCATTTTTGGCCTAATTAGACTGTGCAGTCTTTGGGACAGGAGGCCATCCAACTGTTCAGCATCTCAGCAGCTTTTGAGGGAATGGCCTCAAATTGCACCAGGGGAGGTTAACATTCAATATTAGGAAGAATTTCTTCTCACAAAGAATGGTGAGGCATTGGAACAGGCTGCCCAAGGAGATAAGAGAGCCGTTGTCCCTGGAGGTGTTTAAGGAAAGGGTAGGTGTAGTATTTAGGGACATGGTTTAGTAGGCAATATTGGTGGTAGGTGGATGGTTGAACTACATGATCTTAGAGGTCTTTTCCAACATGAAAGATTTTACTGTTCTATGATTCTGGTGCCCTCTCAGAGTGCTCCAGCTGTGGTACAGATGATTGCAGCCATGTGCCCTGTTGCTGAAAGGCCTTCAGCTTCATGATGAAAAAGAGCTTACCTGCAGAGATGGAGCCTTTGCCTCCTCCATCATGAGGCAGGAGATGCATAGTGCTCTATCCTCTTGGTGGAGAGCAGGGTCCACCAAGAGCTGAGTTGTGTGTGCTGTATGTGCCACGTAGCAGAGCCTCTGAGATGAAGCTGGCTTCAATCATGTCTTCATCACAGCAATCTGATGTTGAGGGCACTTTCTTCTTTATGTACCTATCTGGAAAATGCTGGGGTAAAATAATTGCCTCTGCCCTGCTGTGAGTCAAAAAGTAAGAGAGGAACTGCTGCTTAGACTAGGACTCTTCATCTTGGAAAATTCAACAGAGGTGGGATATGCTGGAAAACTAAAAAATCCCGAACAGGGCAAAGCATTCACTATCTCATCTCAAGCAAGGATCAGTATCCATCAGACTGAATTATTTGGGAGCCAGGTTCAGAAGAAAGCTGTAACAGGCAATGGACCCACAGGACGCCCTGCCAAACAATGTTACAAAAGCAAAAATTGAAGGAAAAACTGAGCAAGTGCTTGGAAGAGAGATTTACAAAGTATTACTAAACAGACAAAGCACATCAGGCTTAGAAAATCCTCTCATCTGAAAATAGTCAGAGCATGAGATAGTCTGCAGGGAAAATAACTTTAAGCACTTGCCCATTTCTTATTTTTCACTGGGAATATTCTTATGGCCACTGTTGAAGGCAGGATCTGGTCTAGATGGACCCTTTGTGTGACCCAGAATAGCTACTCACACGTCCCGATGTGCACCCCAACACTGTGGTGGGAGGGTGTCGTAGTTGTCACCTGCACAAGGCAACAGTCACTTAATGGCTTCCCTGAGAAGATGGACTCCTTTGATATGACTGGAAACCAGCTGAAGTGGTTTGTGTCTGATGTCTGCTTTTATATACCCTGAGATCTGTCTGGTTTGGCTGCCCTTTCTTATCCTTTTAAACCCTTGAAGTCGCTCATTTCCAGAGGATTTTGAACGCTTGCTATCACAAGCTGGAAGCTTGCCACTGTTGTTCTGCACCAATATTTCTGGGGATTCGCTGAGTGTTTAGATTGAATCAATTCCACCTTACATATACTTCCAGTTTTAAGTGGTCATCTCAGCAGAAGGTTCAATCAGCAACAGCATAAAAAAATAACTCTCCTTCCTCACTTCTTGGGCTCCTGTTCCACAGTCAAGATATGCTCCCGGAGCATGAGGTGGCTGTGGAGTTTCAATGATCTGTCTAATCTCTTTCTGCCAAAAAAGCTCCTTAATAAGTCACATAATTGCTTTTCTCTGGAAATGACCTGAAGAAGAGCTAGGTACTGAAATCATGATCATTGGTTGTAACAAAAAAAAAAAAAAAAAAAAAAAAAAAAAAAAAAAAAAAAGATAAGAGAGAAAAAGAGTTTTATTCCTGCAAACATCACCTTTCTGATATCCTTCAGTGGTCCCTACGATAACAGAACTGTTTTGAGAAATAGTGCACCAGGAAGGCTATCAATGGCTTATTAAAAATCTCCCCGAAGTTATTCCTATTTTTCATGAACCTTGCTTCAGTTGTGTCAGTGGCCTTTTACAGCATGTGATAAATTTCTACAGTTTGCATTTTCCTTTTGTGCAGAATGTGAATAGGTTGTCTTTTCAAAGAAAATAATCTGAGATCATACTTTCTGAGTAAACATGTCTAGGAGAGTGGATAAGATTCAGATATATGATGATACCTATATACTTCTTGTTTTTATGTAATATACTTACATCAGGCCTGGCTCTCCATGCTTTGCAGAAGGGAGCTCTGACTTCTCAGGAAGGCAAGGTCACATCCTGGGCTGATGATGGAGTATGTGGGACTGGGTGCTGCTGTAGTGAGATACGAAGTTAGTGCAGCCCTGAGTGACAGTTCCAGTCTGGGGCAGCCTGGTGAGAGGCTTCTTGAGCTAGGAAAACACAAAATTTCTATTGTCCTGTTCAATCCATGTATACTAATAGGCAATATCCGACTGCTTTCACTGTGCTCATCACCACACTGAGTGCCTGCAGGAATTATGCTTTTCTTTTTCTTTTTTTTCCCCACAAACTCAGCAAAGAGTAAATTAATGGCACTTTCTGTCCCTCCTACTTTTCTTCCTACTCATTCATTTGCTTTGGGCAGCAATAAACTCAGCAATTACAGCAGCAGCAACCACTGCCAGTTTCCAAACAATGCATTTGGCCAAGTAGAAAGGCTTCTTCAAACCTGTACTGCACTGCCCACAGTCAGAACAAAGTCTGCACCTCCCGACAGCAAGGAAGGCAAATGCACTCAGAGACTGGCAAACACTCATCCCTTCCTCCTTTGCCAAAGGCAGACACTGCACTGGTTTGCAAACCTGGCTGAGGACAAGAAGCTGCCCTGATTTCATGCATTTTAAATGAGAGCTTCCCTTTTCCTTGCTTGGGACAGCAGCTCCAAGTGGCTGGAGATCCAGAACACTCAATTTTGAAGCAAGAGTTCTGGGAAAAGTTGCCTAGGACCCAGTGGCATAAAATGACCAGTACAGTCAGTACTGGTAGTCCTACATTTTACATTGCATTGATGGGCATTTCATCCCTAGCTTTGCCCTTTATATCATTGCTCTTGTTAATGTTCTGTTAGCTACAACATGGTGAATACTGCAAGAAATGACATTATACTTCTCATCTACCTAAGTAAATTAATGTTTTTGTCAGATTACCTTTTATTACAATGTACATACTCTTTGAATGGTTATCACACTTCTCAGGTGGATCAATATCACAAAAGAAGATTGATTTCTTCAATTAATACAGGTAGTGATGACCGTGGGACCAAGTTTCCTGGTTCTCAGCATAAGCAGCAAGAAGTTTTGCAGTGGCCAGCAGTCCTCACTTCTTTTTCAAACCGAAAGAGAAAATGGAGTTTGTCTTTCACAACAAATTACGTGTCAGTTTAGGAATTGCTAAGATTTCTAAAGCCATATCCTGGCCTCTTTTGACTTCAGGGGTAGTCTTCACATGCTTTTAAGAACTGAATGTACTCCATCTTTCATTGAGTCTCCTTCCTCGTCTGCTGGCAGGCAGTCTCAAAGTTGCAAAGCTGGAGGAATATCTTTGATGAACATTTCTTACTGCTTTCACGTCCCTTAATCAGAGCCAAACCCAGTAAATATCACCCATTCTGAAGCTGATATATTTTTACCTCATGAGTGGGAGCTTCTGGGCCACTTGGCTTAGGTGGGGGTTTCTGCCAGTGACCAGAGTTTCTAGACCAGCAAGATTGTTCATTGACTGTTTTTTTCTGAAGAACCAGTTTGGGGAATCCCTGTTTATACTCATTAACAGATGTTGCCCTGTGGACTGCAGTTCCTTTGTGTCTGCAAATACGCCTCAGGACAGATGAGAGGTGTGCCTTGTGCAGCTGAAAATAATTAAATGAAATAGTATTGCCAATTGAGAAAGCCAGTGAGGCCTTTGAACTTTAGAATAAGTACTGCCAGAAATAAAATAACGTGTCAGGATGTTGTAAGAATTAAGTGTATTATTGAGTCTAGTGGGAGGAAAGCCAGCATCTTAAATGGAGGGCACTGGAGTCTCACGCAGATTGCAAATGACACTACAGTGCAAATTACGGTCCGTGTTTCAGGCTCTGCTGCTCGCCTCTCACCCATCTAGGGTTATCTTTGTGCTCACTTCTTCAAGAGGAAGAAACAGTTCTGCCGTAGATAGTAGAGAAACAAGCAGCCAAGCCAACCTATGGACTCCTGAATAGCTGGGATCTCCCATTGACCAACAGGAATAGAGAGAATCCTGAAGAATTTAGCATGTGATGAATGTAAGGCATGGTTACCCTCTATAGATGGCAAGGAAAGCAGAATGATAATTGCAGAAAGAGTATGTTTGTGTTTTTATTTTCTCTTTTAACACTCCCCTCCTTCTGCCTCTGAGAACACCAAGGAGTTGGTGCTGTGTCTGCTCCTTTTCCTGTATAGACAGAATGAAGGATTTGTTATTTTAAGAGCATGGGCAAATTTCATCCACTGTCTAACTCTGCGTTATACATGGTGAGGATCAGCTATCACTCTCTGTGTTTATACCAGGCTGTGAACTGCAGCATTAGCTGATGAATGCTCCTTGGCTGATGTTCTGAGAGTACACGAAGAACAAAATGGGATATAAATCTCATCTTCTTCATAAATAAATATACAAAGTAATGTAACTCTTCTGTAGGAAAGTCATTCTCATTTCACCCATGTGTGACAGAAGGTCTATTAAATAGCCACCATACTTAAAGCTTTAAAAAGGAATGTAGTGTGATCCCCGTGGACAATTATATTACAATTTAAACAAATGAATTACCAGCAGAATAGGAAAGAGATACATCTGAGGCCAAAAGTCTCTGTAACCCCTTAGAGTAACAAGGAGGCTGATCCTTCCTGCCTCCTTGGGCTCTCTGCGGCTACCCGTTCTGCACTGCAGTGCTCATTATAAGCAGATTACTCTCAGTTTTGCTTTGAAACCTCCAGCAACCATTTTGCTCTAATACTGAGCTGTTTTATATTTTATAAGCCTTTCCTCACAGGTATGAAAACAATATCATGATGAAGAAAAAGAACTCTTTGAGGGGAGGGAGAGAATTTACAGCCCATTTGCCCCAAGAGCTCAATCTCAATGGGAATTAAGGGGTTGGTAGTTGTCTAGTCTGCTGTGATTTGCCCAAGGCCATACAGCAGAGACAGAAGCAGGAGCCAAGATCAGGAATTCATGGCTCTCCAGGCGGATCCTGTTCCATTCTGACCTTGAAAATTTAGAATTTCAAATCCCTCTTCTCATATGCATTATTTAAAAAAGAAACACCTTTTCTTAAATATTCAAGCAGCTAGGTCTTGCATATCTTCTCTCTGTTCTACTGGCTCTGGGAGTCTCACTAGAGCTAAGCCTATTTAAGTTTCCTATAATGATGCATATTGTAAAAGTTTATTACAACAGAATTTAATGGCTGAGAAGAAAAAGTCTGCAGGCTGAAGCATTATATCAAAGGTAGCCTTTTAATAGAAAATTTTGCAGACATGGTAAATTTAATTCAGCTCAACTATTTTACTCTTCACTGTGTCTTTCTCATATCTCTGTGAAGTGGAGAGAAAACAGGCCTGATTTACACCTTCTCTTGCATAACTATTTATACTTCTACAAAGTAGATACCAAGTGCTTCCAAATCCCAGTGGCAGCATTTTCCAGCAATCAGCAGAGGTACTGAGAAGTGCTTAAGGAATCAAGAAGCAGAGAAGTGGGGTCTGTGGCCCAGCTTCATCCTTCCCAGCTTCACGCACCTATGAAACCAAACTTTTCCACGTGGTTGCCATAGATGCCCTCTGTGATCAGTGATGAGAAATAGACCACGTGCAATGAGAAATTCTGTTTTAAAGTGTTCCGGATTGATTTCTGCAGATTACTCTTCCTATCTCCAGACTAAAAAGCTTAATTCAGTTGCCTTAGCACAGGTGGTTAGCATCTTTGGGTATTCACAAAGGAATCTTAACTGGCCTCCAGCTGCCATGCTAGAGTTGTGCAGGTTTCCCATAGATCTTATGCCATATGTGCTAGGCCCATGCAGACATTTTAGATGCCCTAAAGAAACCCTGATGGCACCAGATGCTTATGTTTAAGCAACTTATTCAAGCTGCAATCAATTAACCAGCCTCCTAGATTCTAGGTGGATAAATTGGGATGAGGGAGATCTGAAGTTTGTTGTAGGCAGTGTGAATACAGCCTTGCACAGAAGAAGAGTAACTGTTTTCAATTACGGTGTGTTAGCTCCTTTAGCTAATAATAACACTTGGGAATTTCTTGTGTGCTCTCGCTGAATTAAATGTGAGCTCAGAGAGGGGCAAGAACACAGCTCAAGTGAGACCTATTGTGGATTTTTCCTTTCCCTCCCCTCCCCTTCCCTTCCTTTCCCCTACCAGTGTAGGGTACCAATTGCTAAATGCTTGAGATATAAGTCTAAGCACTGGAGAAAGGATTGCCTGGAAGTCATGACTGCTTGCTTTTATAACTAGTTCCTGGATGTTCCTGATCAGCTCGTTTCACAGATAGATACTTCAGCTTCCCTTTCCATAGCAACAGGTCATGATATTCATATCCCTTGTGAGGAGCTTTGACAGGCTATGGGAGATGCTGAGTGATGGTTTAATATTGGGGAGACTTGATATCTCTCATAGCCTGAAAAGGCAATGAATTAACTCTACTGGAATACTGTATGGAAGAAGTAGAGTCTGTCTGTTCATTCCCAGCTTCAGGATAATGCGGTGGATGCATGATCTTCTCCCCGAGCAAGAACATATTTTGATATTTTGAGAACTGAATCACAGTATCTGTAAGTAAAAGAGAAACACTGAAAATCACTGAAATTCTCTCTGACATGATTGTTACCAGTCCCCATCACAGTAGTCATAAACATTAATCTGGCATATATAATAATCTAACGCTGATTTGGAAAACTCCTTCCCCATTTTGAATAGCAACTTCATCTTCTCTATTTCCTTTAATGTGGTTCCATCCCTAACTCCTTGTATTTCCTCCTGATTACCTAGGAAACCTATTGTGTTCCTTCCATTACTCTCAGAAATTCTTCCACCGAGAGCTGTCATGATCTATAGCACTCATCCTCAGCACCAGGTGACAAATCAACTAGAGAGATTTCCTATGGCCAACTGACTGCAAATTATGCAGTCCTAGAGCAATGAGTTCTTCTCTTAAAAAGGACATTGACCCCTGCCACTGTCATGAATACTCACCATATTAATGTAGAGCCTAGCTCAGTTTCCACAGAGCATTTGACCTTTCCTCCTTATGGAACCATCTGTAACTTTCTGTAGGGATGAAGCTAACATTCTTCCATTCTGTCTAATAAGATTCTGCAGAAAATTATTCTAAAATGGGCAGGCTATTTAAAGAACGGAAATACCCTTTCTAAAGATAATCTGAACCATTTTGCCTCATGACATGAGACAGATATCAGTCACAGTTCCCACAGTACTGTTGGTCTACATTTTCTAGTTTTTTTTTTTTTTTACCCGTTTAGAGGTTGAGTTGGAGTGACATTGCATAGGTTCATTAGAGCAGTTCCAAAGAGAGTTTTTTTTTTTTTCTAAGTGTTCATTCCAAGTGTAAGGTTCTGTGGACTCTTGGTTCCCTTTGCTGTACTGGTTGTAGATAGCCTTCACAACTAATTCTTCTTTAAATGGAAACAGTATAAAGGGCAGTGCCTATATATATGTTTAACTTGGTTTAATGACTTCCATTTAAATGATGGGTTTCAAATATTGTATTAATATTCTTGACTGCTTCCCATCAGTAGGAATCTTGCTGTTGAATGGAATTAGCTACATTTTATTCCAGCAAAAGGCTGCACAAAGCCTTGTTCAGACCAGTGGCTCATACCTTAGCATGAAGGTGAAAAGAGGACAGGATCAGGTTTAATAGCTGGAGAGAAAAGACATAGCAGGAGACTAATGAAATACACATCTGCATGAGTACAGTGTGCATGCATGCTTGTTCTGGGTTTGCACAGCACCTTACCTCAAATTCCTAGGTACTACTAACATAAATAATTTATCTCAGCATTGTGGTGGACGGCTATGAAGGACATCTAATGAAACTTTCCTAAGGGAAAACTCATTTGTCAAAAAAGATATAAAAAGTATCACTTTGTTATGGGGAACTCATTACACAGGATGATAGGCAATGGATTGATAGCCACCTCCTACAGTGCAGTAATCTTTTGCCTTTATGATATATAGGCATGCCATTATCATAGGCTCTTGTAATAGGGGTGATATTCAGCTAAGGAACAGGCCTCAACTGAGTTACTGAAAGCTTCGTTTGAAGTGCAAATGAAAGGTCCAGTTCAACAGGGAACACATGTCCCAGATGTGTGTACATGAAACTCTACTTAATTTCTGCAAGAGACTGCAAAGAACAGAGTATCAGATAAGGACTGGACCCCTTGAGGGACTGCTTATCGTAATGTCACTTGCAGGGGTAAATTGAGATTTCAGCTTGGAAAAGCTTTTAATTCAAAGTGAACAGCTTGAAATGTGTTGTGGCCCTGATTAGAGAGTGAACTCATGAACCAAAGGTTGAAAATTATCATACCTAACCAGAAGAAACCTTTGGGAATATCCTAAACGTCTGTATCCTTTTAGGGAAAAATCAAAACGGGATATTCCTTCATAATCTTTTCTCCCTAAGAGTGCTTTAAAAATCTCTTCACACTTGCCCAGCTTTGTGGAGGAAAGAGAAAGAAGAGAGATTGCATCTCACTGAGAGAGACAAGCGTTCTATATAAGTGTCTGTTTCTTGCCAAACTGTGAAACTCAGAGAAGCTGCCACTGTTTTCAGTGGGTCTTCACACCTACCAAAGATCCACTCAGAGCATCCTAAAACTAAGTCAGGGTGACAGATCTTGTTTCCAGCAAAGAGCGTAACACTTAAGGTGATATATCTTGAACTTCAGTGTAGCACAAACAGGTCCAAGGTAAGTGGTTGGGAAGAATCAGACTGTGCTGTCAGAAGGAACAGCTGTATGTGAAACCAAAATAATTCAAATTATGCAGAGTGCTTCTGGTTAAGCCAGAGTGGAGACAAACAGCCTTTGTTTGATTTTAACAGAGCTACTTGCAAAATAAAAAACTCCTCAGTCTGAACAGAAGTGAAGAAATCTGCAGAAACCTACAACGTGAAACTAAATAAAACCGATCTTTCTCCCCTGAATACAGAACTAAAAGGAACTCTTCTTGAAAACACCTCTATTTACATACTCAGAGGCTACATTAAATAATTCCCTATCGCCAAGCCAGTCAAATTCCAGCTTCGTCAAAGCGTACTTGAAACACTACAAACATTTGAAGTGAAATATTTAAAGTTACGTCTGGGAGGGTCAGGACTAATTTGTGAATCATCAGTCAGCCCAATTGTAACCTGCTTATAAATGCTCGATTTTGTGCTTTACTTTGTCATCATCATAAAAATTGATTCTTTGCTGTGTGACCAGTATTTATAGGCAAGGCTTCCTGGTGGAAGCCAGGTTGTAATAAAAGCCGCTGTGAGCCCGGGTAAGATAAGGCTCAGGTGCAAATGTGCAATGCTCTCTGTACTAATTCCTCACAGGAGCCCTTTGCTGGGGGGATGGTATCACACATACAAAATGATGTCTTGCTTAAGCTGACTGCTGTAGACTCCCTTGATAGCCAACAAGGAGAAATGGAGACATCCATGCTAGGAGGCGTGATGCTGCACACCTTCCTCCCTATATAGGGGGGGATCTGGAAAAGGCTTCTAGGAATAAAGGAAGTTATTTTCACCTTTTGGACAAGGTAGCAAGTTCCATACTGCATCTAAGCAAACTATTTCACACCAGGGTGACTAGTCTAAGGGCCATGTTTTGCTCATGGATGAATTTTTTGTTGATTTGTGCAGGAGTGACTGAAAAAAAGTTTTTGGCCTGTAATGGCCAAAGTTTGCTTTTAGAAAGATAAAATTTGAGCACCTAGAGAAATTCTGGCAGGGAGAGATAGAAGGTGCATCCTGAAAATTAGAGAGCTAGATTTTGATAAAGACCTCCAGAAAAATTTGAAGTAAAATATGAGTTAATTTACTAGGGTAGTGACAGAAAAAAAATATTTATGTAATAAGAAGGAATAGAAGTGTGACGTGTAGGAATGTTGGCAAATGATGGCTTCTATTCTGTGGACACAGTCACCTAACATGAATAAATCTGGCTTCCAAGACAGGGGTCAGTCTTCATCCTGCCATCACAGAGGTGATGAAGTGATTTCCCTAGGGAAAGCACTGTGTATGACAGCAGAAAACCAGGAATAATCATTATAAAATGTGCTACTACTGTGCCATTGTACATTATTATTTAACCCATTGCTATACTCCTGAATATGGACTGCGCTGCTTTGAAGTATTCCTGCTCATTCTTTCATTTTTAAGGATGCAGACTATGCCGAAAGTGAGCAGGTGCAGTCAGCCAAATAGCTTTTTTCTTGGCCACATCTCATGTTTTTGTGGTAAGATACGAGAATTATACAGAATCCTGACTCTGCAGGGCTGTCTGCCATTTATTTCATTAATGTCTTCTTCCTCCTTTATTTCTTTTCCTCTCCTCTTCCACCACTGCTGTGGGCACTCATGGACAGAAAGTGAATAGCAGAGCTGTGCAGAAAGGCCCTATTGTGCTTGTTCTTCTGCAGCCATATGCTCGTTCTCCAGTGAGTATTGGAGCTTGCTGTTTTAACATCAGGCTTCCTGTGGCATGCTGAGTGCTCTTATCCATTACCCAGGACATGCCTTGAATCAGCTGGAATGCGAAATATTCTTTTCAGGGGTTGCAAGAACACTGTGTCAACACTGCAGGGTTTATGTTTTAGCTCTCCAGTTAATGTTCTCTGGTCAAGATTCTTCAGTTCTCCTCCATGGTGATTCAGTGGTGATCACTGGGAAGATAATGATTTTCCATGTTGAGCGCTACCTCTCCGTGCTAAGCTAATGCCACACATCCCAAGGGACAGATTCAAAGCATCCTGGATGTGTCTTCTCATTACTGGGCTGCCTGGGCCTCTGATGGCTGAATGTGCTGCTGTTTCATGTTCAGGCTTCAAGAGATTTATCTTCCTCTTTTATCGCTCTGGACTGTTTGTTACATGTCCTCGTATTTGACATTTGATTGAGACGGAAGGAGATGCGTGGCCACATACTGTAGCCTCCCTCATGCCTTGCTGGGCTGTTTATAACCTTACTCACATTTTACACAGCAAAGATGACCACACAGAAGGTGGGTTGGTGGGAACTTGCTCACACTGCAGGCTGGAGCTCCTTGCGGACCTTGTGGTGGCCAGACAGCTGAAAGATAAACCTTCAAGGCTTCAACCTTGCGATGAGGCCGTGCCTATGCTCACCTGAGGTTCAAAGGCACTGGGTGCGCCCAGGTTGTCGGTTCCTTCTCTCAAGTCATGGGATGCATTTTCTCACATGTTCCCAGCCTGTGTTTGCACCTGTCAGGAGATCTGAATCCCGATACGGTATTTGGGAAAATGCTATTTGCCGAGTGGGAGTTGTTTACCCAGCGGTGGAATATTCTGCTTCACTGAGGCAGTCTTTGATCTTTTGTTCTGGGGTTTTAAGAGTCACACAGTCAGTCTCTAAGAGACTGGTAGCCAGGGCTTTCTGTAAGTAATCTCCTTTAAAAACCAAGTCACTTTGGCTACCTTGAGGTCTGAAGATTCCTTGTCTATGAATTAGACAATTTTCTGGGAAGTAGATTCACGTTTTAATCTTCATTTGAGCATCTGCCTTGCAAATCCGTGTAAGCTGCTTGAGTTACTTGGCATTGTAACAGAACCCCAAAGTGTGAGTTTGCTTTCCCAAGCAAGACTTTCGCTCATGCAAATTCAGGTTTTGAAGACTGGCAGCAAAAAAGCAGAACAAAGAAGAAAGGAAAAAGCAGAACAAAAAGGAAACGCAGCCACCTGAGCGGGGATTCCTCTTCACACCTGGTCTGCTTGGTTTCTCAAATTGTGAACTAACCGCTAAATGAGCGCATGGAAACAGAAACACTTCCACACTTGTAGTCACCTATTGTACAATAAATGTACTCTAATTAATTAAAAAAAAAATAAAAATACCGCAGGGCCCTCAGCAGCAAATTATACATTTTTCCCAAGTTCAGTTAATACCAAAAGAAGATCTGTTTTTATGCCTCCTGACAGATTTTATATATGCTTTTTTCTTCCTGAATAAAATTGTTGGAACAGTTAAGCACAGAGTAACTCCCCGTTGCTCCGCTCTGATGTTTTACTATTTTCTGAGTTAAAATACAATAACCGATGCATAAATGGATGAATGAGACAGCCAGACAGGTAAATGTAGTGCTCTTGTGTAGACAGATGCCTCATGAATTGCTGCCCTTGTAACAATTTTTAATTGAGTTAATGTGTTTCCCCATCAGCAGTTAGAAACAAACAAGTGTTTCAGAGAGAGCTACCGGCTTTGAGAACCCCTCATAGACAGCAATATGTGTGAAGGAGAAGGGCTTAGAGGAGCTGCTTTAAGAAGTATTGTGTTGCCAGTGCTGCCTCTTTCACAGCTCCTCTTCTATACCTTCAGCTTCTGTGTATGCAGCATTGCTAATTTACCTTGACAATTGACACTCGTTATGTTTCCAGCAACAAAATCTGTAGTGACACGTTGACTTAACGTTCGTGTGTTTCCTGGGAGAGCAAAGGGAATTATGTTGTGCATTGCTGTCTGACCCTCATTATGTATTGCATCTGTTCTGGCTGGGTGCTGAAAGAAGTGCTAATTCCTATCTTGCCATCTGCCTGAAATTGTCATAGTCCTTCAAAGCCACAGACACATTTTTATATCTTGTCATATAATTTATGCATTTAATTAGGCGACTTCTAGGGCTTGGGTAACTGGCACAGCTTTTTATTTATTTCTTAATGAGAAAAGAACAGCCTCAGGTGGAGAGGTGGCTGCTGCAGCCTGCAGCAGTGTACTGGGTGATGTGCCGGTCTTGGGGACATGGGGAGTGACAGAGTGTGGGTGCAGAGAAGGGACACCACCCTTTTATCCAGGACTGAGGCCCTGGTGTTAGAGGCTGGCAGGACTAGGAGAGATAGCACTGCTAAGAGTAGAAGGAAGCCCTCTGCTTTCCAATCCAGCTGTGATTCCTGCGTGCCTCCTGCACTTCTTCCATCACAGGGGCTGGCGTAGACTTCAAGTCCTGCCTCTGGGATTAAACCTGTGCTCATCCCCACCTTTACAAATGAAAAGCCTTGGCCAAAGCATCTCCAGCACCCGTAGCTGTGATAAGGGGTCAGGAGGGGAGCCTGCAGCTGCTCCTCTGCCACTTCTGCCTTTGGAAACCCACTGCTTTCAATCTTGTACTTTGGAGAAGCAGCAGTCAGGAAACAACATATTTTTATTTTAGATAACCCTAGGAGAATCTCCTCTGGCTCCAGGCATCGCTGCACAGGGCTGAGCTGTCAGCTGCTCAGTGGGCAGCAGACACAGCACAGGAGCCCTTATCTGCCTGTGTTTCTCCTGGAAGAGAGTCCATTTATTTTCCCATAGCGGTACAGCATAGTGTTGTCCCACGTACATCTCAATCTTATCTGGCACCTGCTCCTCTGAGAGGTGCCCAGAGGCTGCTTGGAGCAAGGAGGTGGGAAGAGGTGATGGTTCAAGTTGTAATAATAAACCTTCGTGGTGATGAATGGTCCCTCCCAGACTTTTTTGGTATCTGATCATGTGCTGGTGCTTGACAGCGATCCACACAACTGTGCTAAGTCTGGGTTAAATGACCCACGGATCTGTACTCATGGGCAGGTTATCTCACTGGGGTATGCTATGTGAAGAAACATCTGAAGGGATCAGTCTTGTGAATGCCAATAGCATTTCTGGGGCTGGAAAGATTGCTGACTCAAGAAATCCCTGAGCTGTGAACTCACGTTGCAGGGTAAGGAGATATTTTCTACCAAAATGTCTTGCTAAGTTTACCTTATGCCACATGCATCTATCGACATCTTTCTGAGGCAGTCTTGGGATTGGTGCACCCTTATTGTCTGGCCTGGCTTGGTGAGAAATAACACCCCACTCTTCACCTGGCATTTCTGAATCCCTTACCAGCAAAGCAAATAATAGCTAGCTAGTGAGCTTACTGCTGACATTAAATATTTCAAAAGGTATTTCTTAAATTTAAATAACAATATTTGCATATAATTATATTAAATATGTCTTTCCTTCTAAAGAAAACAAAACTGTTAAAAACTGTATGTACTTAGGGAACTCTAAGAGAGTAAATTTGTGGGTAGCAAGTCCGTAGACAGGTTTGTATTGCTTTTATCAGCTGGGGTATGAAAAAGAGCTTTGACATGGGCAAATAGAGGCGTGCACACATGAAATTAGTGAGAAAATTCTCAGAAGTCCAGTAATTATCAGAAGTACTAGGTCACACTTTGATAGCTGACCTTCTGCAGTGGTTGGTATAATTTATATTCCGCACGTAGCATTACTGAATTAGGAAAGAATCAGCAGAAGTGCGAGGTTGTTCAGCTTGTTCCCGGAGGGGAATGGGTACTTCTGCAGGATGCAGGTGTGAGAAGTGCCTGGCCCTCAGAGCAGCTCCCTGGCCCAGTCCTGCCTCTTTTGCTGTCCCAAGGACAAATGGACAAAGGCAGACACTTGTGTTGTCATTGTGCTGGCATTGCTCCTCTTCAGCTGCCTACATGAACTCCAAGAAGCTCTTCCCTCTTCCCTCCAGCAGCAATTAAGATTTTTCCTAAAGCATGCAGACGGAAGGTGATATGGCTGCAGGTCATTTGAAAGCATTTGCTAATGACCTCTGTGGTCCCGCTGCTAAATGCTAATTTACGTGATATATTTTGCTCCGTGGTAGCACTCGCTGTCAGAAATGCTGACTCAGGATGCTCTGAGGCGAAGATGCTGGAGCTAGCAGAGATGTCTGGTAAATCTGCCCAGGCTGCACTAACCAGGAAAGGAAGGGATAAAAATCCCCTGTAGAAGAAACATCGTTTAGTTTTTTTAAATGCTTTTAACAACATCATATCTCTAAAAGTTCACATTCTATCTGCATCTTAAACTGAAGCTGTTAAAAAAGCCTTGCATGTAATATCCATATCTATCTTACTCCGCCAGCTAGCAAGTTTCCAAGAAAAGTAGTGGGGATCTGTAATGTAAGAACATTTAGTTTAATGTGCAAGCAATGCCAAGAGAAGAAAATGTGGAATTATCTGTGCTAACTTTGAAGAGCTTGAAACAAAGGGGGAAATATGCATGAAAAGCTGGAGATTCCTCAGATAATGCTCATGTCATAAATTTAGAATATTGTAACATACTTGGTAAAGTGAAGTAATTTTATATTCTAAGTAGAGAACAAATATAAAGAGCTTTCCTAGAGCGTGCTGCAGATTAATGAATTTCAAACAGGCACATCAAAGCAAATCTAACAATAACACTGCCACAAATAAAAAAATATGACAGGAAGAAGTTAAAACACAAAGACAGAGGGCTGGGTTTTGCTCTCATTATCCCTCTGTAGATCCAGCGTAACTTCGTTGATCTCTTCAGTGACTGCAGGTCTGGCTGGTGATGACAAAGAACAGAATTTGCCTCACGCTTACAATAAAAGCGAGGAAAGCACAGAGCAGTGAATGAAAAGAGCCCCAGGGTTTTTGTGAGACGAGAGAGCTGGGAAGAACTGAGAGGGAAGCCCTGGAGAGGATGACGAAGAGCTGTCTGAAAGGCAGAGCTGCCTTTTGTGCAGTCAAGGCTGCGGTATCCCCTTTTGGGCAGTGATCCGCAAAGCGGATCAAAAGGGAGCTGAAGGGGGGGACAGCCCGTTTCTAGAAAGATGTGGGATTTTGGAAAGGTATGGAGATTCAGGGGGAGTTTAAAGCACTCTTGTGAGCGTACAGAAGGAAGCAGGGAGGGAAAGGAGGCCTGGTTCCCTGGCTCACACCTGTGTGCATGCTGCTCCCTTTGCCGGGGCCACCCTGTTATTGTAGGAATCAGGGCGAGGTCTTGGGGGACCTTTGTGACCTCCAGGCCAGGACTCATGCGGGATGTCTCCAGACCTATCATGGTCTGGGACCTGTGCACTCCTTTTGCTCCCAGGCCATTCTGGGAGCCAGAGCTGGGAACCAGCCATAGCTTTACCTCCAATCTTATTCCACCATGGTGATGACTCAGGGAGGCTTGCACGGTCCTGTGCCACCACCTCGGGATCTCCCGATTCTCCCCAGGCAGTTGCAGGGGAAGGAAGGAGGGCTTGTCAGATGGTTTTGAATCATCAGGGCTGTCAGTAATGCTTGAGATGCTTGAACATTTCATCTGAAATGAATAAATACAGGGATGCATCCATTTGCTGAGTGATTTCAGCAAATGTGTGGAGACAGGAAGGCACCGCAACGTGCACACAATGAATGGAGTAAAATATTTTCCCTGGAAGCTGTTCAATTGTTAGAGGCAGGGAAGGTGCAGTTAAGGTTGACAAGTCCTCTCCTTTCTGTTAGCTTTATTCTGCCTTTTATTGCCTTTGTCATCACAAGCACATACACAGATCCATAAAGTAGGAGGCTGGGTAATGATGGGACTTGGCATGACATTGTGTTTGGGCTCTGCAGACACCCACTGAAGTGCCACTTGCCAGGTTCCTATTCAACCTGAAAGGATCAGGCTGTCGGCATATCATATAGCAAAGGATTGCTTAAAAACAGAGAGTACTTGTGTCAAACTTGGAAGAAGTTTTGATTGAAGCCTGAAGAGGAGTTAGTGTTTCCTTCAGTGTTTCTAATCTGTCTAAATGACCCATACAAAGAACCAGCTGCAGACTTCTTGTATTTGCTCTTACCTGTAAGTGCAGAGCAGGCAGCAAAAAGAAATCAAAGGGATGTCAGATGTACTGAGAAACTGGGTCAATGCACAGCAAATGGAATTTAATGTCAGAATGTAAAGAAAATTGTGGGTAAAAACATGAAATAAATGAAACTAATAAGGACAACTCACAAAGAAAGTCTTTGGAACAGCAGTTGCCTGGTTTACTGAAAGGACTGAATGTTTGAGAAATCAGTCTCCAGACAATAAGTCAAAACCTGTGGGACTGCTAACATACCTGACCACAGCAGTCGGCTTTTTAGCTTGGGAGAACTGAAACAGTTACGTGGGTTATGGCCAGGGAGCTGACCCTGAGCAGGATGCGGAGTCTGCTTGGATTTCATCACATTTCCTCATGCAGCTGAAGCTCTTCTGAAGTTGTGAAGAAATTGAATTCAGTTCTTCTTCAGGGGAGAGACACATAAGCTTTTTTTTTTGTTGTTCCATCAGAGTATGGGGAAAGGACTCTGTGAAGGCTTGAGAGAAACCTGCTTGCAGAATCTATAGGGGATTTGAAAGTGTCTGTTTTAGAAGTTGTGGAGCACTTGATCAAACAAATAACTCCTTGTTAACAGCTGCTTGAAGGGACCAGGGTGAGGAGACTGGGCAGATTTATGCTGTTGGAAACCTATGGATGCACACCCTAACATGCAGTTGCAGGTCAAGAAGCCACCTGGAGTTTGACAGAGGTGGAAAGGGAAAATAGGGAAATAAAAAGAAAACTGTGAAAACGTATTTTCCCCTTTTTATTTCCATATCTCAGTGTTAAAGTTCAGTGCAACTTCAGGATGCTTCTTCACAGTGAGTGGGACACTGCTTTCAGTAGTGGTGTGGGGGCTGAGCAAGGAATGCATTTGCCTTTTTTAGTCCAGTGCCAAATAGTTTCTGGGTTGGGTTGTAAACCAATGGTGATGCCAACAGTGTTAGGCTAGAGGGTGTCAAGGATAGTGAAAGTAAGGATCTGTATTACCTGAATTGAAGCTAGCCCCCAACAGGGGCGTGTAAAGAACGGAAGGACAGTTGGTATGTACTGTGTGCCTTCACCACAACCACTAAGGGACTTCACCACAACCACTAAGGGACAGCAAAGACACTAAACACAATTCTCTGTTTAGCTGTGGTGTTTTTATCTAGAATAAAATATATTTGCAGTTGGTTTTCCAAGCAAGAGCCACTGTGGCAGAAGGACACTGGTATTATTCAGTAAATCAGAAGCTGCCTTCTCAGAGGAAATAGAGCATTAAATAGAAAAACTGAGTGAACTTTGATGAACTAAATGGCCTATGCTTGTTCCATCATCTTTTATTAATTGCACCAGGTGGCTCTCTCTGGATCTTTGGGTGTATATTTGAATGTTCTACTGTACCTCTGAGTTGTCACCTAGTCTCTGAATGCAGGAAGCCTAAGGTGATGGTGACATGCTATCTTTCCCAGCCATTCCTTGCTAGAGAAATTTAGATGAAGAAGATGGACCACGTGGATACAGGATATGCAGGAATCCCCAGACAGGGGTTCTAGGGGACTATGCAATGAAAGGTTTGCTGTCCCCAGGATCTGTGTGAGGCAGTTAGGTGTAAAGCAACTCTTCTGATAAACTGCAGGGCCACCAATGGCTATTGTTTTATTTTTATTTTTATTATTTAATATTGCTTCCTCCTGAGCTCAAGGTGGCTCTTACACAGAATCTGTCATGGGGGTAAGTGGGCTGGGGCGCATGTAGCACATGTCCTTCCCACAACAAGACCAAAATGTAGCCCTGTCCTACCTTAAAAGTCCTTTTTGGCAGCTCTTGCAGATGAACGAGATTTTCTTTATGCCTCCAGTTTATCTGTTCCTGTCACTTGAGATGCCACTGAGCCACCGTATCAATGAGCTCTTGTCCCTTAGTGGATGTCAGTTGCCATTGCAGAGTATTGATTTCGGCTGATTGTTCATGAGTAGGTTGAACTATAACTTTGCATGGAGAAACTGAGCTGTTGGAAGTTTCGCTGGCACTGGTAGAAATTTCCCAGCCAGTGATTATCTGCGTGCTTTTTCGGCAAAGGCAGTTCCCTAGGGAAAAATTTCTCACCCTCTCTTCCCCTCAGTCTGCAAAGCATGTTTTCACAAAACTGCCGCCTCACCCTAGCCTAGGGTGGGGAATTCAAGGGAGCAGAGATCAACCCCTCACATCAGCCAATGAAACAAGGTAAGATATTCATAATCTTACAGCAACTACTTCTGGACCGTTGAAGTTTATCCACCTTCAGAGTAATATTACTCCATAAATATAATGTATGTGTAAGGTAATGATATGATAATACCACACACCTCCAAGAGCAGGAAATCAACAGCGTTCCACTCCTACCCAATATGCAACTCCCAAGCCTTATTTTTATGGTTATTTTTTCTGTACCAACTGTGAGCTTCAAGTCACAGCTCCTGGTTTATATGGAATCATTTCTAAATGCTCTTGAAAAAAAAACTGTTCACTGTGTGGGAATGTAACTCCAGTGTGCTAAAAAATAAATAAATAAAAGACTGATTCATGTAAACAGGTCAAGAAATCCATCTAGATGACTTCTAAGCGATGGATCCTCTGTCATCCTTCGAGATTTATTCAGCTGAATTTTGATTTTTTGATATATGTCCTTTGCACTTTGATATTTTTCTCCCTGTCAGCAAGTCACATCTTAAGCAGTAGCAGCTTCTTTGCAATTAACCAGCATTTTGAAAAGTTGAAGCTCTCCTTCACCCCTCCCTCTCTCCCTCCAGTCTTCATCTGGTATTATTCTTGCAAAGTCAGTGGCAGCTGAAGAACTAATCCCTTTAACCTCACTGTAGGATTTCTGAAATTAACTTTCTTGGAAGGAAACTTACTTCTTTCTGCACATTGACACTTCAGAATTACTCACTCCCCTTGAGCTATGCTGCTTTAATATCCTCATGATGGTTGCTGAAAACTTAGGACAAGTATTCATGTTAACAACATTAGTCAAAAATCGTATTAGGATGGAGGTATGGTCATATTGGATGAGATTAGTGCTCCAACTTGTCAAAATCCTGGACAAAGTGCTAAGAAGGGACTTCTCAATTGATTATTTGTGTAACCATCTGATTTTTCTCTTCTCCAGCTTGATATCAAGGTGAAGGGTGGTCTAACGCCGCATTATCTTTGCAGTCTCTTCTAAAGGAGTGGGCAGCTTAGGTATTCTCTGTTTAGCTGTGGTGTTTTTCCTCCCAGCTACATTGTTCCGTCTCCCTATGGAAATGAATAAGTTACTCAAGAAATTTTGTTAGATTAATTTAGAAGTAGTGCTTATTTTTTATAAAGATCCTTCTTTCAGCTCATTTCATGTCCTGGTTTACTAAGCTTTAGGAGGTTGGATAGGTGGCCGAGGTCACACAGAGCTGACTCAGGGTGTCACTGTTGGTGAGATCTCTGATCGCAATAGCCGTAGAGCATTATGGATGCTTCAGCCTGTGAATGAACACTGATCTGCCCTCTCTGTGCTGTGAAAACTGGGTCTCCTTTAAAAAAAACAACAGCCTTACCATGCTGCAGGCTTATTTTGCTTTATCCAAGGGTGAGAAATGTTTGCAAATCACTTGGCTTGCAACGTGATAGATGTATAACCAAGTGATGTTCAACCTCATGGTGGGAAGACAGGAGCAAGGAGTGTGTGGCTGGGCTGATGACTGCAGCTGCAACCCTGCAACCCACTATTTGCAGCAAGAGCAGAGGAATGTGAGATGGCTTGTAAATAAATTACATAATTTGGATGGCATGAAAGCTGGCTGGAAATGTTTTGTATTATTTTCCTGGAGGCTCCTTGATGTGCAGAATGGCTGTTAAGGCTCTTTGTTGTTGTTGCTGCTGCAGGGCCTTAAGGTTGCAGATAACGTATGTTGTGTGTGACTTACAAGAAGATGCACCAAAGAGACTATGCATTGTGAAACTGTAATTATGTCTCCACAGAATTTGGGCTTCTGGGGCATTCAAGTTAACACAGGGAAAACTTGGTGCAACTTACTTGAAAAACACCTACGGTGAGCAAAGCAGAGCTTGTAATTAGTTCCTCAGGAACCTCTGCATTGTGGAACTTGTTACATTTACATGTTTCAATATCAAGGGTTTAACCAGGCAAGATGGACCTATCAGCCAGTGAGAGCATTCATCATTCATGGACAAAAAGGCTGTGTCCTTGAACCTCTGCCATACCTAAGCTCCATTCTTCTCTTATATGAGACAAGAGGGGAACTGGACCATCAAATCCAGCTGTCCGATATCACAAGCAACCATATGGTTTGATAACAGTGGCACCAAACGAACCTGTTTCCGTTATATCTCTGTAACATTCATTGGACATATTCATTCCTCAATATGGCATGGGCGAGGAAAAGGACTTGGAATGCAGAGGACTTGCTGAGGCTTGGCAGCTGTTCACCATGTCTCATATGCATCCCTGTTGCCTTCTCCAGCCAATCTACCCTGACAAGTAGAGAGAGACATCTGGAGAACAGCCACAGAGCGTGGTAACTTCTGAGCCACAGCTTCACATTTGAGCTACTGAGTTACTCAACTGCTCAAATTTTGAGAACGGAAGAGGTAGGAAAGAGCTTGCTCTTGCCATCAGACATATAATCCATCTATTATTAAATTTTACCCTTAATAATCCATGAGAAACTCATTTTTTTTCTCAATTTTTGTACATGGCATGGCAATGGGAAACTGTCATAAATCTGATGTTAATGTAGAGATAACCAAGAAGCTAGTTCATCACAGAATTCACATTGCTCTGAGCCTGCTTGGCTGCCTTGGAGAGATAAATTAGGGAGTGAGAGTGGTAGAAAACAATATTTTAAAACTATTAAAAGCCACTACCACTAACTTACATTTAGGAAGTTATTATACCAGTTGCAGTGCTGATAGGAGGTGAAAATCTGTTTTTTCTTCTTTGCATGTGTATGTATAAGTAATTGTCAGGGCCAGCTGTTTTTTTGTTGTTGTTGTTTGTTTGTTTTTGTTTTTGATTTCTTTTTTTCTATTAATAAATTCTGTTTATCAGTATAAGTGATGAATATCTGCTTTGTCCCCAAACTGTGCGAGGTCATTAAGGGCAGAGCACAGACCTTCCTCTGTATCTCTGAGGAATCAGAAACATCCCAGTCCCCTCAAAAATAGAATCTTTCAGTTCAGGAAGATGCTTCCAGAGCTTCTGCTTTTGTATCTATCTGCAGGAGGTGTTGCAGTGGATCTTTTGTATTGGCAAATCTGCCACTGGTATCTTCACAGACTTCTCTGCAAAGGCCTCTGTCTTTGTGGCCCCCAGATCTTGTGGCTACGGTGGCAGAATGACATGCTGGAGCTTGAAGAGAAGATTGAGGGAGTCTGAGCTGTGCTTTTCAAGGAAGACCTGTGCTACATGGCCAGTTCAATCTCCTTCAAAATCCCTGCACAGAACTTTAAGAAGTGCATTGCACACAGTTTTCTGGAACATTTTAAATTTCCCCACGATATGTTGACGACATTTGCATTAATACAGAATTACTCCACAAAATGCTAGCTTTTATTCAAAAAGTAACCACGCTAAATGTTTTTGTTTAGTGGGTATTCACTGCACAAAAACGTTGAATCCTCCAGGTCCCGTGCAGATGCTTAGTACTGAATTCCAAACCCATGGCCAAGACCCAAACAGACACGAGTTAAGAACCATTTGAGGTCTTCAGTGCATTTATAGACTTCAAGTTGGCCCTCTGCATGACATGAGTTGCCTGAGGAGCGCATGGTTATTCAACTGCGTATCTATATTAAAGCATTTTCATATTAGGATGGTGTTTATACAAAAGCTGTCATGTCTCAGCATACTGAATTCCTTACCTTCCTGATTTTCAAAGCATTTTCTGGTTTGTTTTGGTGGAGCTGATGAAAGACCATGTAGTATAATCCCACTGAGTGAATGGATTTGTGTCTTCCTTAGCTAAGAAGCAAGAAGTACCTACTCATGAAAGACCTTTGATGAGCTTTTTCATGATGCTGGGATAAATTAACTTTTTGCCTCTGGCAGCATGCATCATGTTATGCAGTTGTGAGAAGAACCACGTCTTTGAAAGGGCTGCTGGCCTTGCAAGATAAAGTTTTTCTCAGCAGGAACTGGGAGCACTAGCGAGGTCACTTTTGCAGCAGTATCCTTCTCCCCATGGCTGATCAGACAGAAAGAAAAGCTGGTCCTGGTCCCAAGCTTCTGCTGACAGACTTGCGATTACTTCTGTTTTGCCACAGCTATGCCATGACATTGGAGTACCTTGTTCTGTTCCCTGAGGACCAAGATAATCTGACAAACTTCAGGATGTTGCCATGGTCTGAAGATCATATGCAGGGTCAGCTATGGTGGGAGAGGTAGCTTGTTCTTTAATCCGTACCCCAAGTAATCATTACCAACCCTGAACTATGTTCTGATTTTCGAGATCAGGCCTTTCTTTTTTTAACAGCAGTGCTGAATAACAAAGCATTTAAAAATACCTAAGCATAAACTCTTGACCTTTGAGAGTGTTTTCAAAGCAGTCAATTTGCTATGTTGCAGTTCTGGGAGATGGCCCAAAATTCTCCCTGAGGAGAGACCAGAATAGCATCCTTTAGAAATGCGTGTGAGTTGAAAAGGATTAGAAAGATTAAAGAATGCTCATAGCACTCCATAGGTGGAGGCTGGCTTGCAAACCTGAACCAAACCTCAGTTTTTAAAGTGAGTAATTTTGAAGACTCAACGTTGCCTTCCAAGCAGCATCCCTTCAGTGCCATTGTTAATTAGCTGATAATGTTCTGTAAGGCTTTATGCTTGAGAACACCTCTCCAGGAGAGCTCAAACCGGTGTCCTGTCTAGTTACAATAGCAGTCCTTCCACTGCTGTCATTTGTCTTTGGATCAGGCCTTAAATGCCTATAATATCGAATTATATAGCAACTGTGCATTTTCCATTGACCTCAGCAACAACAAAGCAGTTTACACTGTGCATTATTGGAAAAAGTGGGCTCCACAGAAAAGTAAGTGAGAAAAACCTCCCAACAGCATTTGTTCCATTGTTGGTCACTGTGGCTGCTTCTTTCATTAAAGTAAATATTTCCTTGCTCTCTGGTCACTGCCTGGCAATGTTGATAAGCCATCAACAAAGCAATGTCAGAAGGCTCAAGCTCTGAGTTTAGCTGATTTTGAGGGTAGATCTCTGGCTTGTCTAAAGTGTAAAGTCACCTGTCATATTCCTCTGCTTCTTATGTCCTTCATGGTGCATGAGATATGCATGTGAATGAACAAGAAGGATTACTTACTTAGGTTTAGATTGGATGTCAGGGGGAAGTTCTTTACAGAGAGAGGTGAGGGGCTGGAACAGGCTGCCCAGAGACACTGTGTATGCTCTGTCCTTGGAGGTGAGACCAGGTTGGATGGGGCCCTGGGCAACCTGGTCTTGTACCAGATCTGGAGGCTGGTGGCCTGTCTATGGCAGGGGGGGTGGACCTTGATGATCCTTGGGGTACCTTCTAACCCAAGCCATTCTGTGGTTCTATGACTTACTGCTGTGTCTAGACCCAGGCAGACCCTGTGACTCCCTTGTTCCCTGGTTAGAAGTGAAGCAGATTTACTTCTGAAAGTGGCCTCAAGAAGTGGTAGGGACTGCTGACTTAACTCCACCTTAACATGAGTGGGATCTCAGTAGGGCCATGCTAGACAATGATACTTCCACCAAACAGGCAGCAGTGCAGTTATTTCCAAAGAGGGCAACACGTACATGGCTGGATAATGAGATTTTCCCATGTCATCCCACAAGAGATACATTTGCTCAGGAAACAAAGAAATATAATAGGACTTTTAAGTCTATAAATGAGACCATATCCCTCTGCCTCATATTTACAGCATGGATAGCTCTGTCATCTTTGATAACAACACCAGAAGGACTGTTTTCTCAGAAAACAAGCCTTCATTGTTCAGGAAATTACCATTTTAATTTATTTTATTTTACTAAACTTCTGCTGTTAGGGTGCCCACAGTGCAGAAGTGCTGGGATGTATACAAAACATCAAACCTGCTGAAGTCTAAATCAGACTTTAATAAGAGAACGTCATGTTGCATTTAAAAGCTTCTCCTCACCTTCCTTTTACATGCCATCAAGTGAAAATAAAACTAAGGTTATAATTACATCGCTGCCTCCGCTCCACATTATCTGTGAGATCTCTCACATTTCTTTCCACACCTTTTCCTCTCCTCCCTGGTTTGCTACTTACTTAGCAGGCTGTCAGGATCCCGGCGCTGCCTCAGCTGAGCAGTGACTACCCATGGTCCTTGTTCATTAGGGAGTGACAAGCTAAAGGAGTAAATGCCTGCCACGTGGAAAGTTTCATGCCGCAGTGTGTCAGGCTGACATGATTGGGTGGGAAATGAGGTGGCCTAAGCTTTCTAACTTTCTCTGGAGCATGAAATTGCACAGAGTGACTCTGGCAGATGCTAACCCTCTTCAGGATCCTAATGCTGCTCTCAGATCCATCCTGGCATGTTGCTGCATTATGGTCGTACAAAACATTGTTAAGTCTTGCTTCTTCTTACAGACAGATTGGCCCAAATCTTTCCTTTTACTCTCCGTTATCCTTTCATTTCATTTCATTTCTGTACTTTATGCCCTTTCTTCCTACTACTTCTTTTTCTTCTCCTTCACACTTCTTTTTCTTCCTTTCTTTCCCATACTTACTAATTTCTTCTTTTCCTCCAAATATGAATAAGCCTATAGATTCCCAAGGATTAAGATGCCTTGCATTTCCTGGCCTTCCTGATTCCCAGACCATGCAGTTCCTGAGGTCCTACTTCCTGGTGTTGGTCCAACTCTTGTGGCACTCCCAGTGCTCCCAGGACCTCTGAGAGGTTTTTGGCACATGCTGCCATGGTTCTCAGGTGATAGGGATCCCAACCTGGAATCACTGAAGTGTAGAATCATTAAGATTGGAAAAGACCATTAAGGTCATCTAGTCCAACACCAGCCCATCACCGCCATGCCCACTAACCATGTCCCTCAGTGCCACATCTCTCCATGTTTTGTAAACACCTCCAGGGACAGTGACTACATCAGCTCCCTGGGCATCCTTTTCCAGCACCTCATCTCTCTTTCTAAGAAGATTTTTCCCAATATCCAACTTGAACCTCCCTTGGCAGAACTTAAGACTGTTATCTATCACTGTTACCTGGGAGAGGAGGCCAAACTTCACCTCACCACAGCCTCCCTTCAGGCAGTTGTAGAGAACAATAAGGTCTCCCCTAAACCTCCTCCTCTCCAGACCAAACAATATAAGTTCCCTCAGCTGCTCCCAGCTTCATTGCCCTTCTCTGGACATGTTCCATGACCTCAGTGTCTTTCTTGTTGTGAGAGGCTCAAAACTGAACAAAGTACTTGAGGTGCAGCCTCACCAGTGCTGAGTACAGAGGGCCAGTCTCCTCCCTGCTCCTGCTGGCTGTGCTATTTCTGGTACAAGCCAGGATGCCATTGGTCTTCTTGGCCACCTGGGAACACTGCTGGCCAAGAAGACCAATGTTCAGTCAACTGTCATCCATCTCCCCCAGATCCTTTTCCTCCATGCAGCTTTCCAGCCACTCTACCCCGAGCCTGTAGCATTGCCTGGGGCTGCTGTCGTGACCAAAGTGCAGGACCTGACTGTTAGTCTTTTTAAAGCTAATACAAAAAAGCTCATGGAGTTTCTTCAGGCAGGGATTTTCCTCTTTTTGTAGTCTAAAAGATAGGGGCTGGTGGGCATCCCTGGCCCTCAGAGGACCTCTTAAGAGCAGTCTGGTTTTATTGTTGGTCTTAAGTGACCCTTTTACTGCAGCCTTAAAATTGCCACTTTTGCAAGCCTTCACAGGAGACAGGAATCAACTAGCTGCACTTTCATGGTGCTTTATCTGATTAAGCCTCTTTCAAGGTCTTCATAAATGTAGTTGGCATTGTTCGGAGTACAAGAGAAATTAGGTTTAATGGGAAAAGTAGTGGCTGAACACTTGATAGAGCACCAGCCATTGGCATAGGCAAGCTCACACTGAATGCTGCCTTTGGGCCAGGCAGCAGACAGGAGAGCAGAGATTATATGACAGAACTAACCACTCCCTGATTCTGAAGATCTCTCGTAGTAGGTCTGTTCATCCGGAATAGCTGCTTGAGTATATCACTGTGACAGGAAGCCATATTCTGCTTAAATTACTTTATACAAGTACGCTTCACAGTTTACTGAGCTCCAGCTTTTAATAAACACTTATCAGAAATAACTCACAGTAATTTTTTATCAGATACATGCAAACATGCAGCAGCAGCGTTCAATAGAGATTTCAGGAGCTTTGCTGTTCAAGCCTCTCAGTTGATCTGAATTCATTTGTAGGCACACTGTTCAAAAGGAAATCACTATTGGCATCTAAATATTAAAGATTCAGTTTGTGTTTGATCACAGTCCTTTGAAAAACCCAATGAATGAGAATAATTTCAAAGGATTTGAATGTTTTTTCATTTATCTTCTTGCTTATTAGTATTATCTGTGTCAAAATGCTGGAGCAAAGCACAGGATGAATCTGACCAATTTATTTTTTAGAATCATGGAATCATAGAATATCCCAAGTTAGAAGGGAGTATCCTGATGTTTGTTTTATTGTACATGGAAGTCCATGCATGTGCCAAGCAACATATTATTCACTGAATATGAACTTCATTCTTAGTTTCCTGAGGTACACAGACAACGGTCTCATCTTCAGGAAGCTTTATAATCCACCAAATGCTGATGCAACATGAAGCATTTGGCAGTAATGCAACTCTGTAATAGTAGACCCCAGTAACCATCCATGAAATTGAATGATCCCAGTAAGGAATAATATCCATTAAAGATATGCTGTACCTAAAGGATGGACTCAAAGTTCAGCCTGAAGTTACTCAGCAAACCAAAGTTTCTTGGAGTTAGTGTGTTTGATCTTGATTTAGAACAAGGGCTGGATTGTATCTTTTGTCCCTCCCAGCCCAATGTTTTATGATTCTTTGGCATTGGTGGCAAAATATCATAGAGCAGATCAGAATTTCACCCTGCAGATCAAAGAGGGCAGAAAGATAAAGTGATAGCAGGAAACCGTACCAACAGAAGAGCAACAAATATAGGTAAAACTAGTTTCTATTATGTTGTCCTTTATCTCCTGCTGAAGTTTTTCCTGCTCTGTAATTCCATGCTGTTCTCTGCTTCACGCATTCCATACACATTTACTGATTTGTAGTTGTGGCACTTTTATTACCTTTAATATTGCCTGTTTGTGTAGCTCACACAGGCGTCACTTTTCAAACACAATTGTGGAAATGGAATAATGCAGTGGATAAGTACTTGTTTCTTCTTGTTCTGTTTTTCAAAGAAATAAGACCATTATGTGTTGCTTTCACTATTTTTAGTTAGACTCTCTCCTATTATTTATGTTCTATGCAATGCATTCTGATTTGTTTTCCAGGTAATTTCTAATTTTTATTTTTCTTAATTGCAAAGCACCCTGTATTAAATGGTCTCTCGTGGGCAAACAAGTGGGATGTCAAAACATATTTGCCTGGTGATACCAAGCACAAAACTCATCATTCCTTAATTTAAATGGAATGTGCTTTGTAGAAACAAAGTACTGCCACCAATACAGATGAGACATAGAAATAAAGAAAATCAGCTTGAAAAAACATGCAATCAAAAGAACACTTGTTTTCTTTTTTTCCTTCCTTCTCTCTGTTTCTGTGCTTAATGTCTTTGCTAATAACATGACTATCTCAGATTCTTCTATACTGCTTGCTTGTACAATAAATATGAGTTGTTTTAGAATAAACTCTGCTTGTTAGTTTCCTTTGCAAAAAAGTGTTTCTGATTCCCTGTCAACATGTTGATAGACCTCAAGGTGTTAAAGTGCTACCTTTCCATTTCAGTGTTCTTTCAGGGTGCTGTGTGTTGGTATTACAGCCTTGCTCCTGTGGCTGCACCTGCTGTGGCATTGGCAGTGCTGTGCTTGCTCTGCTGTCTCCTCCTGTTTCTGGTGAAGTCAATGGTTTCGGGTTCTCTTTGATCTGCGTTAATTACAGAAGGGCATGAAAGCAATGTTAATTGCTTAGCTTCTGACTCTAGTTCTTGTTCTCAGGAATACTTTTCCCCTCCCATATTGACTTTGTGGGTGCAAACACATGGGTTTTATCCACCAACAGGCCACATTCATGCCAGTTCTCTGCAATCAGACTGTAAGCAGTAATTCATTCTGCTCACTTGTGCTGACTGGTGCAAGAACAAGCTCCTAGCCTCAGAATTGCTTCCTGTTGAGTATGAAACCTGAGCAAATAATTCTCTTTCCGAAGAGAAAGCTTATAGCTTTTATAGATGTTTGTCCCCTGCTGTGTAGGTATTAATCTCTCTATTATAGGCAATATTAATAATTGACAGAGGGCAGGAAATACAAACAGTTTTAATCTGAGCTTCATGCATTTATTTAACAACAACATATTCATTTTTAATGGCATTATGGATTTTTAAGTAGGGGAAAAAGTGCATTCTCTCACTGGAGTGTGATTGAGGTTTTACATTCCTATATGGGAGAAAAAGTTAAAATCTGACCTCAGGGCATTTAAGCACAGTCTTAAATAGTTGTGATAATATTGCAGTTGACTAATTCCTGTAAAAGTATCTTCAAAAGAAACCGTGATAATGTGCAATCACTGGAATGTATTTATATAGATCTGTGAATTGCTGCCTACACCCATAACAAGCAAGATAGCACCTCAGATGACTTTTATTAAATAACTCATTATTTGAGGGGCAGATCATGGAACCTACTATTGCTTAATACATTTATTTATGTCCTTAACATTTATTTAATTTAAAATAGTCTTTTGGGGGGCTGTACTAACGAAGAACTTCAAGCTAGCTCCAAAAGCCACACATGATGCCAAATCCTACCCTAGCATAGATTCTACCTTACTATTCAGATATACTGGAGATAATCCATTTTGTATCTATAAGTGCTCAAAATATGTTTGAAAATATAGCCCAAAGAAAAGATTTCCTATTGAACATCCCCTTCTTTTTCTATGTGCTATCCAGTCCAAACTTCTTCATGTAAGTTGTAGTTACTGGCATTGAGCGTGGCTTTCAGTGGCACTAGTGCTGGATCTGCAGTTTAACTGAGCCAGGTAACTGGGCCAGCTGAAAAAAGAAAAACAGCAGGAAAGGCAGTGGGATGGGGATGGACAGTAAAGACCAAAGCCATTGGGTTCTCTGTTTTTGGGGACATCAATTTCAACCTTCTAACCAAGGCAGAAGCTCTAGACAATCTGCTTATTGTCTACTCCAGGCAAAGAGAGTTGAAGGTGTTTGTACTTCAAGAGTTTTCAGGAAGCAATACTAAGATAATTCTGAAGTAGAACAGGATGCACTTTTGAAACCCCAGAAATGTTTGTGGATGTGAGAGCATGACTCCAGTTCAGCTTAATCTGAACAGCCAAAAGACCAGGGAGGGATAGGAATTTTTGGTGCCGTGAGGGATGTAGGTGATAATGTGGTAATGTGTATACATTGGTTCTTTTAAAATGTTTCACTCTTTGATTACCCTTGGCTGGGAGAGAGATAATGAAAGTGTCTACTGTATACTTTGGCATGAAAATATTTCCATAAATGTGGGCAGAAGCAGAAGTTGCCTGCAGCTGACTATGGGTGGTAGCTTGTATTTATTTTGCAGTGGTTGTCTTAGGCAAAGTCCTTTGGGGATCAGGGACTTTCCCAGCTGAAAGCGGACTGTTCTTCAGGGCCCAGTTGGAAATCATTCCATATCAGCATGTGATACAGATGCCATCACCTTAGCTTCACAAGCTCTGATTCTGCTAAGCCTTACTCTTATGAATAAGTGTTCCTTGGGCTGGTTGTCTCTCATTAGTTTTTAATGGATAGAAAATATTTTCATGTGGATGAGAGTAGGCTGGTGGGAGGTCTTGTGTCTTAACTCTGATTAGACCAAATGCAAGATAGCAGCATGGCTTCAATATCCGTATAGCTGCTCAAATACTGGGCAGCACTTGGGTTTAATATTCCTTTAGCCTATCTGTCTGTTAGATATACGCTATAGCATCTCTCTCTGTAGCAAGACTGGACAAGATTGTGTCTAGCATCGTTACCCCTGAAGATGGATGCTCCTGTAGATACAAAATACCCTGGATGGTAGTTCCTGCAGAGAATGTCCCACAGCTCTGAAGCAGAAATCCTGTTCCCCCAAACGGTATTTCTTGCTACAGTCACCGCTACCTAAGCCGGATCATCAGTGTAATTTACCAACCACAATAAAGAACAACCTGAGGTACTTTCTGAATTAGAAGGGAGCTGACTAACAATAGAGAACTGTCTCTAAAGCCCTGTTATTGTTCCTGAGAAGAATCATTTTGTCCAGTGACAGTTTTGCTTAAGAAGAGTTATCAAAGGAAAGAGCAGAAGAAAGAAGAACTATTATAGGCATGAACACTTTAATTTCCCCTCACCCAGAACACTGAAATCTGTAGGAGTCTAGCGCACGTATCTGACAGTCGAATTGGGTCTCATCATTTGCAGCTTCTCTGTCATTTTATTTTTTCATTTTGAGCCCTTCCAGTCATTTCGCACTTTCAAATAGATGTTGTGACACAATGGCTTTCCCTGCCACTGCAGTGATCCCTTTGATAATTCTGTCTCCTGAACTCCATTTGCACAGCCAGCCCAAAGTTTAAATAAGGCGTGGCTGGAGCCCTTACTTGGTGGGACTTTACTGCTTCAGAGTCACGTTAAACCTGATATATAGATCAATCTTCACTCCTCACAAAAGGTAATTGTTCAATTTTATTTTTATAGTGCCTCAATTTACGGCAGGTAGTTAGATTTCCTATAGGTTTACGCGTTTCAGATGGCAAAGCCCTATCATTTTAGTGCAAAGGTTTCATGTAGCCACCTGGAGCACGTATTTTATAAAGCCCTGCAATTTCTTGTTCTGGGTTCTGGGACATCTTTGTTACACCTGTGGTCTAATATTGTGTAGGATTAATTATACCATGTAAGCAACTCTGCAGCTTTTGTCTTTGCCTCTGAGGGGAATGCTTTAGAGGTAATCTAACCACATTAAGGGGGAAAACATTTTCTGTGCTATTACTTGCCATTTTTCCACAATAGAATGGTCTTTACAAAATTGCAATGGTCGTGTAGCTGCAGGTAATGCATGTGCGTTTTCCTTTGCAGTGGGCTATTTCATCTGTGAAAACTGCATTCCTGAGGTCCCAGGGATATTATTAGCTTTAGAGACTAGCCCAGCCAATGAATGCTATTATTAATGAAATTATTTCACCAGAGCAGATAAATCTTATGGAACACTAAAAAGAAAAGAAGATGCTTTGGACAACAATAACATAGATTAGAAGGCAAACCAGAAGAAGGCAAAACAATTTGGCTCTTACAGGAGACCTTGCAATAGTACCTCATTTAGTAGTACTCTGTTAAATTACTAGTTGGAATGAGTGAGAGTCTGTGGGGTGTCTTTTGATAGCTTCTCCATACCAAGTCTTATGTCTTTTTCTAATGGCCCATTTTGAGATTACATGGGAGCAGGATGCTGTCAGTCAAGTTAATCTGCTATCCTCTCACCAGTGATGGTCAGTGCATCTGAAAAGGTTCTGGATGTTCCAGAATATTGGTGCTAATGGGAAAATCTTCATCAGAATTACATCAATTGAGAGCATACTTATGACGGAAATTTTTTGCCTTCCCAAGTCTTGGTTGCTGCTGAAAGCTTGAGCGTAAATAATTTTTTCATTGCCAACTATTGCTTTTGTTTCCATGCCATTAATAAATACACAAAGCAACAGTTCTAGTGTGGAATTTGTGGGCATCCTGCTTTTAATTTTTGGCCACAGTAAAAGCAAGCTGAATATTTTCGTTCTTTGATCTTGGTGTTAGCCACTTTCCAGCACATGACAAAATGTTATCACCCATCCCATGACTACTCATTTTTTGTAACAGTCTCTAGTGAGGGACTTGGTCAAAAGCTCTTTCAAGTTAAAAACAGTTTCTGGTGGTTGCTAAGGGATAGGGTATTTCAGCTCTCCATGTGAAAAGTGTGAAATGCAAAAGGATTTGAAGGCCAAACTTGCTTATGAGCAAGATGTGACCACAGGGGTGGAATTCATCTCAGCTGCCTTTAGCTGTTTCCTTGCCAGCTGTCTAATCCATAGCAGTTATCAAGCCTTTAGTCACTCTGAAGGGAAGGAAGCATCTCCAAATTGCAATTCTGAAAAGGTGTGTTTAAAGGTTTCATTAGTTGAGATTCTGGCTTAAATAGCAAAACTGGTTTAAGTAGCTTTTGAATTTGCAGTTCACCTCTCTTTGCATGTGCTGGTACACCTTTTGCTGGGATTGTACTAAAGGAAGGAAACTGAATAGGTTTGGCTTATTTTTAATTTCACAAGAGGCTCTTATGAAAATTGAGGATATGATTTCATAGGCAGCTGGGCTGTTTTAGTGGGTGTTTAGCACAGAAAAGTGAAGGTGTTGGTCATCTTCCCTTTTTCCTTCTGATAGGAGTTGTCTGCTCCTCTCCTATATGTCCAGCCATATATTTCCTTCCTTCCTTCCTCTCTCTGTGTGGTTCTCTTGTAGTTTGAAACTGTTTCCCCTTGTCCTATTACAACAGTCAGTGGGGAACGGAAATTTTCTGAACAATTTTTGCTTCTGCAGGCAGCGTCTTGTTGAGTGACCTTTCTATAGCTGTCAGTAGCTTTGTTAACTCCATGTACCTCTTTCACATCAGTGATTGTAGGGGAAGTGGTGCCCTAATGGCAGCTTCAGATGGCTGAAGTTTGGCAAGGTATCACTGTAAGCTGCAGTATATCAGTGCTATTGGAGGCCCAGAATGCAGCTGTTGTGAAGGACTGGCTCAGGGAAAGTCTTTCACAATGTGTTAAAATCATTTCGCTCCTGGGCCTCTTTTTTTTTATTTTTTTATTTTTTTTTGTTTCTATTGTTATGCTTGGAAACCTCAAGTGATCACTGCACTTTTCTGACTTCCTGTCTCTGACTGATTTAAGTAGGGATTCCATTAGGACATCAAAGATGATGTGGTAATTTGGTATGCTCACAGCCTCTTCACTTATTTAAAAAGAATGAAGACATGGGTGAGTCATCCATTATTTATTGGTAGCACTTAAGAAAGCACTGTGGTAGATGCTGTTGCAGACAGACATATCATGTGACTGAGAAATTAAAGCCAGTGACTGACACTTTCTGAAGATTGTTTCAGAAGGTCTTTCAAAAGGGAAAGTTTCCAAGCTTTGACAGCTTTGAAACGATTGCTCTGGAAGATCTTGCTAAATTGCACTAAAGGCTACTTTCAGATGGCACCAAAGAACCACATAAATTCCTCTGCATCCTCAGATGCTCAGATATTGCACATACCTCTTGAACAGGAAAGGCCAAACAGTAGCTAACCTACCTTCTATCCTTCTAACTTTCATTGAGTCACTAGTGATGAATTGTATCCCCAGTGCAATGTCTAGGATTTCACAGGATTGAGAACTTCTCCACACCACCTTCCAGTCTTGCTGATACTCAGGATCTTCCTCCAAAGCAGGACCTCCTGCTTTGTAGAGAGGCTGCAAATGTGCTAAGTCACAGTGAAGGAGGGATCCAAGAGGAGGGACTCTTCTCTAGATGTAGAGGTCTCAATCACATCCTGTATCGTGTGTCTCCCAAACATAAGGCGTATTAGAATTTCTCCTGTGTGTTGTTGTCTGATGACATAAACCTACTCATTGTTTTGCTTTCTTATGCTCAGTATATCTAATATAAGAGAAAAGCAGTATCAAGTATCACACTTTTATAATGTAGAGTCGAACAGATAATTGATTGTCCTACGAACAGTGTTAGTTAGAAAAATACAAGGCTAAACTATTAGACTGGGACTCATCACTCCATCTTTGAATGATTACAGCATAATCTAGATGCTCTTTGTACTCAGCAGGAAGAAACGGAAACTTCTGTGTTCCGATTCATCTGCTCAGCTTTGAACTATATCTTGCTTTGTCTCCAAAACTTCTGTTTCTCTCAGCTGGCTGTGAAGGAAGACAAGACAAGCAGATCAGATGAAGTAAGGTGAATCTCCTCTTAGTGTCTATCAACCACAGCACATCACATGTTCATGTTCTACCTTTGTGTGTGTGGGTGAGAACCAGCCTCTTCATCAGAAATCAGCCTGCTGAGACCCCAGCAAGTGGAATAAAAACTTGAATTCAGATGGCTTTCAGGAAATGAGAAAATCAGTGTGTGACCAGAAGAAAAACACAACAGAAGAGACTGGTTTAAAAGCACCAAGACAAATATAAAAATGCTATCCTGTCATTTAGACTCCTGGAAAATAGGTCTGTTTTTCCTATGAACATTTCACTAAAAAATGCAACCCCCTTGCCAGGTGAGATATTTGCTTTTAAGTTTTTGCTGGATATGAAGTCATTCAAACCCATATCCTTTTCTGCTATTTGTATACGTTACAACACTTTCCACTTTTTCTAAGGATCTTACCAACATGCAAAAAGGTTGGTAGGTGCAGCCTGGAGTCAGCAGATTCTCCATCTGTGCTTAGAAACTACAAAACTGCCACGTCTCTGTGCAGAATTAGCTCAAGCACTGTGCTAGACTAATAAGACCAATAAGACTGCTTCCAGATTATACAGGGAGAGATGGAGACATCAATAATGTAGGCATCTACTCTGCTAGACTGGGAAATATGATTGTGATATCAAACATTTTTCCTTTTTCCTTTTTTTTTATTTCTTTTTTTTTTCCTTCCTCTTTCTTTTTTACTGCTTTAGTATATTGTGAAAAAGAAAAGAAGAAAAGCTAAATCAAAAATGCCTTTAGTGTGAGTAATTCTACTTTCTGTGAAAAATGGCAGGGACACAGTGCTGAAGTCTTTCACATAAACTGTAGACTCAAACTTTGCTGCTGGGTTCTGCTGTAAATATCAATACATTTATTTTGTGAAGAAAGGCCTTGTTTCTGCACTGCATTTGTTTATGAAAACTTGTAATAAACAGGAAGTCAGAGGAGATAAACTCAGGGTCTCTTTTTAGTTCTTGTGAACTTGGAAGGATAAGTAAGTCATTCTGCTCCAGTGCTGAAAACGTTGCATACATACTAATATCTAAAACTGTCAGCTCCCAAAAGTGTCTGGTTTCATTTCCACTGGCAGGAACAAAATCCAACACAAGTTTATATACTTATGCCAGTCTTCTTTGCTTTTGCAAAGACTGGATATTTCTGGAAAAGACCTTCTGCCTTCAGCCACCCCCACTAATCAAAACAATATAGTTAACTACTTTCCATGTATTTTTATTGTTGATGCTGGAAGCACAGAGAACACCTATTTCCTGACTTCTCCCTTGGCAGACTGCAGAGGAGCTGGTGACCAAACCCAATCTTACACTCCTGGGAGGGTTCCTTGGAACTTTATGAAGCTTTGCCTCTATGAAACGTTTTAAAAATGATGTATCAGCAAATTCTGAGGAAAGGAGTGGGTTACTGGAATTTTCCTATTCCTTTTTTTCCTGCCTAGGTCAATGGCAGTGTTCCCATTTATACAAATGGAATCACTGTTTCATGTACATCCCCATTGTAATATTTCTCCTATAGGAGTTTTGTGTGCAGATTTTCTATGAAAAATATTTTTGAAAACTATAGTTTTCCTCTCCCTTCATTAGCCTGCATAGGAAAAGAACCTTTCAGGTACTGTGAGCTGTAGGACAGGAGGTTAATAAAGTCATGTGCATCTTATCAAAGACTAATGAAGCGTTCTCAAAAAATTCAAAGTCTGATTCAATTTCACTAGTTTATGATAACATATTTGGTCCTGGACACCCTACTTCTGCATATTTTCAGTGTCCTCTTAATGTGCAGGGAGAGTATTATAGGGAAGCAAGCAGGTGCTCCGTGGTGAAACAGTCAACTTGTGTCAGCCTCTTTGGAGAGGAGGTAACTGAGATTTCTGAGGAATAAGTGAGGGGAAGCTCATGTTTTCATTGATAAATGGAAATAGAGCCCAAGTGCTGCAGTTCAGTGCCCAGGTGATAAGTAACGCTTGAAACTCATCTGTCCAGAACAGCTGCCCAAACGGCTTGGAGATGCTCTACTCCCATTGCTGCCATAGGAATAGGTGTGTTTTGTTTGTACTCCTTTCTCCTATTTGACAGTAAAGCCCTCACTGTGAGTGGCAATATAATGGCAATATAGTCCAAAGTCCCTCGATGAGGACTGCCCCCTCACAAGAGGGTCTTTGTCTCAGGTGTCTCATCTCCCTGAAGGACAAGCATGCACTCTAAAGCTGTGGGTCTCTAAATTTATATTTTACATGCACAAGATATATTGTGATGATGATAATAATTATTTAATTAAATATTTCCAAGTATGTATGAGAGCAGTGCAGCAGTGATACTGTAAAGCAGTTAACTACAGTTAACTACATATGTGGTGATATCTTGCTAGTGTTGCAAACTAAGACTGCAGGTGGACCTTCTCTCCCAGCCTTTATCACCAACCCTGGAGCTGTCTACACGGAGGCTCATCATGTGTCTCTCCTACCACAGGTAGAGTGGTGCAGAGTCCCAAAAACAAATGTGAAGCGAGACAACCAGGGTTAGCCAACAACCCACTCCTGTTTTCACTCTAGCAGCTGTTAAAAAAGGAAAAATAGCTTAAATCATCCCTGAAAAATCTGACATAAAAAGATGTATAACATGAGTAAATGATTGCACCAAACATATTCTTGCAGTGCTAAGAGCGATTTGGACACTTTCAAGGTAAGGCTGGATCAGGCCCTGGGCAACCTGAGTTAGCTGTTCATTGCAGAGGAGTCGGATTAGATGGCCTTCAGAGGTCCCTTCCAGCTCTAAGGATTCTGTGATTCTATTCTACGATTATATTCTGAAGGAAAGTACTTTTTCAGTGGTTATGCAATGGAACAAAGGAACAATTTCCAAGGGAGGCTTAGACCTCAGAAGCCAGTGCTGAGGACTCGCAGACTTGCACCTGGTAGGTGAGTCAGACAAGAGTCCCTTGTCTGTGCTACCCTTGGTCATCGTCAGTGGTGTTGAGAATATTTACCTGTGGCTTCCAGCAGCTTTCTCCCTGAAAGAGCAATTATTCTACTTGTGCACATGAGAAGCAATTTGCTGCTGCCTTGAATTAGCAGTAGAGTATCTCATGTTACTGGCCTTTAGGATTGAGGGTGTCACCTGTTCCATCTTTGACTGTCTACCAGCCCTGTAAAGAGAGGGGATATCCTTTATGCCGTGCCTACATTAGCCACACGAGACAACTAAGGAGTGGAGGAATTTCTTACTCCATTGTAAGAGTGCATAGTCCAAGCTGTAATCTTACTCCATACACATACATTTTAATTTACTGTTAAATTACTTTAATAATGAAATTTCTCAGAAGTCTCTCCCTTGCTTTTCAGTGTATTCATGGAAGGTCCACATGATTAAAAACCTTGGGCATGCTGTACAATCATGAAATCGTAGAATCACCTCAGTTGGAAAACACCTCTAAGATCATCCAGTACAACTGTCCACCTGTCACCAATATTTCCCACTAAACCATGTCCCTTAGTACAACATCTAAACATTTCTTGAACACCACTAGGAATGGTGACTCCAGCACCTCCCTGGGCAGTGCGTTCCAGCACCTGACCTGATGCCATGCAAGATAGGGCAAGTTTTAATTATTATGTATTGTTTGCTGACTGTTAGATAAAGATGGAATAAATTGTCCCATTTCCTGTCTCCAGGGCTGATTGTTTGAGCATATTACTCATTTGGGGAGTGCACTGTATTGACAAGGTTGAGAGGACATGCGTTTATCATTAGTAACAGCACAGGGATGAAGTCTTTCCTGTAACCTTGTCTCTTGTTCATGAGATTAACTTGTTTTCAGCAAGTACAAAGTTTTCCTTTCTTGAGCTTTTGAGATTTTGTTTCCATTGCTGCACACAATGGAAAGGGGTATCAGACTAAATATAGGGGAAGGCAAAGTGTTTTCATTGTGCTGGTGGACACATTCCATTGGATCCGTTTTGTCTGACGGTGAAAATATTTCATCTGAAGAGTTTACAGACTGGGACAAAATGACTCTTAATCCCAAATCTGATATGTCACAGAATCATAGAATTGTAAGGGACCACTGAAGGCCATCTAGTCCAACTCCCCTGCTATGAACAGGGACAACCCAAGTGTATCAGGTTGTCCAGGGCCTTATCCAGCCTCACCTTGAAAGTCTCCAGGGACGGGACATCAACCACATTGCTAGGTTACCTATTCTAGTGCCTCCCCAACCTCATTGTAAAATACTTTTTCCTTGTATCCAACCTAAATCTACTCTCTTTGAGCTTGAAGCCATTTCCCCTTGTTCTATCACCACAGAACCTGCTAAATAGTCTGTCCCCTTCTTTCCTGTAGATCCCCTTTAGATACTGAAAGGCTGCTCTCAGGTCACCTTGCAGCCTTCTCCAGGCTGAACAGCCCCAGTTCTCAGCCTGTTCTCATAGGAGAGGTGTTTCATTTCCTCAAACCCAAATCAAAGATATGCGATATTCAGAGCTGGGGACTTTGCTTAGACTCCTCTGATTCTTTCCCCTACTGTAAAGTCTTGTCTATTCATTTGAGTGTCAAATATGGATTTAAATGTATGATGTTGTTACCCTTTGGCTTCTAATGGTGATAGATCTGTTGACTTCATTGATAGGATGGAGAAGTCAGAAAGACTGACATAAACAAAGGTGGTCACTTATTTTGCCTTGTGTAGTGCCATAATTGGGATCTTACTTTATTTAGCACTTTAAGAGGTTCCATGGTGATTTCTTAATAATGAGGCTTGGGCAGATGTATGTGAAAAGATGGGAGAAGAGCTTCCCTGCTGTCTTTAGGCACTTGGTTAGGAACTCACCAATAACTTCCAGCTGGAGCTCCCACCAAAAGCCAGGCTTAAAACCATTGGTGAGTTTGATCCATCATCCCTCCCCAGGTGTACCGATGCGAATCCATCGCAGCAAGGGGTTATTTCTAGGCTCAGATCTCCCAAAAGTCCTCCAGGAAGCATGCTGCCTTTCCCTCAGCTACTGCAGAGAAAAGGGCCACCAGCTCCCAGCTGCCTGTGCCCATCCACCACTAGTTCCTTGCTCCAGCTAATGAATTAATAACAGGATGGCAACTTACTAGTCCTCGCAGGGCACTTCCGAGCACCTCTGTGAGACAGAGCAGTCTCTTTGAGGCAGGGAGGATTTTATTCCCAGTCTCACTGAGCACAGTGTGCAGTGCCTGTCACACAGGTGAGGAAAGCTGCCTTCAAAGTGACAGCAGGCAGTAGCTGGCTTAGGTTGGGACTGCCTCCTGCCAGCCAGCATGCTGAAGGGGGATGAATATTGCATTATTCCCCGGGAAAGAAGGATCCAAATTCTTCATGCTCATGGGGAAAAGGTCAGAGGTGGCTTCAGGGCACTGTGTGAAAGAAAATAATTAAAAAAAAGCACAAACAATTGTAAATCATTACAACCCAATGAGGGGGGAAAAGAAAGCCTATTGTGTTTTATTACAGCACTAAATCAGTGTGAAAGGGGGTGGGTTATCTATCAACATGGAATAAACAGTGAGTACAGTACTTGAATTTGCGTTCATTAGAATGTCAGTTTTCTGATCAAATGATTTGGCTTTCATCGGTCTTCTTGTAAATGCAGTCTTCCTGCTCTCAAGTAAGAAATCCCAGCTGCAGGGATGTGGAGGGGCGGTGTAACTCTCCTTCTCAAGGTGAACACAAATGTAAAACCCTAGCAAACCCAGATCACTTTATTTGGCCACAGCAATGACTAATAATACTTAATGTCCTGACTGGCTTTTATCGCTGTTATTAAAAGGCAGCACTATGGTATATGCAAGCATAAATTACTCATCACTAGCAGGAAAGAGAAAGTTGAACGATAGCAAAAAGAAAGCAGAACTAAGATGTTTGACAAAAGCTCTGTTCGCAATTAGATGATGGGCAGTTCCAAGCATAGAAAGAGTAGAGTTGTAAAATATTTAAACTTCATTTCCTTTGTTGATATTCCCTTTTCATGTGTTACCTATGCTGTTTTATTGCACTTTCTGTTTACATTAATCTGTGATTCTCTGTAGTGCTGTGAGACAGCTTCAGCAGATGCTCTCACATTCATAACATTGCCTTGGTGACTCCATGTACATGAATTGAAGGAGGAAAAGGGACAATGTGTGCAACAGTGGGAATCGCTTTACAGTTAACTAGATTTTTGAGAGAGAAAGAAAAGATCTCATGGAAGTTATCACATTGTTACTTGGTTCTGAAAACAACTGAAAAATATATAAATGGATAATAAATGTGTCTGCATTGTAGACATGTACGAAGGGGATGTAGGCTGGTTGCTGGTGTCTGGAGGAGAGACAAGTCAGCTGCACCATAGAGGTAACCCAGCAGAAGCTGAGGTGTGAGTTGGAGCCTGGAGGAGTACTAAAGTTTCCTGGGGGTCCAGTCAGAGCTTTGCTGGGAAGGAGGCCACAACCAGTGGAAAAACCAAAATCATATGGGGAAAGGATACCAGCAAGTTGCTTGGAGGCCAGAGAGATATGGATTATACCTCTCTGTGAACTGTGTATACTCTTCTTCATTAAGAACCTTTGAATATTGAAGTCCTACGTCTAGGGTGGGATTGCATGTCTATAAGCAAGATTCCAGGGCATGCCTGACTGTGGTTTCCACAGATTCTAGTTATTGTGTTTAATACTAGCTCTCTTTCTCTTCCCTCCCTAAAAAGATGTAACAGAAGGAAAAATAAGAGAGAACTGTAATAGAAATGGTATCATTTTCTAAAAGCTACAGAATAGTTTTTACATAAAGAGTGGCTAATTAGATAGGACTGTTCAGCCTGGAAAAAGAGGTTGCTGGTGAAGTTAACTTTTAAAAGTTAAAAAAGGCTTATGAAATAATGAGTTATAATGAGCAGTGAGTAGCAGACTCCCCCATCCATTTAAAGAGCTAAAGGACATCAAAAAATACTAGCAAATAGCAAACAAAAACAAAAACTGAAAACAAACAGAAGAGGGTATTTCTTCATACAGGTAGTAAGTGATGCTCACAGCAATTGGTGAAGCTTCTAAACTGCCTCTTATGAAACAATAATTCATAGCAGAAGAATTCCCCAAGGGCTGTTGAGCTTTTGGCTGGGAAAGTCCTAGAGCTGCAAAGCTTGCAAACCTGGAGGGATATCTGGGGAAGCGTCAGTACATGCTGTCTCTGTTCCTCTTCAGATGGCCAGATAGGAACTAGAGGAAGTGGTCTTACCATTTGGGAAGAGTTTCTGTCCCTCTGTGTCTGTTCCAAAGGTTTGTCCGTGGGAGGGTCAGCTCAAAATGTTTTCAGAGGTTTTCTTGTTCTTCCTTATGCACGTTGCTGCTCACTGTCTGAACCATATGGGTACATGCTTCTATTCCTATAGCCTTGGAGGTCACTGTGCTGAATAGAACAAAATCCAGCTCTAGTTCTTTTAAAATATATTTGTAGTGCTTAAAAATTTTTTTTTTTTCTTTAATCTCTCCCTTTTTTTCCAGTCACAGAAACTACAGCCATCCTATGGTGAACTAAATATACTGGGCTTAACTACCAGTTTCTGTGCTAGGGAAAGGCATAGGACTGTGAAGATAGTGTAAGATACCAAGGGGAATTCTGGCATGTAACATACTCCAGGGTGCATTGCAAGGCCTGACAGCTCCTGCTATGAAGACAGCTACTTCAGGGCTCCTCTAATTTATGCCTAACTTTCTACCAGCTTTGAAAAACAAGTTACAGGAGAGTAGCACACTCCAGTTATGTCCTTGATACACTCCTTGTCCTGAGGACCATAAGCGTGAAGCCTTTATTCTGTCTGCCCCTTGAGGAGGCACAGTAAAAGGGACAGAGACAAAGCTAGAGGAATCCTCTGTAAGTAGCAGAAGGGTCACTTCTGGTTTAAAATACCTTTGGGATTCTTCTTTCATCTTGGCCTTTCCTATTTATGAAAATGTAGCCCCTTGCTGGTGATCTAAGCTCACATTAGTTTGTCGTAGAGTAGGATGCAGTTTCTAGCATAATGGAGAATCAAGCCTGCCAGACTGCTGCCAGCAAATTGAACGCAGGTTTAGAGATTTCCAGAGCTCATTTATCATTGCTGATTGGTATTCGTACATCATCATCATCATCATCAGCTCACCTTCTGCATACCACATCCACTTGCTTAATTCACATCAGCAAAATGAATGAGACAATGCAGCCTTCCAAAATTAAGACATTGGCTGGGAACCTACTGCCTTGTGATTTCACTCCTTCCCGCCTTTTCACTCACTCTCAGGAATGTTTATACTTTCATTCCTCCCCAGCCTGCTAAGTCATTTGGCTTTAAATGATGAGACTACAGTTGGGAGGGCATGAAGGTGGTCTCCTGAGCACGGCTGGGAGTTATTACTGCAGGTTAATTACTAAGGGAATTTATGTGGTGAGCATCAATCAAATCTTAGGCACATCAAGATTCTTCTGCGTAAGCTGGCCTGTGCTGAAACTGCAAGAGATGACTTTTGTCTTAATATTGTAATTTTATTTGTCAACTGTAAGTATAGCCCAAACACATTCTGAAAATGAGAACTCAAAAAACCTCAAATGTTCCAGGACTATGAATGTCAGTCTGCTTATCAGCAATAATATTCGACTACCTGGGGTGATTGAGTGATTATAATAATTTGGCATCAGTGGGAAAACACTAGTAATGAATGACTACGCTTTGCCCTTGCTTAGAGTCACTGAATCACGTCAAGGAATTATGGAGTGAAGGATTATATGCATGGGCCAGTTCTGCTAGTGGGAGTGAGGGAATGCACCAGACAAAAGCAGGCTTGTTGCACTGATATTTCCTCTCTGAGATGACAGGCTCACTGAAACACTTGCAAACGACTGCATATTGCTCTCTTCTGGGACTGAGAAGGCAGTGTTTGCCAAATATAAACGATCAGTTGATCCATGTTAATAAATACTATTTTTGACCTTTTTACGCAGGATACAAAAAAGCCAGAGGGGACAGAAAATGACAAAAACAAACAAACAAAAAAAAAGAATAATAGAGATTAGAAAAAAAATCAGTTGCCCCATCCAAAGAGACAACCTGCTCTCAGTCTCCCACACCACAATGCTTTACTTGTCTCCCATTAAGAAGTGTCTCCAAGTTGTTCCTCAGTGCTTCCTTAGATGTTAGGCAGAAATTCTTTACTCAGAAGGTGGTGAGGCCATGACACAGCTGTGCAGAGGAGCTGTGGGTGCCACATCCCTGGAGGCACTCAAGGCCAGGTTGGATGGGGCCATGGGCAGCCTGAGCTGCTGGGTGGCACTGCCCATGGAGTGGGGTTGGAACCCTGTATAATCTGAGACATTCTGTGATTCTGTGACAACCTATGTCTCTTTATAAACTCACTAACCTACAGATTAAATTTATAGTGGCCAAGTGCATTTTAAGAAAAAGGCTGAAAAAATTCGCGCAGGCTGTAGAAAGGTACTCACCCTTTGTAAAACTGTGCTGTTTAAACTCTTCTTGGCACTTTCATGGCCACAAGATGCAGAGTGCACAAGAGCAGGGTTGTAAAAAAGGTGAGGAGTGCACATAAAGCAGTGGTAAGTGCAGGCTGTGAGGTGGTGATCGTTGCTTGCCATTGTGTGTTTGTGTGAGGAGATGAACCGTGCCACGCTCAGACAGGGCTGTGATCGATGAGCACTGATCAACGGCCCATGCTCTGAAGTCTCCATGTTCAGCCCTGCCAGCAGCTGGGAGTGGAAAATCTGCTAAATGTCTGCTTGGTTCAATGAGGTTTTCCTATTAACATTCTTCCACTGCAAACCTTGGGCAAGTGCCATAGAGCTGAGAGGGGAGGGGAGCACAGGAACATTATTACAGTGAGGGGAACGCATGGCCCCTGGGGTGGTGTGATAGGATGTCAGCTGTTGCTGGTAGGGGAGGGAAGCAAAGAGAAGGAAATAAAGCTGGATGAGGGAAAGCAGAGGAGGGGCAGTTCGTAGAATCATAGAATCAAAGACCATCTCAAGTAGGAAGGGACACTGAAAGGTCATCAGCACAGACCTTTCACATGGAGAGGGAATCTAGATGAAATTATCTATTGCTCTATCCATCACATCTTGAAAACTCTAGTGACTAGCTTTCTACCATGTCCCTGGGAAGACTGTGCTTGCAATGGGTTGTTCTCACCGTATAAAATGTCTTTCCCATAGCAAAAGACCATCTCTCCTGGTGCAGCTGGCATGTTTCCCCTTTTCCATGTGTCTTCTTTAAGGACAGGGCCTATGCCCTCCTTCTAGACACACTGTAAGTACAGGAATACTAAGATGATGTCTGCTGCTGGCTTGTGGATATTTTCAATCATTATATCTGTACTGTTTCTGATGTAGCCACTCATAAGGATGATAACATGCACCGCTGAGTGTGGTTGTTAACTCCTTATGTATCATTTTGGGGACAGCAGTATTGAGCTTAAGAAAAAGACTTTTGAAGAACAAGTCTTGACCTGGCTTCCTTGTTGTGGAGCTGCAACTCAAAGAAGACATCATCTGTAAGGACTGAAGGACGCTGAAATGGTCTCATGTGAAGCATGTGCTGTGAGGCACTTGATCATCCTCTCTTGGAAGCTTATTCCTCTCTCTCTACTCTGTCCTCCTGCTGATGGGAAACAAAGCCCAAATGTTGTATAAAAGTTGTATAAAGAACTCAGAGTCTATTTTTATTTTTCAGCTTGGTATTATAAAGTGTCAAAGAGAAAAAGAATTGCAGATGGGAGCTTGGAAGGGGATGGGGAACGTAGGGACCCATCTCCTTGAAATTTTTCTGTTTGGCAGTTTGCATGTGAAAATTTCAACTCCTGGTGAATTGTCTGGTTATGGCCACAGCTTGGCAATAAAGTGAGACTGAGATTGGATTGGTGTGCCATTGTAGGGATGGGCCATGGGAAGCAGCTACTGTACTTTTTCAGGAGCCCTCTTTTCCAAGAGGGAAAGAGGTGGATATCTGGGTGGATACCTAGGAAAATTTCTTCAGTGATCTCCAGTGAATGGAGGTGGATGTTTATAACAAATCATAGAATCATAGAACCATAGAATCATCGAATGCCTGGGTTGAAAGGAACCTCAAAGATCATCTAGTTCCAACCCCCCTACCATGGGCAAGGTCACCAACCGATAGACCAGAGCCACATCCAGCCTGGCCTTGAATGCCTCCAGAGATGAGGCATCCGCAATCCCTCTGAACAACCTGTTCCAGTGCATCACCACCCTCTAAGTGAAAAACTTCCTCCTAACATCTAACCTAAATCTCCCATGTCTTAGTTTAAAACCATTCCCCCTTGTCCTATGACTATCAACCTATGTAAACAGATATTTCCCATCTTGTTTATTTGCTCCCTTTAAGGCCACAATGAGTTCTCCCCAGGGCTTTCTCTTCTCCAAGCTAAGCCAGCCCAGTTTCCTCAACCTTTCTTCATAGGAGAGATGTTTCAGCCCTCTGATCATTTTAGTAGCCCTCCTCTAGACCCATTCCCAGCACTACATATGGGGTCTCACAGGAGCTGACTAGAGGTGGACAATCACCTCCTTCTCCCTGCTGACCACTCCTTTTTTAATGCAGCCCAGGATACAGTTTGCCCTCTGGTCTGCAAATGCACACTGTTCTCTCATGTCCAGCTTCTCATCCACCAGGACCCCCGAGTCCTTCTCCACAGAGCTGCTCTCCAGGAGTTCTACCCCTAGTCTGTATAAATACCTGGGATTGCCCAGGCCCAAGATCAGTGCTATGCAGCATGGTTCAAGGCTATAGATATTCTGATAGCTATGATGTTTAAGGCCAAACCATCCCCAGCACTCTCCAGTTTTGTCATAGAAGGCTGATTCCCTCTGAGCAGTGCAGAGGGAACTCTGTGCATCAAGGCTGGCATTTCTAATAGGGTCATAATTTGCTCTCACATAAATAAACAGCCTGTAGCTGTCACAAAAGCTTTCATGGATTCAGGGCAGAAAAAAAGAGGGGAGAAAGATATGCAGCAATTAAAATATTTTTTATTTGAATAAGCCTGGTGTCCTGTAGAGCTGACCCAGACTGTGCTCTTGTTAGGAAAAGTAAAGCCAGACAACTGAATGCTTTTCTTTCAGCAAAGTAAGGGACCTCTACAGTTCAGCTGATGCTCTGCTGCCCTATGCCTGTCATGCTCAGGTGGATCAGACACTGCCTGGAGTGTCATTGTGACACAAAACTTAAAGCATTGTCCTCAAATACTGTATCATTTTGCCCTCAGTAAGCCAACAAACCAACTGATTCCTTCTTGTCCTGCTTTCCTTTGTCATGTCCAAGCACAAACAACTTTTTCTGCACTTATCATGAGGTTTGTTAAATGCCCTGGCCCAGCTTCTAAAATATTTTAAACGCTATAAACAGACAAACAATTCAAAATAGTTAAGCTAGAGACTTACAAAGTGATTAAGAGCGTATTTATTTCAGGATTTTTGCCAGTTTGCAGTTGAATGGGATATTTTGGTAACTGTGGTTTTAAGTAGAACAAATGTGGATGCTACCCTGGTTAACATACAATGCAGTACTAATGTAATGCCAATTATAGATAAACATCTTAATTAAAAACTGAGGAAAGCATGCTTAGATATTTTCTAGAAAGTGAGATTGGAATGTAATCTGAATCTTTATGAATGCAGTGTGGGATAAAATAATCTTGATGTTCTGAGGCTTTTTGCTTGGAAACAGCATTTATTTTCAAACAGTGAAGCCCTTCTGCACAGTAGTAGCTCTGTTTTCAGAAAAGCTGCCTACCATGTTGGCAAAAGAAAACAGTTTTTGTACTGAAATATTTTGTGGATCTCAAAATGAAGAGCATTTCAAAAAAACAAAAACAAAAACCAAAATGAATTGTCTGGCCTGTGCAGTTACTGAAATCTGAAGCATTTGTTGTTTGTAAGGCATTATAAGCCTTATAATAAAGTTACTGTGGTCACACAGTCAGCTTATTTTTGCTTCTCACAGAAGCTTGTTAATAAAACGTGACAGTTTGAATTCAGACCTGATGCAGAAAGAGACTTTAAGTTCCTGCTGCTCCTAGGGTAAGATATGTAAATGGAGGAAGATGTTCATGATATTTCCTGAGGAAAACTGAGATTAAATAGCAGTCAAGTGTAACACTTGGCCAGATGTTTCTGAAGTGTCACCGGCCACATCTTCAGGTGGTGAGATCTGGGGTTCCACTGAACTCCCTGAGTTTCTCCTGGGATGTTCAGGCTTTGCTTTACTACCACTTCCTAAAATGTCTTTTTCTGCATCAGAAGGCTTTGAATCAAACATCTAAGGAGTATGTAGGATAAAAAGTACAATGAATTCAGGAGCAGCTACCCTGGAAGCCAACTTAGTGACAAGAATTTGCTAATGAAGTACTCAATGAGAAATAGAACTGATATTTGAGAGTAATGGCCAACAATGGCACTCAAAGAAAATCTTTGAGCATCCCGGATGTCCCAGCTGATTTTTGAGCTGAATAGATATGAGATAGTCAGAGCTATGTGCACACTGGAGACTGGTGTGAACCATGCTGCGAAGTCTGCCTTCCAGCTGGCAAAACAGTCAAGCCATTACAAGGCAATCTGGTTAGTATTATATCTTTTAATATATTTTCAGACTTTAGTTACTGAAATCTCTGGAGGATCATGAGCCTCCCAGGTCATCAGGGTTTCAACCTTTCTTTTATTGCCATAGCAACAAAAGCTGTCTTTAGTGTTTAAATTAGTTAATCAATTGCAGTCCTTGATTTATGCTGGTTGGCAGCAACCATCCTTGAAAGCTATTTCTTGTCTAATATGTGCTTTTATCGCAGGAGGGTATTCCCACACCTCAGCTGAATAAGACCCTTTGATAGAAGAATTCACTTCATCATCTGAATTCAGTGCCTCATCTGGGGCCAACTAGCATGAATTACCATTACATATTTTTTTTTTTTTTTCACCCAGAATCATCTTAATTCTGGTTTACAGCTCCTTAGAAGAAGACGGGGGGTCACTTAATTGGAAAAAAGCACAGGCTCTAATTGCTTCCATAAAAGAGGAGAACGTTCCACCTTTGAACTGAGTGTAAATGAAATTACAATGCACAAACAAATTAATCACTTCAAAGAACTCTTTTGAATGAGGTCAAAATATGAACCGTTTTCTGTTTTAAGTGACATATTCTGATAATCCCTGATTCTTCTAAGAAATAACATGGAATAACAAATTGAGTGCAAGGTCACTGACAGAAGTGCCCTGGGACCCACAACAGTTCATTATTTGCTGTGTGGGTCTGGGGGCATTATTCCAGCCCTCTGGAAAGCACAGCTCATACCCACCTTGCTCAAGTGCAGTTAGAAGGGTTAATTAGTGAGTGCTTTCTTGCTTCAAATGGTGCATTCTTCTCTAAGTCTCTTCATCTGTAACACAGAGGTATCTGCACAAGTACAAGTTCTTACAGCTAGTTTTGCCTTTATGTCAAGCTGCCTTAAGAAATGTGCAGGTTCTGGTGGATGGGAAGGAGCCTCTGGAGGTTTCCAGTTCAGGCTTCTGCCCAGAGCATACCCAGCAAGTTGTTCAGGCAAGGTCAAGATGAATCTTGAATACCTCCAGGAATGGAGATCCCACAGTCTTTCTGGGCAACCTGCAACTCAAGCTGACACTGCTTCACCTCTGCAAAGATGTATTTATGAGGATTGCACTCTGCCAGAAGTACTTTTTCATAATCTAATGTATTTTAGCAGTTTTGCACATAACCTTCCTTTCCTTCTTAGGCAGTCTGTGAAGTTAGGCTGTAACTGTCTTGTGCCTCTGGAGGCAAATCCTAAGAGATCACAAACCCATACCTTCTACAGCAACTCTGTATTAAAACTAACTTTTGAATGTTGGCCAAGCTCTGATGTGTCAGTGGTGTTTTCTTTCTCCTCTAGTCATGAGTAGCAGCTTTATAAAAAAGACAAGCATAGAGAAAGTTGGGAATTTCTTGCTGAACTACCAGAAAACAGAGATAATTTCTGTCATGTTTTGGAGTGTTTTCTCTGCTGGAATTCCTGGATCTCCAAACTAAAATNCTTCCTCCTAACATCTAACCTAAATCTCCCATGTCTTAGTTTAAAACCATTCCCCCTTGTCCTATGACTATCAACCTATGTAAACAGATATTTCCCATCTTGTTTATTTGCTCCCTTTAAGGCCACAATGAGTTCTCCCCAGGGCTTTCTCTTCTCCAAGCTAAGCCAGCCCAGTTTCCTCAACCTTTCTTCATAGGAGAGATGTTTCAGCCCTCTGATCATTTTAGTAGCCCTCCTGTAGACCCATTCCCAGTACTACATATGGGGTCTCACAGGAGCTGACTAGAGGTGGACAATCACCTCCTTCTCCCTGCTGACCACTCCTTTTTTAATGCAGCCCAGGATACAGTTTGCCCTCTGGTCTGCAAATGCACACTGTTCTCTCATGTCCAGCTTCTCATCCACCAGGACCCCCGAGTCCTTCTCCACAGAGCTGCTCTCCAGGAGTTCTACCCCTAGTCTGTATAAATACCTGGGATTGCCCAGGCCCAAGATCAGTGCTATGCAGCATGGTTCAAGGCTATAGATATTCTGATAGCTATGATGTTTAAGGCCAAACCATCCCCAGCACTCTCCAGTTTTGTCATAGAAGGCTGATTCCCTCTGAGCAGTGCAGAGGGAACTCTGTGCATCAAGGCTGGCATTTCTAATAGGGTCATAATTTGCTCTCACATAAATAAACAGCCTGTAGCTGTCACAAAAGCTTTCATGGATTCAGGGCAGAAAAAAAGAGAGGAGAAAGATATGCAGCAATTAAAATATTTTTTATTTGAATAAGCCTGGTGTCCTGTAGAGCTGACCCAGACTGTGCTCTTGTTAGGAAAAGTAAAGCCAGACAACTGAATGCTTTTCTTTCAGCAAAGTAAGGGACCTCTACAGTTCAGCTGATGCTCTGCTGCCCTATGCCTGTCATGCTCAGGTGGATCAGACACTGCCTGGAGTGTCATTGTGACACAAAACTTAAAGCATTGTCCTCAAATACTGTATCATTTTGCCCTCAGTAAGCCAACAAACCAACTGATTCCTTCTTGTCCTGCTTTCCTTTGTCATGTCCAAGCACAAACAACTTTTTCTGCACTTATCATGAGGTTTGTTAAATGCCCTGGCCCAGCTTCTAAAATATTTTAAACGCTATAAACAGACAAACAATTCAAAATAGTTAAGCTAGAGACTTACAAAGTGATTAAGAGCGTATTTATTTCAGGATTTTTGCCAGTTTGCAGTTGAATGGGATATTTTGGTAACTGTGGTTTTAAGTAGAACAAATGTGGATGCTACCCTGGTTAACATACAATGCAGTACTAATGTAATGCCAATTATAGATAAACATCTTAATTAAAAACTGAGGAAAGCATGCTTAGATATTTTCTAGAAAGTGAGATTGGAATGTAATCTGAATCTTTATGAATGCAGTGTGGGATAAAATAATCTTGATGTTCTGAGGCTTTTTGCTTGGAAACAGCATTTATTTTCAAACAGTGAAGCCCTTCTGCACAGTAGTAGCTCTGTTTTCAGAAAAGCTGCCTACCATGTTGGCAAAAGAAAACAGTTTTTGTACTGAAATATTTTGTGGATCTCAAAATGAAGAGCATTTCAAAAAAACAAAAACAAAAACCAAAATGAATTGTCTGGCCTGTGCAGTTACTGAAATCTGAAGCATTTGTTGTTTGTAAGGCATTATAAGCCTTATAATAAAGTTACTGTGGTCACACAGTCAGCTTATTTTTGCTTCTCACAGAAGCTTGTTAATAAAACGTGACAGTTTGAATTCAGACCTGATGCAGAAAGAGACTTTAAGTTCCTGCTGCTCCTAGGGTAAGATATGTAAATGGAGGAAGATGTTCATGAAATTTCCTGAGGAAAACTGAGATTAAATAGCAGTCAAGTGTAACACTTGGCCAGATGTTTCTGAAGTGTCACCGGCCACATCTTCAGGTGGTGAGATCTGGGGTTCCACTGAACTCCCTGAGTTTCTCCTGGGATGTTCAGGCTTTGCTTTACTACCACTTCCTAAAATGTCTTTTTCTGCATCAGAAGGCTTTGAATCAAACATCTAAGGAGTATGTAGGATAAAAAGTACAATGAATTCAGGAGCAGCTACCCTGGAAGCCAACTTAGTGACAAGAATTTGCTAATGAAGTACTCAATGAGAAATAGAACTGATATTTGAGAGTAATGGCCAACAATGGCACTCAAAGAAAATCTTTGAGCATCCCGGATGTCCCAGCTGATTTTTGAGCTGAATAGATATGAGATAGTCAGAGCTATGTGCACACTGGAGACTGGTGTGAACCATGCTGCGAAGTCTGCCTTCCAGCTGGCAAAACAGTCAAGCCATTACAAGGCAATCTGGTTAGTATTATATCTTTTAATATATTTTCAGACTTTAGTTACTGAAATCTCTGGAGGATCATGAGCCTCCCAGGTCATCAGGGTTTCAACCTTTCTTTTATTGCCATAGCAACAAAAGCTGTCTTTAGTGTTTAAATTAGTTAATCAATTGCAGTCCTTGATTTATGCTGGTTGGCAGCAACCATCCTTGAAAGCTATTTCTTGTCTAATATGTGCTTTTATCGCAGGAGGGTATTCCCACACCTCAGCTGAATAAGACCCTTTGATAGAAGAATTCACTTCATCATCTGAATTCAGTGCCTCATCTGGGGCCAACTAGCATGAATTACCATTACATATTTTTTTTTTTCACCCAGAATCATCTTAATTCTGGTTTACAGCTCCTTAGAAGAAGACGGGGGGTCACTTAATTGGAAAAAAGCACAGGCTCTAATTGCTTCCATAAAAGAGGAGAACGTTCCACCTTTGAACTGAGTGTAAATGAAATTACAATGCACAAACAAATTAATCACTTCAAAGAACTCTTTTGAATGAGGTCAAAATATGAACCGTTTTCTGTTTTAAGTGACATATTCTGATAATCCCTGATTCTTCTAAGAAATAACATGGAATAACAAATTGAGTGCAAGGTCACTGACAGAAGTGCCCTGGGACCCACAACAGTTCATTATTTGCTGTGTGGGTCTGGGGGCATTATTCCAGCCCTCTGGAAAGCACAGCTCATACCCACCTTGCTCAAGTGCAGTTAGAAGGGTTAATTAGTGAGTGCTTTCTTGCTTCAAATGGTGCATTCTTCTCTAAGTCTCTTCATCTGTAACACAGAGGTATCTGCACAAGTACAAGTTCTTACAGCTAGTTTTGCCTTTATGTCAAGCTGCCTTAAGAAATGTGCAGGTTCTGGTGGATGGGAAGGAGCCTCTGGAGGTTTCCAGTTCAGGCTTCTGCCCAGAGCATACCCAGCAAGTTGTTCAGGCAAGGTCAAGATGAATCTTGAATACCTCCAGGAATGGAGATCCCACAGTCTTTCTGGGCAACCTGCAACTCAAGCTGACACTGCTTCACCTCTGCAAAGATGTATTTATGAGGATTGCACTCTGCCAGAAGTACTTTTTCATAATCTAATGTATTTTAGCAGTTTTGCACATAACCTTCCTTTCCTTCTTAGGCAGTCTGTGAAGTTAGGCTGTAACTGTCTTGTGCCTCTGGAGGCAAATCCTAAGAGATCACAAACCCATACCTTCTACAGCAACTCTGTATTAAAACTAACTTTTGAATGTTGGCCAAGCTCTGATGTGTCAGTGGTGTTTTCTTTCTCCTCTAGTCATGAGTAGCAGCTTTATAAAAAAGACAAGCATAGAGAAAGTTGGGAATTTCTTGCTGAACTACCAGAAAACAGAGATAATTTCTGTCATGTTTTGGAGTGTTTTCTCTGCTGGAATTCCTGGATCTCCAAACTAAAATTTAGTTGAAACAGTGTATTTCTCCTAATACCTGTCAGTACCTATTTCAGTGGGCTTTAGGTAAGGTTATGGACTTCGGAATGCAAAAGCTCTCATGATTTATGGAGAAGCACTCTGCACCTTAGTTCTCAGTACTGAGGAGTGGGAGAATGCCATTTGCAGAGTATAGAATAATCCCTGCAGTCCAGCACCATGATTCTTTCTGTTCTGTATCATGAGGGCCTCTTGGGACGTGTTCATCGGGCTTGCTTCTCACAACATGACCTCATCATTATGCTAAACCTATGTTCTTCCTGTCTCTACACAAATAGTCTTGCAACCCAAATGAGCGCACTCTTTGTTATTTTAAAGAGTGGCTGGTACCAAAGCAAATCATTTTTCTTTTGATTAGCATTTTCAAAGGATAACCTTCGTGAATTTTCCGCAGAGGCTGCCTCTGCTGCAGAGTGCATCTGGTTGACTTTTAATCATTTAACAATTCTCTGCCTCAGAACGATGTTGTTCCTGGGACTTCTTGAAAGTTGTGACAAGAGGACCAGCAGGGACAATGCCTTTTCACGGATTTGCGTTCACTGTGTGATACGATTCATGTTTTACACTCTTCTTTTTTCTTTTTCTGCCAAGAAGGCTGTTTCTAAGGCAAAGATGAAATAAAAGAAAAGGCATCTTTATAATGTGCAATGATAGTGTGTCTGTGAACTGTGTAGGACTGTGTGCCAGCTTGGAGAATCAATAAAATCAGAATAATTTTGATATACTTGCTTAAACCCTTGGACGTATTTCCCCTGGACCTCTAAGAGGACTTTCTTATGGCTAAGTGTTAAGTGTTGATGCAACTTTGATCATGAAGTTGAGTCTTTGCCTCATGTATCAATTGCTATCAAATGAGCTTACACGCACCGTGTTTACAGTTTCTCTGGAGCAACACTGCCCATTTGCAGAGGGATCAATTAGTTGTGGTGCTCAGAGAAAGGATTTCAGTGGTAACTTGTGGAATGTATTGCTTAATGTAAAATAAATGAAGTCGGAGAAGGGATGGAGATTAGGATTCCTGTATTTTGACTTGTCTATTTTGTAGCACTCAAGCTGATGCAGGTAATCAGGAAAGTTTGACTGTCACTTTGGCAGAGACTGGCTAGTGGGTGGTTGGCTGGGTGAATGCTTTTATCTGATCTTGTTTTTGGATGCAGCCCTGTGGCTAAAAGACACCAAGCCCTAGAGGTACACCAAGAGCTTGCAAACCAAGACAGATGGTGTTGGTGCTGTGCCAAGGGGTTTGCTGTTCTCAGTAAGTTATCCCTGCCATGCTTACCTGGGTGGCAGTCGTGGCATGATTTTGGTTGTATTTGAGATTCCTCATAGACAGTGGTCACCAGACACTTTTAAAAGTAATTATAAAAACAAGGGCATGTGGTTCAGGGCATTCTCTCCCTAAAGAGAGGGTAAACCAACAAGATTTAAGAAGACAAGGTCACGGCACTTAGAGGAGGTTTGTGTTTGATTTTTGAACTCATTTTGTTGTTATTTTTTTGTTGTGACATGGGCTGTATCCCCTTCTGGGATGCCACTTCATCACTACTGATTTGTGGGGAATGATAAATATTCAGGCCTGGGTTGTATTGGAATCCCATCAAATCATTCAGCAGCAGCAGCCCTCGTGGGAGTGAAACTTGTGTGTGAAAACTGCCTAACAGGGGAAGCCGGGCGAGAGGAACCTCTCCATTAAAAGGAAAGTTGCAGGGTTTTCTTCTTGTGACAGTAAAGCCATAAGATGTCACCTGAAAAGTCAAGCTGATGAGCAGCCACTGAATGAGGAAACTTGTGCTAACGAACACTTGCAAACTGCAAAAAGCAGAGTGTGCCTTTGATATCCGTGCTATTTGTACGTACTGTTTTAATTGTGTACACATCATTATGTCTTACATTTATTGCAAGTTTCATACTCTTTCATTCTTCACCAGGCTTTGCTCTCATTTCCTTTTGTGTTTTTTTTTCTTTTTTCTTTACACTTTGCCTTTTTTTTTCTTTTTCTTTCTTTCTTTTTTTTTTTTTTCCAGTTTTTCCATTCAGTTGTTCTTTATTTAAAAAGAAACAGCAGAAACTCTCTATTCCTGTCTTACCATCTGCTCTCACTCCAAGGTGGTTTTCCTGCTAGATTGAGACCACTGGAACTGCATAGCAGGTATAAGTGCCCACTCCGAGCACATACATTTACTGAAAGTAGCTGTTACGGTGGCTGCATTTTGCTTGTAAAATGCACTTTCAAGTTCAGTCAGGATGGTATTGGTTTGGACCCAGAATATTTAAAAGTAGTGCACAAATAAATTAAGGACTTTATTTATAAGGAAATCTAATCCTTGCAGAATATCATACAATTTTCTCCTTTTTTAGTAAACACTGTCCTTTTCCTTACAGGCTAACTTCGTTCCCTTCCTTTCCCTTCCCTTCCCAACACAATATTCATCACTGTAGTATCCAAATGCCTTCTTCCATGTGACACATCATTGTTCTATGATGTCCATTCCCTCTTCCTCAGAGCAGCAAGACATTCAGTAGCATCTTTCTGCGGGTAGTAGGAAGAGGCTCTGTTTTGGCTTTTGGTTGTTGTTTCTTTCTTTTTTTTTCTTTGCTTTTTGTTCTTTTTTTTTTCATCCACCTTCTAGTTAGTGCATGGGGACTTTCATTTTTCTATTTCTTTCCCAGTTTCTCTAATAACCTTCAACTTCTCCAGTCATTCTCAAAGCATCTCCACCTCACAAATATGTCTGGATCTGTGGTGATTAATCATGGCATAGTGGCTTATTGTCTCGGAGGTGGAAGATTTAATGGACTTCAAATAAGACACTCCCAGAGGAACATCAGGACTTTCAAATACTCTTTTTGGATGGCTAGAGGAATTGTCAAGAAAACAATAACAATGATATATACAGATATTATAGCGAGGGCAGTGTGGGGGAGGAGAGGATTTACTTGTAAAATGCACTAGCAGGGAACTCCTCTGCTGCATGATGCCTGACAGGGCAAGTTTAGGGACATGGTTAGTGCGCGTGGTGGTGATGGGTATAGAGTTGCACCAGATGATCTTGGTGGCTTTTTCTAACCTTAATGATGATATGATTCTATGATTCTATAAGTAACTCCTGTGACCCTCAGTTTAGTCACTCTGATGTCTTCATCCAGGATGCTTTCTAACAAGTGAAAGATCATTAAAAGAAGGACTTCTCCATATTGGCCAAGGTTGGCATTTTCCCTTGCCTAATGACACTGAATTATAAAACCAGGCTCATAAATTACTCACTAGGAAGGAAAACCTCCAGCTCCTGCAAACCACTGCACTGAGCAGCATTTCTTCCATCCCTTACCGTTTGCTGAGTAGCTGTGGTGTTGAAAAGTGTGACTTTTAGTCATCCTGAGAATATCTGGGAGCTTGCCCCGAGGTTGCTGAAGAGCTTAAGAGCTTTTCAGGATGAGGGTCACCAAGGGAGACTTCAGCTTGGGGCAGGGGGAAGGAGAGAACAGCATCTGGCAACGAAGTACCTGTGTGGATCCATGAACAGATGAGCACAGAGCACTGCCCCAGTCTGAATGTGCTAAAATTGAGGGTTTTTTTATGGTCTTTGCTGTTGTTCAAGATGCTGAGTCCATTTGAGATTTTTCTTTCATTAACAAATGCAAAAAGTAAAAAGGAAAAAGAAAGAGAATAAAAAAATTTGGGGCTTTATCTGATCTATTTTTCAAACCAATGACACTTTCATTTTTGGTGCAGAGGTCAATTATGACATAGTCATGCTAGAAATAATATAGGGGATTACTCAATAGTTACTTCTCTCTGCTTTTTCTTTACTGAGCTGATTCAGTTTCAGCTCTGTTGTTTTACTCACTTGACAGCAGCCTTCACTTTATAGCTTGCTGCTGTTAAAAAATGCTATCATCTGCTTTCTCATTTTGCAACGCTGTTTAGCACTAATGATTCATGCAGATAATGTATACACTGTGTAACCGAAAATAAATACCATGGGATTTGCTGGAAGAAGGGTAATACAATATTTGAGAACCTTGTTCCTTGGAGAAAAGAAACTGTAATTGTTTCCATAATGTGCCTGCCAGATAACCGTTGAGCTTCTCAGTCTATGGGACTGTGCTCCTGTTCCCTGACAGCTTCCCACAACAGGCTGAATACATCCTTGATGATGCCCTAGGTTTTTCAGCAAAGAAGGATCATCACAGCTCAGACAAACTCACAGAATCACAGAATTGCAGGGGTTGGAAGGGACCTCCAGAGATCAAGGAGTCCAACCCCCTGCCAAAGCAGCTCCCTAGCCCAGGTTGCACAGGTAGGCGTCCAGGCGGGTCTGGAACGTCTCCAGAGAAGGAGACTCCACCTCCTCTCTGTGCAGCCTGTGCCAGTGCTCCGTCACTGCACTGGGAAGAAGTTCCCACACACATTTGTGCAGACCTTCCTATGCTTCAGTTTGTGGCCATTTCCCCTCATGCTATCACTACACACTGCTGAGAAGAGTCCAGCCTCGTCCCTTTGCCTCTCACTCCTTAGATATTTATAGACACGGATCAGATCAAATAGCTGTTATGAGGCTGCACATCACTTGCCCCGGTCCTTTGTCAGCCCTCCAGCACCCCTCAACCCAGCTAACTACCTGAGCCAGGTGGCCCAAACACTTGGGGGTAGTTCAACTCCAAGAATTTGTTGGATGACACTCAACACCGTACTGCAGTCTCAGAAACATGCTTGATCCATCAAATAACTCTGGGGTGAACTGCTGAGTTTCTGAGGCACATTGTTGTAAACTTCATGGCCTGCAGTGGTGTTGGTGAAGGAAGCTTGCCAAAAATCACAGCCCCAGGTGTTTTATTTTTTATTTTATTTTATTTTTTATGAAGTCCAGAGGGCATAACCCATGATCTATAATTTCAAAAGTAACCAGTGATTATGTTGCCTCACCACTGATGGGGATCACCTTACAGAAAAATGAATTTCAGTTGCTGAGGACTTAATGCTGGGGATAGAGTCAGCTGAAGCGTGTTAATCCCCTCTCATATCATTAGTGATGCCTGCTGTAGTGTGTGTCTTGGGCCATGCTGTCAGGGAGCTGCCACGAGTATCCAGCTCTGTGCATCACCAATTAGTTATTAGGATAGAAATCAAGCCATCGTTCTCTGTTCATTGGTTCACAACCTCTGCAATGTAGACACATCGTTTAGGGACACGAGTTACTGAGCATGGAGATGGGTTAACATTTGAACTAGATGATTTTAGTGGTCTTTTCCAACCTTAATGGTTCTATGATTCTGTGATTCCATGAAAATCATTGAGCTGTAGGAGAGCGAGCTTGGATAGGCACAAACATGGTCAAGTTCCTGTTGAATTAGCCAAGCTGCATATTGAGTTTTGTTGAGTGACAGGTGATGTGGTCCAGCCTGACTTAGAGTGCTTCAGGTCTACTGAAACACAGTCATTCAGCAAAAAGTAATCTTTTCAAATTTTGTATCAAACTTAAATAATCACAGTGAGCTTTTACTTCTTCCATACTTTGTGTCTTGTTACTGTCTCAGTTGTTGTTCTGAGCACCCTAAAATTGGAAGTAGAGATTTGTGTACTGTGTCCACATTTAGTCTCACAGAACATTTCAACTTCGGAATATACAAACTGCAGCCCATGGCTACAGTTCAGGCTCCTGCTGGAAAATTCCCTTTAGCTCTCATCTTTACCATCTTTGTGTTTTTGTCATTTGCTAAACAGATTGTAGCTTCAGACAAATAGCTTCCCAAAAATAACTAGAGGTGGTAGCAGCCATGTCAAGGATATTATGAAAATCCTGCTGTCTGTGCTGTTTTCCTTAATCCTGAGCACACAGCCAAGAGAACCAAGTGCTGAACAGAAGGGATGTAAAATCTTCTTCTTCAGTATAATGACAGCGTACTTTGCCCTTTCACGGATCTTTGCAATGGTTAAAGTTATAGCTAAGTCTGGATTAGGTAGCGTTTCAACCAAAATATTGCATTTGGGTCATTTGAAAGATGGGGGAACATTTAATCTTACACCCACACAAGACATCTTCGTTTCCAAAGCAGGATCTTTCCTGATGTTTAATTACTCTCCAGCATGTGCTGAAATTGAATGCTGAAAGGAAAATACATCAGTCAGCAAGGGAGTGCTAAAGCTCTTTCAGTACTCATTCAGACATCATTGTCAGCATCTTTCAGAGAGTTCACACAGGCTAAATAATCTGGACAATGCTTTTTATATCTTGGAAGATCTTTATCTTACGTATTTCATGTAGCGACTAATCTCTTCTTGGATGCCACAGTGATATTTCACTAGTCACTTCTGTCCTGCTCAGAGCAAAGTACTGCAGCTCTCCAGGAGTTGGTTCTTGCCTGGCTTACAGATTTCCTCTGCATCTGATTGCTTTCCATGTGTCATTTGTGCCTCTTGAACTTGACTCAGACTGGCTGGAAAGTGGACTGAGAAGTAGAACCTCAGGAAACCATTTACTGCTTCTCATTTGAGGTCTCCGTCATAGATATAATTCATTAAAAAAAAATAATAAATCTGTGATATTGATGAAATATCACGTGATTCTAATCCCTTTCCTGTTTTAATGGGAAGATTTTCTAAATGAGATTTTTCATGAATGATGAAGACTCTGAGTGAATGCTGTTGTATCACCCTGCCACTGCCTGGGCAGAAAGCTGTCAGCGAGGTAAAGGCAAGGCTTTGCGTGAACTCTAATTTTAGGTGACTTGGAGTCTGGTTAATTTACCACTTTCTCATGGATGTCAGCAGCATCTGAACATGTCAGGAGCCCTTGTGAGGGTGAGAATGCTCTCAGTGACATTTGATCTTTGCTGGGATTCCCTGCATCTGTGAGACACTGAGCCCAGGTACTCCTTTCCTTGCAAACCTCCCTCCTGGTGTCCTGCTGTCACCAGGGAGCATAATATGGCTGCTATTACCAAATGAAATAATGCAGCAACCCTCCACTTTCCTCTCACTGTTATTTGTGTCTCACTGAGTCTGAGCTGAAATAGTTTTTAACTTTCCCTCCTCGGAAGCAATCAAGGCCAGGCCGGATGGGACTCTGAGCAGCCTGGTCTAGATGGAAGTGTCCCCCATAGCAGGCACTTGGAACCTGATGATCTTAAAGGTCTCTTCCAACCCAAACCATTCTATGATTCTGTGAATTTCGGGCAAAGAGTGAAATGGCAAATTCGATCTCATTAATTGCAAGTCACTTTGAAATACGGACTGTAACATTAACAGCATCTGTGGGTATAGAAGGAAACTGGGTTTTCCATCCACTTTTTGGCAATGACCAAGTATCACTTCATTCAAAATCACATTTTTTGGAAGACAGAAGTCTTTCTGGGGAGAACAGCCTTAGTTCAGCTGCACAGGCATAGGCAGAAGATGCCGGTTCCTCAGCACCTGGGTAAGAAAAGCACTCAGACTCTGCAGAGTACTGCTTCAGATGGGGCTAATGCTATAATGAGAAAGGCAGTGGCACAGATAATCTTGCGTTTTGTGAAATGATGGGAACCCTGAGTTGTGCAGCATGGGATGGGTTTCAGACAGGGTTTGCAACAGTTACTCCACTTTGGTCATTCAAGCTTTTGTAGGATTTTCCTAAAGAGAACAGTTCTCTTCATCATTTCTGCTGTCAAACAGAGAGCTGTCTGCATGAGAGCTCATTGCTGTACCTACAGGTAAATGCAGGGCCATGCAGGGGGTACAACTGCGTGTATGGAGTGGAAGCTGTGGCAGTGCCCCTTATCATCATCCATCTACCTAATGGCCAAGGGCAACATGGAGCCTGGCACAGCCCTGGAACAAGTCTGCACACAAAATGCTTGTCTTTGTCAAACAGTTCTGCAAAATAGGTCACTTAATTTGTGATGGTGCTACCTGCACTGTCACATGTTAGTAAATGCCTCTGTTCAGCTCAGTACCCAAATCTTGTGGCTGATTAGCTATGGTTAGTACAGTGGGTAAGATGGCCCTTGGTAAATTATATAATCATCAGGATATTTATTCCTCCTATAAAGTTAAATCATTTATCAATCAAAAGATAATCATTATAATTTATATCTTGAAATGAAACAAGTGTGAAAAATAATGAGATAAAACAATGCAAAATCTCAGATATTTTTAATTCTGTAAAATGCAAATACATGGAAACACTGATTTTGGACAGATTCAAATTCTGCTGAATTGGTGACAGAAAATATCAAGCTTATTACTGATATAGTTTGGCTTGGTACTTTCTTTTGTTCAGTTGCTACTTCCATGCTATGTCTTAACAAAAGGGTTTTTTGAAAAAGGCAAAGAGAGAAAGAAAGTTTTTTCAGGTGTTTTAACCATAGATCTGTTACTGCTCCTTATGCTGGCATACGGTGCCTACTTTTATTTTCTTCAAATTAAAAAAATGGCAGAAGAATTGCTGTGCTGAAGCTGCAGACACATCTTTCTGACTTTAATCGTCTCCAACACATTATGTCTGTAAGTGCTTCTCCCTGCTGCTCCGCATTCGCATTATTCAAATCTGAACTTTACATCTGACTTTCCTTCTAAAGTTTGTCAGAAACGATCAAATTCACAGTTTCAAGTATAAATTCGTTTTCACCGAAATGTCAATTAAAAAAAAAAACTAGTCCACTTTGCAAGTTAAAATACAAGGAGATTCCAACCTTTTTGTTTTTGCTCTATACAGTTTTGATAGAGAAAAATTCTTTAAAAGGATTTGCCAGAGTTCAAGGTCTCATTTTTAATAGATCCTACTCATTCCTTTCCACATTTCTTCCCAGCTATGGGAACAGTTTCCTTCACACACTTTCACCCATGGAAGTTGTTCAGTGGTCCATGGATCTGATTCTTCATGTTCCTCCTTAGCATGTATTTATACAATGCTCATGGAGAGGTAAGCCAGCAATTTTTTCCTAAAATGACATTCAGGTTGCATTTTTCCTGTCAAAGTAGAGGTGAGACACATTACACTGATTTTCTTACTTCTCCACTGATTTGTTTACTGGTGTGAGACTTTTGATTTGGTTGCTTAAATAGTTCAAGGTAGGGTACCTGGGCATCCATGAATTACAGACTCATTTTAGTTAAGAGTATGCACACTATTAATGTTGAAGCCCAAACTCTGGTCTACTTAAACCACAGAAAGTTGAATGTTCAAAACTCAAGGGTAAATTCTCCTTCATACATTTTTTATAGGCACATATAATCTCTTGACTTCTCTTCCCATTTTTGATAAGATTAATTTTGATCTCTGAAAGTAGAAATAAGATGAGCTGTCACCGGTATTTCTTGTGCGTACAGCATTCATCATGGCATATAAGCAAAAATGGTTTGTCTTCTGAGATCTACTGGCTGCAGTAGAAGGGAGTGTGTTGGATTCATAGCAGAAGCTCTGTCTCCTTGTAGATAGTAGAGGTTCTAAAACTCTGAGGGTAGATGGATTGTCCAGTGTTGTCTGAAGTAAGGTCAGTTCTTATCTAAAGCTGTTTTTGTTCTACCCTTCATATTTTGAAGGAGAGAGAGAGGGGTAGGCAGGTGAGAGAGGCGCACCATGTGAGGACTTCTTCACCTCTAAAGAATTAAGGTATTTTATATCTGCACTTTTTCTTGTGATGCCAATAGAAATTATGTGTAGTGCAAAGGAAGAGTTTTTGCCCAAAGACTGCAGAACAGTGGGAAATGTGGGCTCCCTCCTTGCTCATTAAGAGCATTCTCTTCTTATCTATGGATATATGCAGATAAGATGCTAATTATGTGAATCCATCTGTTGTATTTAAAGTGTCATAAATGCAGATCCTAAGTTTAAAGCTGTTCATAGAAGCATGTTAGTTTTCAAGTTCTTTTTAGAATGTGATTTTCTGGAGTATGATTTGCATCTGGAACAAAGCTTAAGAGGCTGGGAGGGGCTACAGGTTGCCTGTCAGATGATGGTGAACTGTATCTGTCCTCTTTGGGAACTTCCCTTTGTGTGAAGAAGCATTTCCTAATATCCAACCTGAACATCCCCTGTCTCAACTTGAGGCCATTATTACATTTACAATGTGCACAGGGCTTTTCTGACATTCTCTGGCACAAATGAATAGACTGCCCTGTTAGGTGGTGGAGGTGTTCAAGGAATGCTTAGATGTTGTGTTGAGGGATATGGCTTAGTGAGAACTGTTAGTGATAGGTGGATGGCTGGACTGGATGATTTTATAGGTCTTTTCCAACCTTGTTGATTCTATGATTCTAAGTAACGGTTTAAAAAGGAGAGGGGAAAGAAACTCAGTTTTCAATTACCTTGCATTAGGGTAAGAGGACTTTCAGGTATAAACTGGATTTTTTCTTTCAGATTTTGCAGCAGAATAAAAATTAAAAAAAAAAAAATCAAAAAAAAAAAAAAAAGAATGAGGGAAAGAACAAGTTAATGAATTGCTATATGCTCTCTTCCAGTTCAAAGCAAACCCACCTAGCCTGTAGCTTCCTTAAAGAACAAAATGTTTGCCTTTGTCTCCTGAGTGTGCACTTGAAATTGGGATTGCTTGTACAACAGCTTTGACAAGGACCCTCCTGAGTAGTAGAGTGTTTTCCCTGCTCCTTGTCCCATTGCCTGTCAACAAATCCTGACACTGGCAGGCTCCATGCTTTTACTCTTCCTCTCAGTTGTATCCTCAGACAGCAAGTGGCAAGGAGATCCTGGTATCTACAGACTTGTAATTTCCTCTTGTCATCCAGTATGGTGTGCTGCTTTTGGGAGATGCTAAATCTATTACAGCAACTGATAAAGACTTGCATTTGGTGATGTTAAAATACACTAAGTACTTATCAGAAAAGGAAAGCAACCATTCTTCAAGCAAGGTGAGTCGACAATAAGTAAGGACAGGAAATCTTTGCACTGGTGGCTCCAGTCAGACACTGAAGCATTACCAGAAAGCAGACTGCTACCACCTTTTTACATTTTGGTGAGGGATATGATGAGATCAGGGGCCTAAAAAGCAGCAGTGTGCCTTAACACGTGAGCAGGCCCTTTGGGCTGGGGTCTCTGTGTAGCTCTGTCCTCATTCTTACTGCTGTCGGGTATCTGAGTCTGCTAAAGGTACAAATGGAGAAGAGTGATTGTGCCTGGTACTGGAACAGGTTGGCCCCATCCCTGGAGGCATTCAAGGCCAGGTTGAATGGGGTCCTAGACAACCTGATCCAGTGGTTGGCAACCCTGACCATGGCAGGCAGTTGGAACTGCATGGGCTTTAAGGTCCCTTCCATTCTATGATTCTGTGATTTGAGATCTACTCCTTCCAAAGGGGTGTTCTCTTAGTAAAATGATGAATTCATCCTTGTCTTTTTGAGGCAAGTGTCAAGGGCTATATCTTTGTATCTCATACTGTGTTCTTGCTTGTACATACTAATGATGCTTAACCAGCTTCAGACTGGCAGGCAACAGATATTAAGGCTGCAAAGAAATGTAATGATTTTATATTTTGCATATTAACTACTACACTTCCCAAGATACCCTTTCCTGTACTGATGCTGTTGCAGTCCATATGCTATCAGCAGTAACACCCTCAGAGGCCCTTGCTGTGGATGGGATAATGGAAGGGTAGTTAAGGCGATACAATACTCAACATGAGATGCTCCAGGATTTGCAGCAAAAGTTGGCTTACATATTTTAAAGAGGTTGGGAAGAGGTTCTCCCTCCACGTTCTGAATAAGGGGGTTATATAAAAGACTTTTTAATATTAAAATATTTCCTTTTTTCTATGTGGTCTTTGCAATAAAGCCTTTGGGGCTGTTAATATCTCTGATCTTATTGCTTTGAAGACTGCATAATATGATTTTAAAGGATAAAGAGTTTAAAGGATTCATCCATTTCTAACACCGGCAATCAATTTGACTTTGTAGCTCCAGATATAAGCGGAAACTTTGATATAACAGAAGTTAAAGGCAAAAGATTTTATATGACAGTTTGAACAGATGCGTATTTCTAAGTGTTGAACTTTGATTTGTTAGGATTTCATTTAGTGAAGGATGCTCTATATAACTGCAACTACCTCACTACATCTGACTGTAGATTGTTAGAAGATCTTTAGCTAATTCAATAAAGAGAAAAACAAATCTTTCTATTCAGTACTGAGGAATCCACAAGAATTTTAGCTCACGAAGCCCTGTGTCAATTTGAAAGGAAAGGCTAGATACATCAAGTAACATCTTTAGAAAACCTAGAAAGAAGTGTCTGATAAAAATATGAGGTGTTTAAATTGACTTCAGTTCTATTGAACTTACTCAGTTCTGAAAGGAAGAGTGTGGGGAAAAAAGCTTCCTGTTTCCAGCGTAGTTTCCTAATTCCCATTCCTAGAATTCAAAGTAATTGTCATGGTTTAAATGTGAAGATTTTTCAAGACTTTTTCCAAAACAAAAAAAATACACGGGTTAAGTGAAAGGCAAGAGAGCTGTGAGTGTTGTGTGGCAGTATAAGACTTTCTTGTTATAGTTCAGGAAGATCAATCAGTGCTAGAAAGGGAGTAATCGGTCTGGGAAGAGTCCCTAACCTGACTGATGGGGCATTCATCCCTGAGAAATAAAATTTAAAGTTTTGTTGTCAGATCTTGTAGTTCACATGCTCTGGCACTTCCCATTGGGCACAACCTTGCTATTCTCCTTTATTTTAGGGCAGCGGTTTCATCTTCAGTAAAAGATGTATTATAGAATGAAAGGGAGAAAAAAGTTTCTTCTTTGACAAATGAGAAATCCCAGCATAATTCTCTTCCATTCAATCTATTTTTTCCGCCATTTATAATTGAGTTCCGCATCCGAGTCACTCCAAGATTATTCTAGCAGCAGAAATCCCATAACCACATAAAGTATGATGATGGATTTTGTATTCCCAGATCAATATGGATCTTCTGTTATTGTTGAACTAGACTCAGTCTGCTTTTCTAAGCATCTTTTCTGTCCTTCTTCATCACATCTTCAACTTTTCCGTTATTAACTTTTCCCTTAGGATGATAAAACTGAAATATTACATCTCCATAGGAACATATTTTTGGGATTGTTACTCTCGTTATTCTAAATAAATAAGTATGACATAATTTCACTGCATATTTTTAAGTAAAAAAGTCATAATATGAACTATGTATCTGTAGATTTTTATACGTACACAGCTCTGTACTTGTCACTGGGGACCATGTTTCTCTTACGTCTGAAATTATCAGAAATTATCATTTCTGATACTATAGCTGTTTAGATTACTTCCTTTCTTGCATCTTTGAATCTTTAAGTCATTTGCTTTTTTGTTACATTTTTCATTAGAATCTTTCCTTTATTGTTATTTTACAAGAGATTTGTTTTTCTTACATGAAATTATGGCATTATGAAGAAGGAGGGCTATACACCCGGCAGATTAACTTTTTGCAGTGTGGAAATTAAAGGATTATGAATGTTCATATTGACTAAACAAGCTTTCTGGTTGCAAACTGAAAGTATGTGGTGTATGGTCAAAATTTTAAGCTCGTTATTCAAAATGTATAAATCAGATTACAAGGAAGAAGTATTAGTCTGGCTGATACTGTAACTCACCTCTGAAGAGAGACAAGTAGCCTTTCTCAAAAGAGGATCTATTGTAATTGTGTTGCATCTGTTTATATTGGATCTATTTTTATTTTATATACTTGTAGTAGTGTTGTATGGAATTATTTCCACTCAGCTACAAACTCTGCTTTGTAATCAGTGCCAAAGGGAACAGTACCCATCTACCAGGTATAATGAGAGCACTTTAAAAGTACATGGATCTCAGCTGATGTTGAAATCCCTGGGCCAGCCTTGCATCTGGTCTAACTTTGCAATTCAGAAAAACATCCATTTCCAAGTATATACTGCACATAAGGCCAAGTGCTTGCCCCTGAAAAGGTCCATAAATCAAGTCCTTTCCCCTGAGCACAGGTGAATGAGTTTGTGAACATGGTTGGATGAATCCAGGATGACCATAAAGGCCAGTAAACAAAAACAAAAATCCACCCCTGTGTCCAACTTCTTATGGATGAGCCGCTCTGAAGATCAGAGCAGCTACATTTCTAGTGCACTGTGGGATCTTGGCCCCACCATTACCTTCCTCACTTGTGTCCATGGGTTAAGCCAAGAATATGCCAATGTGCAAATAAGCCAAGTCATTGGCTTGGTTCAGTTGGTGATGGAGAGGGAGGTGTGATGTGCCCAAGATGCTGTGCATGGTTTTAGTGTCTTTCACAATGAGGTGGAAGCCAGCAAGGACAGACTAGCTGGGCAGCAAACAAACAATTGAAACCATGTGTTTATGATGTTGATTAGCTTCACAAACATGTATCTTTGTGCAAAATGAGCTCCGCCCTATCCAGTATTAGCAAGGACAGGAAGGCAAAGAAAGCTCCATACTAACATAAGGAAGAACAACTTCACTGTCAGAGTAATGGAGCACTGGAACAGGCCACCCTGAGAGGTTGTGAAATCTCCTTCCTGGAGATATTCAAGACCCATCTGGACACCTATCTGTGCAGTCTGGTGTAGGGAACCTCCTTTAGCAGGGGGTTGGACTCCATGATCTCCAGAGGTCCCTTCCAACCCCTACACTTCTGTGGTTCTGTGATTACTGTCTTACTCCTTCACTTTGGGAATCAGACACTGTCTGGTAGCAACTCTTGAAACATGAATGTTATTCATGGCATCTAACGCGATACTCAAGATTTACAGTGCTCCAAGAGGACTGTGGTCCTCTGACTGAATTGTCTATGAAGAAAGGCTTTACAAACATTTGGCAGTCTGTTGCATTCGTGAATGTTTGTTTTTTTCTTTTTTCCAATGAAGTATGTTCAGGTATCATAACTTGTGTCCAATCTGAGCTCTGAGCAGAGAGGCATAAATATCTGTGGGAATGCTGTTCGTGCTGGACCTCCTCCACACACTCTTCTCAGCAGGATGCAGCTGCACATAACTGGAGTGTTTGAGAGCATACTCCTCCTGGGGAAGTCAGGGGTGACCCTGGGGTTCGGAGAGATTTGCTAGCACAGCTGTTCATCTCTGTATGCTGATCCGATCTGGGAGATGCAGAACTGAAAAGCAGGAAAATGAGGAGCACCTGCCTGATTTCAGAGGAAGCTGTGGGATGATGGAGATGTGGATTTAACCTTGTGTTATCATTCCTGTAGCTGCCCCAGATTTGACTGTTGACCTAGAAAAACCCAATTTGCAATGAGCAATGAGAAAGACATATTTCAGAGATTAAAAAGGGACTTTTTCCCGCCTATGCTTGTACTAAAGTCATGTCAGACTGAGCAAAGAACAGAAATAAAAAATACAAAGTGTCTCTCAGCACTGAATAATTTGTGTGATTTATTTAGCATCTTCTTTGCCAAGCGAGAAAATAACACATTATTACCACTTTTCCTCTGAAATACCAGTGCTTGCCCTGCTATCTTGAAGTAGCCATTCAGAGCGTACCAAATACAACAAGAAATGTGCTACCAGATGTTTTCAGCTTAACACAGAACAGAGACTGGCTCTTTGTTTTCCCAATGGGCTGCCACGTGCTCCCCTTTCTGAGGGAAGGATCACAGAATTGTAGGGGTTGGAAGGGACTTCTAGAGATCATCTAGTCCAACCCCCACGATCTCAGAGCCAGATTAGTCACTCACCCATGGATGGAGAAAGGTTAATGTTCAGATGAAAAAGAAAATAATTATGGTTTGAGTAGATCAGATTTCTCAGAGTATGAAATAATACACTGGGCAAAAGCTATAATTCACATGGCACAGTCACCAGCTAATGACATTTTTGGGTTCTTTCAGAGGGATTTCAAGACACTGTGCCATAAAAACTTGATGTGCTTTATTAGAATCAGCATATGTTTTCTACGTAATGATCAGCAGGCTGCAGGGCATGAATGGAGCAGTGAGGGGCTTTCTTAGAGCATTATTGTCGTATGATTTATTGTATCTCAGAGTTATTTTTCACAACTGATATTTGTGAGTGATAAGTATTTTATATTTTTTCTGCCTGGTAATGTGGCTGGAAACAAAACCATGCAGAAAAACAATATCCTTCAGTATTGTGCATATGCAGTTAGTACTCTATTACAAGGAAAAGTGTTCTCAAAAAATTAATTCATGTCTCAATACGAAATTGTTCAGTACACCAACTGATCTTGCACAAAGGGAGTCCTGTGATGAAGGTCTTGATTGTTCTTGGATAAACAAAAAGCAGCCTAACAGATTTCGTAATGACTCATAATAGGGTGATTCATAGCAACTAAACTGTTCAAGTCTTTGAAGAAGCTTGGTGCCTGAATTTTACATGCCCTAGAAATATTTAGCTCCATATTGATGGAGTTAAGAAGCAGCGAGTTAGATATAAATGACCACTCTGATCAATTAGAAGTACTCCTGAACTAGCAGAGCTGTGAAAAATGGTTGGGCTGGCTGCTGGATCTACACAGAGCTGGTGCTAATGGGAACTAGAGGGTCCCTGCAGAAGGAGTTCAGAGCGCAGGGTGGGAAATGGAGTGGACACTGCACACAGTGCCCTGCTTCCTGGCCTGGGGCTTCTTAGGCAGTATAATTAAACACATGTACATTAATCTCCTGAATTTCTACTTTGTTGCTGCTCATTCCTTGTTCCCATATTTTCACTTCAGATTCCTGTGCAAACTCTCCTCCATGCCCTTGATACCTCCTGCTAGTTATCTCTCATCTCACTGCTGCTTAGCTCAAAAGGTTGCATTTCCTAGTTTGGAGGCAGCCCTATTTTTGCTATCCCATAGTCTCCTGTTCCCATCACTCCTTTACAAGCTGTTTGTTTTTGTGACTTGGATACATTTGGTTTGGGCTATTCTCAAGCAGCTTTCTTAACATCTCCCTATAAGTGACCTAGATGCAGCCCTCAAGTGACTGAGAAAGTAAAATTAAGCCTATTGCCTATCAGCCACTGGACCAACCCCAGCTGGGCTCCGTGGATAATAACAGCTTAGGCCCAGATCCAGTGTAAGCAGATCTGATTTAGCAAGTGATCATGCTCTGATGGTGTTCGGGTGGATTTGTCTCTCTGCACTGTCTGGCAACAGTGGCTCTTCAGCTAGAATGTTTCTATTTATGTTTTTGAGTGCTGGAAATGTAAAACATTGGTGTTTCTGCATGTAAATGACCACACTGCACCTGAGCCATATAATAATAATAATCACTGAACTCGTTAGTACATGGAAATATTATCTCTCTACCATAAGAAGCATAATCCGGGACTTTAATAAAGCTGAACTTTCATCATCCATCCTCTGGTCAGTGCAGAGCATGGTGATCTAATTAAACTGTGCTTTGCACCTTTCTGCTCTTTTGTGTTGATTTCTCACCGAGCTCCAGATTAATTTGGCTGTTTACATGCTCTAAAACCCACAGTGGGTTTTGCCTTTGTGGGAGCTTGATGTTAATGCAAAGGAGCCACTGAGTCCTGAAGAGTCAAGGCTGCTTAATTTTGTTGAGATACCACAACACTGTGAGATTTTGGTGGTTACACCAGTTATTTTATTTGGGAAACTGGAAAATCTGCAGCTGTGACATGATGGCTCCAAGACTCCCGCTTTAATGAGGGACATGCAGATGTCTGTTATTCAAAGCGTGAGATAATCATCAATGTCTGAGCAAATTCAGACTGTTATCAGCTTCTGCTTGTTTTATTATGCAATTTCCACTTACTCCATCTGTCACTCATATTACAAAAAGGAGACACGTTGATAAAATAGAGGATTTACATGCTTCCTGGAAATAAAACCTCAATAAACAAACAGTGGCATCTGGTTTCCACATCCGGTGGTTAGAGCTGCTCTCTTCTCTGTCTTAATGCAAACACGATACAAAGCACACCAACATTTGGCAGAGGTCTCTCCACTCTTATAGTCCAGCTCCTGGTCATCAAAGCCCTGAAGCTACCACAGCCTAAAACAGGCCCCACAGAGGGTTCCTCTTACACCTTCAGACACTGAAGTTAGGTCCTGCTGACTCTTGCTTGAAAATGTGCGTGCAAATTGGACTTCACCACTCCATTTGTAGTGTTTATCGGGTTACATAGCAGGTACCCATCACAGCATTTTTAACACCTAGAAAAGGAAATTAGGATCTGAAGTAAATTTGAAATGTGCTTAAGATCAGAGAGAAAAAAGTGAAAGGCCCTTCATCTTACTGAATCAAGGCCTCTTCTCCATCTTCCCATGTTTTTGGTGTCCATGTATCACTTAGGCTTGGCTGTGTTTGACAGAGAGGTAGCCTAGAAATGAAGGAACATCCATTAATCCCATTCTCCCTCCTACTAATGCTTTAAATCCCACGATGATACCATCTCAATGCCTGCAAATCCCCAGCCTGTTTTCACACTGAAGAGCCGTGAATCACATGGAGGCCCAGGCACAGGCCCCGGGACTGATCCTGCTGGCGGGTTGCTGGGGGATGCTTCCACCCAGAGCGCAGCCCAATACATGGAGATGCTGGAGGGTTAGAGTTCACCAACGCATTGAGTCATGACAAAGAGTCCATTCTCTGCTAGCAGTTCAAGATGGGAAAGGGGGAGGGAAGGGCACAATGAGGACGGGGTTGCTGGGAGCCTTGTGTTCCCCAGCTGCTGGGGGAGGACAGGAAGGATCTGGCTGGGCTTGGATATGCTGCCATAGACCAAATCTCTCTCTTGGTAAAAGGCATATCATTTAATGTAGTAATAAGCACTGCATTAAAATATTTTGTAAAGTATCGTATTCAAATAATTAGTGATATAATGCCAATATGCAATGCATTTCTCCCAAGAGTTCAGACAGAAATCTAACCCAGCCCCCACACTAACTCCTATAAAATAAGGCAGAGGGCTATTGCTCCTCATCTGCAGTGTTTTTTGTAGGCAGCCTTTGCCTGCCTTTGTTGCATGGATTGACCTAATTTAGCTCTGCTAGGCAAACGGCTGCCCACAGTTCAGGAGGCAAAGAGCACTCCCTGCCTTTCCAAAAGGTGCTGCAGTGCTACGACATCCATAAGAGGATCATGATAATCTCCTTGGCTGTGAAGCTGGTGTTAACTCTTTTTGTGCTGGAGAGGTGAGAAAGGAGACCCATGAATAATAAGCTCTTACGATATTTTTTTATTCTGACAGGCATTTTGTTTGTTCTCTGGATAAAGCAATATTCTTCTTGAGACCTGAAATAAGATTCACTGTCTGTTAATGTGTTATTTTTTCTACTGTTCATCTCCAGCTTCTTCAGTTTGTACATAATCAGTTGCACAAGCTGACCTGAAGTGTGTCAGATAAGAACTTCCCATACTGAAACTCAGAAAAGCCATAGGATCACAGAATGTCTTGAATTGGAGTGGACCTTAAAGATCATCTTGTTCTCAACCTCCTGTTGTAGACAGGCATGCTTCCCTCTAAATCAGGTCATCTGGGACCCCGTAATATTTATTTTATTAAAAAAAATGGCAGCTTAAGGCAACATATCTTGTGATGATTTTCTTCTACAAACTGAAGCATAGGAAGTTCTGCACAAGTGTACATGGGAACTTCCTCACAGTGCAGTGATGGAGCACTGGCACAGGCTGCACAGAGAGGTGGTGGAGTCTACTTCTCTGGAGACATTGAAGACCGCCTGGATGCCTACCTGTGCAACCTGGGCTAGGGAGCTGCTTTGGCAGGGGGGTGGACTTGATCTCTAGAGGGCCCTTCCAACCCCTACAATTCTGTGAATCTGTGATGCTGTGATCCTGTGATTCATCATTTGTTTACAACACGCACTTTCTGCATTCAGGATGCATTTTGACTGATAGAGAAAAGCAAAACGAGACAGACAGACTCGCAGTGAAAGACTTAAATATAATTGCACATTGAAGCCAGTGCTGTTTTTATTATAATTCTGTGAACAACATTGTCATGACTATTGTTCATAGGCCTACCAGAAGCCTGTAATGCTGAATACAAAACAGTTCATGGCACAGCAGCCTAGGGCATATGAGTGCTGGTGTTGTATGGCGCTTCGTGCACCCCCGCTTTGAGGCACTCCTGAATGGTGGGTGTCAAAGACTCCATTTACCATGGCTCTGCAGAGGGAAGACAAGCTGTACTCCTGGGGTAGGAGGGACGTTACATTGCAAATTGCCCAGTCAGCTTCATTGTATGGTGCAGAGTCAATAAAGAAAGCTGTTGATGTCCCTACACCATTCTGCTTTTGGAAATATCCCAAACCAGCTGAATTATTGTCAGCTGAGTGACATGGTAATGATGGAGGAGCCCTCAGAAGGCTCATTGTGCTCATCTTGTTCATAAAGAAATAGAAAACATTGCCTTTGTGTAGCTTTTCAGAGGAGTTTTTGTAACAGATGATATGGTGAATCTACTTGGTGATTGCCAGAAGTATATTTTCAGTACAGCCGCTAACTAGAAGGGGCTTCCACCCAATGAGATTTGGAGGCACCTTCATCCCCAGTTGGTGTAATAAGTTCTGAGTTGTGATAATGCTCTATGTGAGTACAGTGCCTGTATTCAAAAGGAATATTGCAGGGAGACCACCCTTCTTGCCCTGAGCATTAAGCTTTCTTCAATGGTACACATTTCTCACCATGGCAATGGGAATTGAATTTTTCACTCCCTGAGCTCTCCTGGATACTTAAACCAGCCTCATGTAATACTATTGTGGCCAGTGTCATTGCACCACTGAAAACTAAATGAATGAATAAATTAGAGCTGTGGTGTTTTGGATTGCTGAATTGCATCCAAGCTTTTTATTGCAGTCATGAACTCCTTTTCTGATGACGGAGGGAATGATACTTATTAGGCAGTTAGGCAGATCATTATAACAAATGAATGTGAGCAGTACAGTAGCAAGGCTGTATATCAGAAAACTGAGAAGGGATTATCTTTTAAGAAACCTCTTTCTAACACCAATTGCCTTTTGACTGGAGGGCCCCTTCATATTGCAGAACAGTTTATCCTCCCTTATTGATGCAAGTAATCTAAGTTTATGGCTCCTATCACAATCTTTTCCTCCTTGGCCTTTCAACTGCCTTTAATATAGAAGCTATTCCCATCTTTTTAAAAGTTGGTGCTCCTTTAGCTTTCAGCTTCCATCCTGCTCCTATTTTATCTGTCTCTGACTATCCCTCAGTGTCAGATTTGCAGTCTTCAGTTCCCTCTTTATCTCATTTCTGTGCTGTTGTCTCCAAAGGTTTCTCCTCAGCCCTAGGTACCACGCTGTTGCACTGCACTGTGGGTCCCCATGCTCTGTTCACCCCTTTGGGGCTCAGAGGCTGTTTGGATGCCCTCATTTCCTTAGTGTATCCAGACCAGACTCCTGACCCCTTGGGCTCATTTTGGCTGCAAAGGGACCTCAAAACAAGATGATTTAGGCAATGCTTTTAATTATCCCAAGGGGACTTGCTAGCTACCTTGGAGGTGGTGGCCCTTTGCACAGCACTCTTCCTGCCTATCTGTAAGTTGCTTTGGAAAGTTAAAACTTGCAAGAATAACTATGTAAAAATGAGTCTTTTCTTTTTCTTTTCTTTTTCTTTTTTTCAATGTGGTTTCCTGATCTAGCTCATATTTACCTGAAATGGCCCAAAGGAAGGGACATGATGTAGTATAGTAGCTGGCAATGTAAAGAGAAGTAAGGTACTTCTTTCAGTGTCAGTACACCATTTGGTCTGCTCAGCTTTGACATGAAACTCACCCAAGTCCTATTGTGTTTCTTATTAACCATGAAAGAGCTGACTGCTTTGGAGAAGAGCTGTCCTGTTGGATGCTCCATTGCTCGCCTCTCTAGGTGGCCATGACAAGTGACACTGAATATTCTCTGATGGCAGGGTGTGCTGCTGTGCTCCTGAGTGGACTGCAGTGCCTGTGGATGCCATCGTCGGTATTGTCCTGTGCTGCTGGCTCTCACAGCACAGTATTTGGTGAAGTTGATGACAGATACCAAGCTTAGATTCTGCTTCACTGCAGAGCTTGCAGTGAGAATGAAAGGTTAATGTGGTGGAACAACAGATTGTTATGTAGCAGAGGGAAGTGACATTTTCAGATGATGTGAAGCCTGGAGCTAGCTCCAGGAGTGCTGTGGTCAGTGCCCACCTATTAAATGTAGAAGTGCTGTGGGATCCCAGAGAGCAGTGCCTGATTTTTCTCTACTCTGGATGCAGAGTAGTTCAATGAACTTTCTCTGATACACTCTAAATGAGAGAGGGATTCACAGACTGACTCTTTGATTTACAATGAAAGGCATTCAGAAAAGATAGGCGGTGTGGGATGAAACACCTCTTGACAGGGAACTACATTCAGAAGGGAAAATTGTTCTATGAGAGCTCTTAAGTGCAGACACTTAACTTCCAAAATATATATTTCTGGTGAGAGGTAGATATACGTCTCCATTTAACTGCTCCCCTGAAGTCAGACCATAGCCATTAGGCTGTGGAGTAGTTGCCCCAGAAAGGCCATAAACCTTTATTGCTTGGGGACTTTTGAAATTGGTCTGATCACACCATGGCATCCAACACTAATGGGAGCATTGTGCTTCAGGCAACAGGCACCATGTATGACCTCAGGAATGAATCTGCCCTCCTGAGGAGTGGGACAGGTTACAATTTGTTCTTTCCTGCCTCCAATTTCTGCAGCTTTTCTGGATCTATTATGGTCAGAGACCTGGGACACAGTATTCTGTATCTCTTCTTTTTTGAAATAATTTGAACTTGTTTACGTATGCATCGCTTGCCAACCTCTCATTCCTGACTCTATTCTTCCCCCTACTCTTAGGAAATAATAAATGCTGATTTTCTACTGCGTCAGTGCCCAAGCAGCCACTTAAATGCTTGTAGCAATATCCACTTGGGGTAGTTGAGGAAGAGGCGATGATGGAACAGTTGTGAATAGTGGGCTGCAGGTGGGGAGAAGGCCTTCCAAGCCACCCCTCAGTGATGACCAGGTGGGAAGATGGCCTTATCCACATTCCTGCTGCCGACCTTGCTGAAGTTACCCTGACACTGCTGTTGCAGTTTTAAGGGAGATAAATGCAGACCCAGACTGTAGACACCAAAACCTTGTCTTGATCAGTTTTCACTTAAAAGTTTTTTTCCAGGGACATTTTAACCAAAAATAGTAGGTGTTTGTTTTGTTGTTGTTGCCTATAAACTCCATAAAGCATTTCATGCTTAATTTATGTGTGTTTTACTAATTTAAAAGCAAACAAAAGGTGCACTCATAAACCCTGAGGTAGACGATCAGATCTTTAGCTGACAGTTTCTCACGGTTTTCCAGGAACATGTAGCTCTAAATTGATATAGGTAGCCACTGAGATAATCATAAGTGGAGGAATGTACACAAACCAAAAGATATTTTTGTTTATTGTACGAATTGTAGGATTTGTCAGCCTGCTGGATTATCATAGAATCATTGAATTGTTTGAGTTGGAAGGGACTCTTAAAGGCCATCCAGCTCCTCTGCAATAAACAGAGATACCTACAGCTTGATCAAGTGCTTGGTGCCTCATCCAGCATGGCCTTTAGTGTCTTCAGGGATGGGGCCTCCAACCACCTCTCTGGGCAGCCTGTGCCAGTGCCTCACCATCCTTATTGTAAAGAACTTCTTTCTTATATCCAATCTAACTCTCTATTAGTTTGAAATAATTTCCCCTTGTCCTATCACAACAGACCCTACTAAAGAGTCTGTCCCTTTTTTTCTTACAAGCCTTCCTTTATACCTGCTTATTGCATCTGTGACAGTAGCCAGCCCCTGCTGCTATTGCAAGAGGAACACTTCCCCATATCTCAGGCTCTTCAGATCACAGCTTGATCTGCTAGGTTAAACCGCTAATTGAAGGTGAGTGCTTCAGTGTACATTAGTCAAACCTTGTAGTTAATATGGCAGATCATTTCTCTGTAGCTGTGCACGAAGTCGAATGGCTTTGTTTCTTTTGTTCACTGCCATCCCTGCGGCCAGCTACAAAGGACTGCTGAGTTAATTGTGTAATCTAGCAGGACTCAGTGGCTGGGCTTTAACGTCACCACACCTAAAGCATTTGTGTTGGTCTGCCTCTTTTCCTTCTGCTTTCTTCTTTCCGTGCACTTGTTCCACATCTATGTTAAGCCACGTGGAGATACTGAAAGATACTAGAGGCCCAAATGTTTGTGAGAACCTCAGACTGTGCAATGAGCTGTGGTCACAGACACCAGGTGGAGATTGTATTAGGGGAATAACCTTCTGCTCTGGTGTCAACAGCTGCATGCTCCAGGCCCAGCACACCACACACAGCCGGTGGTGTGCCCACTCCTGGAGCAAGGGCTGGGGTGGGCTCTGACATTGGAAATGTTGGGGTTCTTTAGTTGTTTGTTAGTTTGATTTTCTTTCTAAAGTGTTCTCTTTCACTGTTAACGAGAAGGATGGAAAGTTGAAATGAGTTTAGGTCTGCACTAAGTCTTCTGATGGAATTGTGGTTCACCCAACTGTTTGCTTTACTTTTGTCCCAGGCTGCAACACTTCAGGCTTTGTATACTTTGCCTCCTTCTTCCCACTGTCTCTCAATGTCTCCAAGTACTGTGCAGATATTATTTAAGGCAAGAAGTCCCTATGCCTTTTGGAACTATTACCTCCTCTTCCTCATATGAGGAAAAGAAGGCTTCCAGGGATAATATGAGCAATGTAATCATTGCACAGGGATGGATCCTGTGCTGGGGCCAGGAGTGGGCTGCAGCCTGCAGTGCACAGCTCTCTGCAGTGACCATGACAATATTTCTCAACCACTACAGTTTCAACTATTTTTGCTTCAAAAATTAGCATTGTGCCAATAAGTAGCAACAGTAGGATTCCTTTCTGAAGCAGTCCACCAGAACATGGTACGTATCTACTAAACCTCACTTTTCCTGCATTATTTGCTTGACTCTTTTGAGTCTTCCCAGCTGAGGGGCAGCCAGAGTTTTGCTTTCCTCCAAGGCTTCAGCTGAGTACTGGCAGTCAGAAAGCTGCACCAGACAGGCAGAGCAGGCAGGACAAAAAGTGCTTTTTGGGCCTCAGCCTTTTCTGCTTCATTACTGTGAAAAGCCTGCAAGTGAATATCCATTCATTTGTATTCAACCTGGTCAGTCTGCTTCCAGACCTCCTTTCTTTTCTGCCGCTGACAGGACTTCAGGAGGAAGTGCTTGGGCAGTGACAGCTTGTGTGTCATGGTACCTTTCTGTATAAACTTGATTTTTATCTTGTAATGAATCAAGCCACAGGAGTCCAGTCTGGGAAAAAAAAAAAAAAAAAAAAGTGTCCTGAGGAAGCAAGCTGAAGCTGGAAAGTTTTTCAGTCCATTTGGAAATAAGAATACATTACAACGTGCTTTTTTGGTCCACACCAGACCCCTGTTTTCTCTCAAGGTAGTTGGGGTATGAAAAGGGTTATGCATTATTTATTAGTGTGCCTCTGTCACACATAATGAGGGCTATAAAGTATGTAAGAGTTTATAATTGGCTATCTGCAAGAAGTAATCCTAAGGGGGCTGTGTAAGGATCAAATAAATTATGCTTCATTAAAGTAGTTATGCCAAGGATATTAGAAAATTGTTTTTAGTTGGAGGAAAAAAAAAAGAAAAAAAAAAGGAGAAGCAGAAAAAGAGAAAAACTCATTACCAGACCCACTTCTGTCAAAGCTTTTACATTTTGAGGCAACATTTCAGTCCTCCTCTTTAAAATTCCTGATGTGTTCAAGATGCCAAAGAAGCAGTTGCCAAGATACTTGTACAAATAATGTGTAAATGGGGTTTATCTAAATTGCTTCATTAATAAACTTTACTAAAGTCTCCCATGCAGTTAAACAGGGATCCCAATTCCCCACTATCCACTGTTGGAACATCAGCTTTCAGAAATGAAACTTTTATCTTCTCTTCTCAGGGGAATGTGAATGCCTGACCCCTCTTTCCTGAATCTAATTATTGTTCTGATAATTCAGAACAAGAATTCAGTGGCAGTAGAATATGAAGAAAAAGGATGAACAGTTGGACCTAGAAGCTGTGATGGTCTCGTTTTAAAATGAGCATTTACATTTCAGAAAAGCTATGATAAAAGTATTCTCCATGTTTCTGACTTAGGGCTCTTCTGATCCTTCTTGAGATAATTTGTGCTACAGCGGAGTTCCCCTGGAGTACAGAAGTTGGACAAGGAGAAATCTCATCAGATCCTAGAGGGAGGGAATATCACTGCTTTTAAAGCAGTTACCGGGGATTATCCCAGTTTTAAGCAGAAAGTCAAGGAAGGTCAGAGATACAATATACCTGGTTTTGAACCATTTCCAACATTTCCCACCTGTAGATATACACAGCTAAAGACTGTGGGTAAAAATTTGGCTCCACTGAACTCAGTGGCAAAATTCACATGGATTTCATGGAAGCCAGTTTTCCCCCAGTAGATCTACATGAATAGGTAAGGTTATAAGGTTGGGACTGGAAGGTCATGTGCATTTTTGTATGCTATATAGCTACACTTCGAGTTGTCTAAAAATATACCCCATAGCCCTTGTGGGGTCATAGCTACTCCATCCCTTGTCCAAGCCATTATGTGAACTCATGGAATTTATGGTTAAATTATTTTTTTTTTGTTTCATGAAAAGAGTTCAGTTTGATAGTGCCTTTTTGCATTTAGCATTGCCATAGCTGTCTAGCACTCTAGAACACAACAACAAGTAGCTTGTAAATATATGGCATGAGTTGAAGGGGTCAGGGAAGGCTCTAAAGATGAGACTGTTGGCAACATTTTCCCGCAGGCTCCTGTTGCATGAAAAGCATGGAAATGAGGACCCAAGTGCAAGAACCACAAGTGAGGGAGAGATTGCAGCTGAGTCTCTGTAACCAGACTGGACAGCCTGCACACCAGAACGATAACCCTAGTTCCACTCTCGGACTACTTGCTGAATGCACAACTCTGTCAAACAGCTTTGCCTTTCTAACACTTGCAGGTGGTTTTATTTTCATCAAAATAAACATAGTGCTGTTAACAAGGTCAGCTATTTCAGATCTGGAATATAAATGGCCAACAAGAAGCTGAATGTACTGCATGCTCAGCCAGTTTTGAACAAGGAATGGAGATAACAGTTACTACATGAGGGAAAAAAAAGACTTCTCCTCCTTACAGGTTCTATCAATAGTCTAGGTGCCATAATTCATTTCTTCGGCAGCCATCTAGCATTCATCTCCTAACTTGGTCATTTTCTCTTTATATCTGCTTTGCATACATTCTCTCTCAATCTCTGTAGGAGGTCCAACTAATGCTACTATTGCTACTTAGCACTCCTAAGTCCAAATAAAAATGCATGCTTGTATCTAGCAATTGCATGTTCCAGTCCCCAAGTATTAATCCATTAAGCCAATGATCTTGTAAATTGGAGCAGAAATATTAAGTGCTGGGGATGGCAGCCCAGCACTGATAGACTTTTATCAAGGACGGGCTTTATAGCAAAGATGTACTTGAAGAGTCTTTTGCTAATCATAAGCATCATTTCTGAAAAGTTTGTAGGAAGAGAGAATAGTAATGAGCTCTAAGAGCCAAACAGTTCATTTTAAGGTTTTGCAAGTTATTGCTACCATCCCTGTCCAGGTCTTCATTTAGCTTGATTTAGCTCTCTTTTTCACTTTTCTTTGCTTAACGCAATAAGTTGGTCTGGTTGTAATCTGGCAGTGCTTTTAATTTTTTGAAGGTAAAATTAAGGAAAATAAATTTTACTCAGCAGCCACATAAATATTTATCTGGATAGTGAAGGCTATATGGAATGGGCAGTTCTAGCAGAAAAAAACTGGTGGAGAGAATACAAGGGGAAGTTGTCCCAGGTAACATAAGTCTTCATGTGCATACAAAGGTGCTTCAAGGGGTAAGAAAATAATCTTCTCCTTGAGCCCTGGTAGGAGCTTAGCTAAGTCTGTGATTTGAGAAGTGAACTTTTATTGCCACAAGATTTAGTTTAGACAACACAAAAAAAGCTTCTCTTAAAGACACAGAAACACAAGAATAAGTTTTCTTAGAAGAGGATTGGATCTCCACTGTGAGAGGCCATAAGAAGTGATTAAATATATATATGTTTCAGAAGGTACAAGCTCAGTTTATCTTGACTTTAAGCAAAAGGATGACAGAATCACAGAGCTGTAGGGGTTGGAAGGGACCTCCAGAGATCATGGAGTCCAAACCCCTGCCAAAGCAGCTCCCTAGCCCAGGTTGCACAGGTAGGTGTCCAGATGGGTCTGGAACGTCTCCAGAGAAGGAGACTCCACCACCTCTCTGTGCAGCCTGTGCCAGTGCTCCGTCACTGCACTGTGAAGAAGATGGATGGATAGGACAGCTTCGTCATGGGATGCTTCCATCTCAAGTTTCCAAGTTTTCTGTGTCTACATATGCTCTGTGCATGAATGATTTTTTTAAATGATACAGGAGAAAGAAAGCAAAAGACACTCAACTTGAAGAGCTGGAGGGTGCCCAACATTACTATGCTGCATTGGGATAACTCACAGGTGTGAAAGGGAGAAGAGGATCTCAGGAGGTCAGCTGTTGAACTCGTTGTGGGAGAATCAAACCTGGTTAGAGTAGAAAGATGATAAGTTTGGGATTCTGATAAGGCTGGCCATATGGATTCTCTCTGAAGAGAGTAAGTGCCAAGTGTTTCTGAGCTGCAGATGTGCAATACATTTGCAAAAAACTACAGCTCCTCTCCAAAATAATGATTTATCACACCTTGTAGCAAACTGAAAAATGGGACCTCTCTGAGGGAAATTGACTTGATAGAGTACTTTTTCCTCAGGAAATTGTGTCAGTTACTGAGCTTGAATGCCTTTGGAAAGAAAGCATAGGAATTTCTATATTTTTCACTTGTTCAATGTATCACATATATATATACACCTATACATATATTCACCCCTTTATTTGGTATGTTGTATGAAACAAACTTCAGAGCTTGTAAAGGTCATGCAAAACAAACAAATGATGTGATAGTATGAAAAAAGGCATTCTGAGTACCACACATTGGAACTTGGCACAATGTGCCATGTAAAGAGGAACTTTGGCATTTCTCACACTGAAAACAAACTAGCTGGGAATGGGGCTATAGTTGTGTTGAGTTTAACTGAGGAAGCCATATGAATAATTTCACTCACTGTCTGTTATTGTTTAGCCTAGACATTGTTTATTTTAATTTTACAGTACAATTTCAGCACAAAGGCAAATTGCACTGAGTATGTTTATGTTCATGTACACATAAATTCATGATCTTGGCTGCATGCTAGTCTAGTTGTGCAAAGTGACACTGTCCTGCTTGATGTCCTAGTCACCAAATAGGGGAAAAATTGATATGATGGATGGAGCACTTGCTGGATTAGGAGTTGTCTGGATGGTTGCACCCACAGAGTTGTGGTCAGTGTCTCAATGTCTGTCAGTGTTTAAGTTGAGACTGGTGATGAGAGGCGTTCCTCAGGGATCAGTGTTGAGACCACTGCTATTTAACATCTTTGTAGGCAACATGGACAGTGGGAAAGAGAGCACCCTCAGCTAGTTTGCAGACAACACCAAGCTGAGTGGTGCAGTTGACATGCTAGAGGGAAGGGTTGCCATCCAGGAGGTCCTTGACAGGCTTGAGAGGTGGGCCCATGCCAACCTCATGAAGTTCAATAAGGCTAAGTGCAAGGTCCTGGCCCTGGGTCAGGGCAATCCCAAGCACTGATACAGGTTGGATGGATAATGGCTTGAGAGCTGCCCTGAGGACAAGGATTTTGGGGTCTTGGTTGACGAAAGACTCAACATGAGCTGGCAGTGTAAGCTTGCAGCCCAGAAGGCCAACGGTATCCTGGGTTGCATCAAGAGAAGTGTGACCAGCAGATTGAGGGGGGTGATTCTGCCCCTCTACTTTACTCTCTTGAGACCCCACCAGGAGTACTGTGCCCAGTTATGGGACCCCCAACACAAGAAGGACATGGAGAAGTTGGAGTGGGTCCAGAAGAGAGCAACAAAGATGATGAGAGGGCTGGAGCACCTCCCCAGCAAGGAAAGGCTGAAAGAGCTGGGGCTCTTCAGCTTAGAGGAGGCTCTGGAGGAGCCTTATAGCTGCCTTCCAGTACCTGAGGGGGGCCTGCAGGAAAGCTGGGGAGGGACTTTTTATAAGGGCATGTAGTGACAGGAAAACGGGAAATCGTTTTATACTGGAAGAGGGTGGATTTAGGCTAGGTATCAGAAAGGAAGTCTTTACAGTGAGGGTGGTGAGACAGTGGAGCAGATTGCCCAGTGAAGTCGTGGATGTTCCCACCCTGAAGGTGTTCAAGGCTTTGAGCAACACATTCTAGTGGGAAGTGTCCCTGCCTATGGCAGGGGAGTTGGAACTTGGTGATCTTAAAGGTCTCTTCCAACCCAAACCTGATCCTGTCTGCAACTTCTGCTACTCTGCAATTCGCAAGGTGTTTAAAAAAGCTGCTACGAAGCGTTCCATCTACTGTATCATGCAGTAAATTAAACTATCCCATCCTTCAGCAGTTCCCAAGTATTTCATAACACTTCAACTGTCTATGACATATCCACTTGAGAGCTCTAAGCTTTAGAAATATAAGCTTGATGGCTATGGATCTATGTACCAACTAAGCTGGCGTGTATGTTTTTAAAGAGTAGAGGGAGGATTAAGCCTATGAATCACCAGTAAGAACAGTATAGAGGGAAAAATGATTCTCAGCTGTGTTTGGTGCCTACCACTGACTTTTACAGAATTACAGTAGTTTATCTTTCTAAATTTCTTTTCTGGAGAAGGAGGTTTCCAAACTCCTTTGATTTTTGAGGCCTTGCAGTTTGTCCAGTAGCAGTGCAGAGCCATTCAATTATTTTTACTAGATATAGATTGCTTCACTGCTTGTACAAACTTGCTTGAAAGTACAGCATGGTTTACCAGGGGATCTGCAATCAATGCACTGAAAATGCTATTTTTGAGGTCTTGACTATGGCAGAGATTTTACTAAGATGTGCAGTAGGTTATCTTCCAGTTTGTGGACAGCTCAACTGAGGTAAAATAAACTAAAAGATAAAGAATAGCAGTCCTCAAGACTGACAAGGTGGAGGCCTGGTATGTAGCATTCCCCTCCTGGATATATGCTTAGCATCAGTTCCATTTCATTTTGGGGACCTGCCATCAAAGTAGCAGAATTAGCTGGGTAGATTTGTTGCTTTATCCAGCATCTACAAACTATTATTTTTCACAGATTATTGGCCTAATAGAAATGGAAAAACAATTTTGTGGGATTTAACCCATGTCTTTGTTTCCAAATGCTAGGATAATCTGTAGATAACATCATTGTGACGATGATCAGGAGAGTTGGGCTGGATTTCTGCTTCAGGCTTTTCCTTTGCACTTACAAACAATTCTAGTCTACCAAGTTTGTATTGAACAGATGTCGTAGTGCCTGCCCGTTTACCCATTTTGTCCACTTAGGCATCTTCACTGACACAGAACACATTTCCTTAGTTCTCTCCTCATGGTCCTCCATGAGATCAGTTTGTGTTCTGGGAAATCCTTAGAGCCTGGCACAAACTTTTTGGCTGGTTTTGTCCAGACACCAGTTGCTATCAGAATTAATGTTAATGAAAAGGAATATACCTTAACAACTATGACTACATGCAGAATTCTGTAGCTCAAGAAGATAGTTATTAAAGCACTTTTTATCAATTATATTAGGCATCCTTGTGTTTCTAATAGAGTGATTTCTATTTAAATACACTATGACATATGCCATATGCTGCTCTAGACTCTGAACTGTCAAGTCTTTGATTCTGAGCCACAAAACGATGGGATGAGCACACAGATGGGTTGTCACATCAAGAAGTCTGATGACATGTGATAACTATCAGGCTATTTTTTTTTTTTCTCACAATATACAAGGACTGATCATGGCTTGCCAAACAAAATGAGCTGACAGTCAAACTTCAGAGCGTTCTCTGGAGTTCTTCAAGTGTTTCAGTTCCACTTTGCAGTTCACTCTGCCTAGTTCACTCTGTCAGTTCACAGGTCACATCTTTTCCAGAACAAGAGATGTCAGTCATTGTATTTCTTTGAGACAAATTCTGTGAGAAATGGTGCAGAGACTCACCAAAGGCAGTCCTGAGTAGTATATATTGGTGGTAGCAATTGAGACAGGTGAGGGCCATTTTGAAGCAACAACTTGTTTCCACAGCAATAATTTCCTTTTAAGGTACAGCATAGAGATTTACACTCAAGAGCAAGACATTTTTTTCTTTTAATCTTCTCTTCTCCTCTAACTTTCAGGTCACTTTCCATAAAGGAAGGAACGGTTTATGACAGGAATTGAGGTATTTGCATCTTCAGAGCAGATTGTGGGCAGAAAAGTAGAAGATAAAGTACAAAATAAAGCATAGGTAACTTGAGACAGGATTTAATTATGGATTCATACAGGTTTTGAAGGTGTTTACAATACAGATATTTTCCCCTCAGGTAGATTTCCAAGCTTACATTAAGATCTATAGATCAGTACAGTGAAATTCATTAGATGCTACATCTAGATGCTTTGTGCTATTAGAGATACCATGAAAACTTCTGCTTGGGCTTGCAGGCGTGACAGAGGACTCGGGAGAGCCTTACACTTCTCTGGACAGGCAGCTGGAGGCTAAGTGAGATGCTGAACAGTTCTTGAACTGAGAGAAGAGACTGTGTTTAGACAACCTAATCCCAGTCAGAGTCAGTATTGCTGGTGGAGCGCAGTTCAGTGGCTGACCTAATTTGAGATGCCCTCTGCTATCCTGCCAGGCCAGAGGGACCAGTCTTTCCCAGCTGGCTCTGTATCATGTGTTTCAGTCTCATGTGAATATATTTGCTGTCTTAGGAGTTAGGTAGACTTAGATGTGTTCCGGACAACAACCAATTTGTATGTATTCTTTGGGCTATGAAATATAACTTCTTAGGCTCCTTCCACTGCTCATACTAATAAGGGCCTAAATTAATGTGCTTTTGCAGAGATGTCTCTATAGTTTAATATATGCCATGTGTGAAACTAGCTCCCTGCTGAAATGTCTGTAAGAGAGTTCTGCACACACACATGACTTGAGCCTGACTGCCCTAAGCTGAAGTGCCTGAAAGATGGAAAAACAGATTTCTAGAAGTCTTGGAGGTAGCTGAGGATATCAGGAGACATATAGTTCAACCTTCTGTTTACAGCAGGACAAACCTTTGATAGCGACTATGATAATCACTTTCTTACCTCCTCTTTGGCAAACACAAGCAGCTAAGTCTGGGCTTATCCAAACTGCTTAGTGCTGTGCCTTGTGAGTAAACACTGGAGAGTTCATGGTATCTCCCCATTTACCTCATCCTTGGAGACACGAGTAGCACACATTAAATGAAGCCCAAAGGAGAACACCTGGTGATCCTAGAATCTCTCATATCTATATTTCCACATCCAACACCCATTGATAAGGAGAAATAGCTATGGTGAAAACCATTTCAATTTTCATGTTTCCCAATTTGAATCTTGGTTTCTCATCCCCTGGGACCTGTGGATCTTCTATCAGAAGGATGCCCTACTTGGTACCAAATATTTGCATCTTTGTTGTCTGAGAGAATGAAGAGAGAGACTGTGTGATGTGATAGTAATGGCATCACCCTGGAACCACTGCTTCAGTGGATATTCATTCCCCTATCTGCTGGTGTGGGCTCTGGACAGCCTCCACTATCAGTCAGGGGTCTATCTTAGCCTGACTAAATCATAACCAGTAAGATAAAATTTGCACAAACAGCTGACTGTTTTCTCAGATCTCTCTAAATCTCTGTGCCTGTGAATAGTGCTGTACAATAAATACTAATAAAGGAGTTTCTAGTGAAATATCCAGCAGATGTTGCAATTCCACTAGTTCTCAAAAATCATATTACTCCTCCTACTGCATACATAAAGTAGGATTAAACTCTTGAGTATTCTATTATCTAGTGCCAACCCATGCAGACTGTGGAATATGTTTACTGCTTTTTTATAAAATCTAGCTGCATGAAGTACTTCAGGGAGTGATTTTCAGTGGTTGGATGTGGCGGGAGCTGCACCAGCAATGATTTTGAAGGGCTTTGATTATGGGGCTGGATCTTTCCCTTCTATGGCAGCAGCTGTCACTGCCCTGCCACTTGTGCTTTTATCAAATGACTCTAATTCACTTCTGTTTATTAGCAACTCTATGATTTCTCCATTCTTCCCACTTCCCCATTTCTTTTCAATTTCTTCTGTTTCCAGTCACTGTTTTCTGACACCTCTGCTACTCGGTGTGTAGCAACAGAGCATCTCTGGGTGAGGATTTTCCCCTCCAAGCCTGAAGCACCTCTAATAACGAGCTCACCGCCTGTGATCAGCTAGGTGGTGCCCTCATTTAGTACCACAGCTCTTAGCTGTGCTGTATGCTGGAAGCTGGCATGCATTCGTAGTGCTCTGTTCTCTGTGGTTTTTGGTGTTGTACTTATCTTTCATGATGTTTTGCATCCAGGGTCTCTCTAGCATCTTGCTATGTCTAAACCTGTGTCTAAAACACCTTGACCTTGAGTGAAGCCCTTAAACCAATTTGCCCTTTCCCATCCTATGACCCTCGGGAGGAGGACTGGAAGTCCAGGGCAGCATAAATGCCACCTCCATCAGCATACCCCTTTCCCCACAATTCTCTGTGCTTGTGATGCCTGTGTGGACACCCAGATATTTAACTCCCTCACTGAATTCCTTCACATTACATGCAATTGTACCCTCTGCAGCTGTTGCTTGCTTGCGGCTCCTGAAGACTTCTCTGAGTGGGGACCTCAAAGGCTACTTCTTCTAAGTAATTCAAATTACGATTTTTAACCTATTCATTTTAAACTCTATTGTTTGTTGCCTGAGGTACATCTCAAAGCAGCAGATAGTCTTCATGTGCCAGCTCACTTTTACTCTCATACTGGGGGCTCACTCTTCTAGCAGGTAAATGCTTTAAAACCATTACGGTGAGGAGAGTTTTTAAGTCACAAAATCCAGAAAGCCAAAGTCTGTGTCTCATCAAAAAATTGGTTTTGTTTTGCTTGTAGATATTACTGAACCTTCAAGTGACAGATGGGAATGTGAAAACTTTTTATCATCCTTGAAGGTTCAGAGTAGCTAATAGAGCAAAAATGTGAAAGGAAAAATCATCATTGAAATGGTCTTGAAAGGGATGACTTCCAAATTATTGTCTGTCAGCTTCTCCAGATGGCCTGAATATCTGTCAGATCTGAGCAGCACTCATTAGAGATGCCTAGGAAAAAAAGTTCCTTTCTGGTCAGGTCCAAAATTGAAAGGGGAAAAAATAGAAGAGAGGAGGAGAGAAAGGACAAATGTTATTTTAAAGATTAATTTTCCCACTAGAAAGATGCTGCTCGAAAGGCGCAAAAGGTTCTGTTTTTATTTTCTCTCAGCTGTACATGGATCATGCTTTTACGTTTGTAGGAGTGAATCCTCTGTGGGTTTCCACAGCATTTCTGGGCTTCTTCCTGAGGGAAAAGCATTGCAGGAGCTCACAGTCAGGCAGAGTCTCCAGCTGCTGGCCATGGTGCAGGCAGACCCTTGTAATGGGGATGTACACAGAGGAAAACAGCTTCCAGCGCCCATCTAGAAAGCACTGCCAGCTCTTAAAGAGGCCATAATCCAGGAAAATCATCATTGGTTCTGTTCCCATTTGAAAACGCATTTTCTAGCCACAAGACTTGGAGGCTAGGTCTGAAGCTAAGTGCCCCATTTACTGCCATCAAGACCTCTTTCTATTGATCAAACTGAGGGGTTTTCTCTTCAGATTTATCTGAATTCTGTGCAAGGGAGAAGGAAGGACCCTAGGGAAGGTTTAGCTTTATTTAACAGACTTCTGGAGATGCAGTGAGGAAATGGGCTGGCAACAGAACAGAAATGTGGCAAGTAAGAATTGGGCACACTGTGGCTTCAAGAAGCTGTGAACAAGGGAAAGAGCTGAGCCTGTAAAGCAGGATTTGCAAGCTATGGACAGCTAGGAGAGTTACAGACAATTCATTTATGGTGAGATGCCTACAGGAGTTATGGAGGCACATCACCTCTTAGAGCGGAGGTTCCCATCGAAGCCAGAGGAGCAGCTTGAGGGCTGTCACTTCAGTTCTTGTGCATTGGCTTTTCCCCATCACTGTTGGCCTTTCTGAGTGCAGTGATGTAGACAAATCTGGTTAATGTCTCCTGTTTTATTAATCCTTCTGTACTTATTGTTTGAGAATTGCTGTTCCTGAGGTTATTAATAGTGGTTGATATTTTACCTCTTGGAACAAGCTGATTGCTACAAGCCACAAATCATGTCTTTATCACTTCAAAGATGAAGCCTTGATCTGTGCCAAACCACTAATGTGATTACTGTCCCTCTCCTGCCACCCCCTGCTCAGCAGCATCAACCATATGCATAATTACCACATGCAATTATTTTCAATCACACCTCCAGACAAACGAGATTGTCTTTCAGATGCTAAGTGTTACTAAAGTATGATCATGCATTATTCCCACATCAGGAGTGACAGGTGGGGCAGTCTGGAGAGGACAAGGATCACTTTGGGCAGTTTTCTATTGAAACTCCCTGGTTTGTAGTTTCACAGCTCGTAGGACCTGGGGACTCCATTCATTTAAGGTCAGTGCGGTCAACCAGAAGGGCTCTCACACCCAAAGGGAAAGTCACAGCAGTTGCCATAGGGCAGAGCATTCACTGTGTTTTTAAAGGCTACAATGTTCTGCGTTGTGAGAATCTGGACAGCTCCTCTTTTAGCATATAGGCTGATTTTAGCTCACGTTTTGAAGATATCCAGCTCCTTTCATGAACTATACAAAGAACCAAAATGGTTTAAATCTTGGAGCTAAGCACTTAATTCCAGCTCTGCGTTTGATTGGCTGTGTTTAAGTCAACAGCAGCGTTTCACGGATCCTCAGGCCCTGCACAATGTTAAAAAGCTCTTCTCCTTCCTGAATGTAAAAAAACAAAACAAAACAAAACAAAAACACCTACAAACAAACAAAAAGTGAGAGAGCGCATGATGCAACATCCCAAACAGCATCCAAGTGCCACCTCCACTGCCACCTGGCCCCATCCCCATCCAACTGGCACTTCCGAGCTGCAGCCCCTTTGGTGAAGCTGCCGTTTAGGGACCTGCTTATTTCCCTCTCCTTTGTCTTACTTTAATCGACTGCAGTGGATAATGAAAGATGATAGATGATGGTAATTACAGCACAGTGGCTTTTTCCCTCCCCTTTCTTATGGAATGCTCTAGGCATCCTAAGCATTTTAAGCAGCTGTGGAGATGGGTGTGGTACTCTGGGTAGCATAGCTGGCTAAATTCATTAACATAGGGCAGGCCAGGGTGTGACTTGTGAGCTAAACCAGTCACCTCTCTCTACTGAAGCAGCAAAATTAGCTTAATGATTTCCGCTGAGTTTGTGGCCCTTGTATTTAACTTAGACATTTAAATGGAGGTTGCAGCTGTTCCACAGAATCTACGGCCTCTGATTAAACAAATTGGCTGTGAGCACGTGTATGGATTATTAGAGATAATGGCATGCAGTCTTCTTGCTTTCCCAGGGTCTGATCCACACATTTAGTTGCTTACAAACATGAGTGGATTGACTGGAAGGGGAGGAAGGGGCTGAAGGGCTTTTATCCAAGTCTTATTAATGTTATGGGCTTTTGGCACACTCCACAGTTGTATGACATAAAATAAGGGAGTTGACATAACACTTTCCAGATTTGCTGCCCATTTAGACTGTGTCTGTGGTGGTACCAGTATTGTTGCAGTCATGTAGAATGCTACTGAAAGCAACGGGATAGATCTGCACCATTGTATGCACACAGGCATAGATGAGCTAGTTTGCCTGGATTTTACTGCTGGCACCACGGGATGTTACTATCCCTGGAGGTTTTCAAGAGCCATGCAGATGTGGTACTGAGGTATGCGGTTAGTAGACATGGGATCTGTTGATGTTGGACTTAATGACCTTAGTAGTCTTTTCCAACCTTAATGATTCTGTAATTCCATGATTCTGTGTCACAGCCAGCATGGGGCTGCCACTGTCCTTCAGCTGTCTTTCATGTCCAGGTGCTCACTCCCTCTTCCCCAGCCTTTCTTATCATTAGTAGTGAATTTCCTGTGGGTCCTGTCCTCTCCTAGCACATCAGCCATGCTGTAATTGCTTCGCAGTGCCCTTCTTGCTCTAGCATTTTGTGTGAGAATACGTTACATATTTCTGCAAGAATCTTAATCTTTCTTTAACAACTTTGAGTCTATATTTGTTATAAGAGGCCCAAGTTCTCTTGTGTGAAAAACATCCTTCCAGAGAACTTAATGAGAAGGCACTCTCATTTACATGGATCCTACTAGCTTCTGTCAGCTCTGCAGCCCTGGGGAAAGAAATCAGCTGATACTGTGGAAGCTGGTAGTGAGGAGACTAGAAGCAACCACATCTAGGTCAAGCTAAGTCCTGAAAAGTCTAGCATTCATGTGGCCTTTATTGCTTCTCTGCCTTTATAGCTACTGAGTGAATGCTCCACGTGAGAGGGGCTGCCTCAATTATTTATTTTCTATTATACCATGTAAGGATGGAGAGACGAACAGGCAGTGTCTGCTCAACAAGGAAAAGAACTAGAGCAGCAAGAAGATCTAAGGAGTGAACAGAGGTCCTAAACAGAGGCAGGTGTGCTTAGAGGGGCTACTGTTCCTAACTTACAGCTAGGGTGCTAAGAGCATCTAGACATCTGGAGAAAGATGGGATACAGTTTCTTTGCACCTTTAAGCAAGTCAAGAAAACAATGAAGTGATTTCTGTATCTTATGGGTGTGTCAGGCATATGAAAAATGGAGGTATCGTGAGGATAGAGGCTGTGGAAATGCACAGCCAACTTTCTTGGGACCTCTGCCTTTTCATCCCTCCAAGTGCCATGTGTACCCAGCCTGTTATTTGTGTAGTGATTTGTTTCCAGATTTGTAAGGAAGATCTGAGACAAAGGAGGTAAAATTAAATGATTTAGAACACATCTAAATATCCTCTCTTGGATGCCCTTGTAAAAAAAAAGAAAAAAGAAAATGATCAGAAAGATCTTTGACAGCCACACCTGCTTTTGGGCAGCTGCTGTCATGACAGCTGAGAATGCAATATGATAAAGATGCCACTTCTACAAAATAATCGTGGCCCATTGGATGATTCCCAGTAAGATCTTGCAAAAGGGCTTGCTTAGCTCAAGCACGTCTGTTTTGGACAGTGTGAGAACTGGAGAAAGCAAAGCATGCTGTGAATGTTAAGCCAAACATAATTACATGTAGAATGGCTCAAGAGCTCTGTTGTTTTATTTTGCTGAAATATATGAGGAAAATGTGCAGTATGTACCTGTGGTATGAATTGATCGGGTGACATGAAATCACTCTTCCTTGTCTTTTGAAGGGGTGAAAAACAAAAGAAAATGACAAGGGATTAGCTCAACTGTCAGTTTACTTTCTCCTGCTGGAACCATGATAGACCCTGGTTGATTGTCGTTTTAATTAATCAGAAGCAATCAGCTTGTAAATGCCGTGATTAACACAGCTTCTGTTTAACCCCGTGTTGAGCTTTCCAAGCAGCGCATGTAGCAGTTCTGCAGAGTCAAAGGGGAGTTTAAAAGCTCTTGGGTAGCAGCTCCAAAAGCTGAGGCTGGCATCTGGTGCTGAGCCACCCCAGCTACCTTCGACACACTGAGCAGCTGGAAAACCACAAAGCAGAATGCAGCAGTACAAAATCAAAATGATTTCCTACTGTTCTCAGGATAAAAATTGTTGTTTTTTAAATGTGAGATTCCTCAGAGGCAGCTTGACTTCTAGCCTGTGTTGAGGCTAATGGAAATTGCTTGTGTCAACTTCCCTCTCTTCTCTCTGTAGGTTTGTTGATTGGCTCTGGTTGTGCTCTCTATCCTCTTGGATGGGACAGTGAGGAAGTCAGACAGACCTGTGGCAACCTTTCCAACCAGTTTGAATTGGGTAAGCTGTCATCGGAGTGTTTTGGTTGTATTATACTCTTCTGTCCATTGTCCATGAAAGCTAATGAAGATCTGAGTGCAGGTTTGGAGGAGCAACTTCATATTGTGTGTTCCTGATTTAGTGCTAAGGCAGAAGACTTCAGATTGGTTTCCAGAAAATATTTTCCAGCAGAACATTATAAAATGTAATGAATAAATATACGTATATTTATATTTAAAGCATCAGATGTAGTAGTCTTGCAATATGTGAGTGAACACTCCAAGAGGTCTTGGCAAGGTAGGCAAAGGCATCATGTCACAAACTGGGGCAATCCACAATAGGAGCAGTTAGCAGTCTTTGAAGTCTGACATGCTTATGGTCTTCTAATCCAAGCCTGGGAGTATGGTTTTGGTTATATGTTACTCAAGGCCGCACCTTCAGTACTGTTTTCAGTTTTGAGACCCCCACTACAAGAGAAACAGCGAGGCCCTGGAGTGCCTCCTGAGAAGGGCAACCAAGCTGATAAGAGATCTGGAGCACAGGCCTTATAAGGAACGTATGAGGGAGCTGAGATTGTTCAGTCTGAAGAAGAGGAGGCTCAGGGGAGACCTTATTGCTCTCTATAACTGCCTGAAGGAACGCTGCAGTGAGCTGGGGGTCAGCCTCTTCTCTCTTGTAACTAGTGATAGGATGAGAGGGAATGGCTTCAACTTGTGCCAGGGGTGATTCAGACTGGCATAAGGAAATGCTTCTTCTCCAAAAGAGCGGTCAGGTGATGGAATGGGCTGCCCAGAGAGGTGGTGGAGTCACCAACCCTGGAGATATTCGAGGAACATTTAGACACTGTGATGAGGAACATGGTTTAGTGAGAACTGTTGGTGATAGGTGAATAGTTGGACTGGATGATCTTGGAGGTCTTTTCCAACCTTGGTGATTCTGTGATGATTCTATGACATACAACCTTGGGAAGATGATAAACAACACTTGTTCCCTGTGACTACCTTTTCACAAACAAGCAACTGGTGATGTCCACGCTGACACTAAATAAGAGCCAAAAATGCTGTGAAGCTAGACTCACAACCACACAGTACAGGGCGAACCTAGAGAAACTGTCAGGGTGGTAGAGAACAGAGGCTCAGAAGGGAGCTAGTGTGGATGATCAGGATCTGATGTTTGAATGTTTGCAGCTGCTGCTCTCCTACTCTGCAAGTGCTCTCTGGTCCTGTATCACTTGAGAAAGAATGGGATCTGCACTCTTCCTGAGAAGCAGGAGAGACTGAGCATCCCAGGTCTCTGCATGCGGAGCTTCAGCTCCCAAGAAGACATTCACACAGCTACCCATTCCCAGACACTGTGAACTAAGCTTTATGGCTGCTGTTAGAAACTTTCCATAGCTGTGTGTGTGTGGCTCATAGAAACCTGGCAGTAATCCCAGTGAAAAGAACAGTGGTCGTATGTCACAGATGTTTCTTCCACCTAGGGGAAGGTGTCCCAGCCCATGGCAGTGGGGTTGGAACCAGATGTTTTTTAAGGTTCCTTACAACCCATAACATTCTATGTCTCTATGATTTGCAAATTAATTGAGATCAAAAGGTAAAAACTTGTACAGAATAGCATCAAATCATCAGCATTATTGCTTTGGAAGAGATGTTCCAGGTCATCCTCCCTTACACCATTCCTGTGGTGTGCTGAAGTGCATTTGCTATGGAATGGGACCAGAAATTCTCATTACCAACATCAACACCTATCTCTGCCACTGCCACTGATGACATTACCAGCAACCACTAATGGTGTCACCCAGGGGATGTGTAGTGTGCCCTAGAAGCTTTACCTTGTTATTCCAAACATTAATATCTGTCTGTGCTATTAGTATTAAATTTTCTTTCAATTAAGTATAAGAAGTTCCTGCAATCTTGTTTTTTTTTTTTTTTTTGCACATCATACTTGAAAAATATGAACGTGATAGCTATGAGAACACAAACATCTAGTTAGCTAGCAGAAAAATAATATTCCAAAGATTCCTGGATTGATGGGTGTTTCAGTGGATACAGCAGAAGACCAGGAAGACAGCAGCTGTTGCAAGGAAGAGTTGGGTTTGTCATTGGTCAGTCCTATCTAGAAGCCTGGATCAGTCCTTTGCCAGTCCATTTGGCTGCTCATGGGTGCACGCTGATGCCAAACATGCAATGGCATGAAAGGTTGCTCCTGCAATGCCTGCTTGTAGCTCCTGGTAGCCTTCCCCTTGCCAGGCTTCAGTCACTGCACTCCTCAGAGTGCAGAAGTGTTACTGTTCCTGGTTATTTTTCTGAAAGTCCTGTTAGGCAGCTTCCAACTGATGTGGAGAAGAGGAGCATTGTGATAATGAGATGGCAGCTGGACTAGATGATCTTAGTGGTCTTTTCCAACCTTAATGATTCCATGATTCTGTCAACCCGTGACCTTAAATACAGCCATGTTTACAGTCAGAGAAGTCTTCAAGACCATCTTCAACATTTGACTCAATTATGAATTGTTTTAATAAATTGAGCCATTTCTCCATTCAAGACAGTGAAGGAATCCACTTGAAAGATTTCAACTTTCCTTCCTGGTATGCATAAGGACCGTGAACAGCGGACATACTATATTAACTGTGAAGATGTGTACTCTTATTGTATTTTCTGGACCTGGGCAGGGCATGCGTTTTGCATGTCTAGACTTGATGGCCGTGCAGGTCTTGCCGATCTTCAGAAATCTTGTGTTAATGTATTAATTAACAGATTATAATGAGATCTGAAACCTGACGTAGTAATTTTCACCAGGCAGCTCTGCCACTGAAGTATTTCTTTTCCATATAGACTGGCAGTGAATTTAAAAGTGTGTCTTGGATTTTTTTAAGTTAATGTCAGTGCCTGGTTGATGCCATTACCAAAGTCATTCGTAAGGCAGAGGTACTGTCCAAGGGCTGTTTAATGACCATGCTGCTCATATCATTTGATATATATCTCTTCATTGGTAGAGATATATATTCATTCATACCCAAACCCTCTAGTCTTTTCTGCATCATTAGAGTCTAGTTTACTCATTATAGCCCACAGAACAAAAATGATGTTTCAAAGACTTAATCTCACCCAGTCTCAAGATAAATTTTAGCAATTATTGCTTTCATTTGAATATTTAATTTGATTAAGCTGCAATGATATGCTTTCTATTCCTGAGTCTGTGAAACGAGTTGCCTCAAGAACCACACGCACATGCACTGCATTCAAAATCTACCCCTGAGAAAGATGAGCTGCCATGAGCCCTGGGCTAGTTTGCTGGTGGAGTAAATGGTGGCAGTGGGAGTGCTGGTCTTGTTCTTCCTGCTACTGTGTGTGTTAGCAAGGATGGCAACGGAAGCCTCATTTGGTGCATGTGTTTACTGTCAAAGGAGAGAATGTTCAAAGGGATGCTGATCAGGGTAAAGTGGGCCATGGAGAACATGTGCTTTAGTAGAAGAGCCTCAAAGCTCACCAGGTTTGACCACAGAGCTAGCAGAGGTAAGGGGTTCAGTGACCAGTAAGATTTTCTGGGGACCTGCAAAATGAAAAGAACCTTGGTACTGGAGGTAGAAAAAAATAAACCAGGAGCTGCATTTACGTCATAAGAGAATGAGAAGGACAAGAGGAAGGTGCAGAGAAGGGACTGCAAGAACTCACTTGAGAAACTCAAATGTAATGCTAAGCAGAAATGTTTCAAAATCAGCTATTAAATGAAAATGGCTGAACAAAACAAGACAAAAAACTTCTGTAACATGCTCATAACTAGATAGAAGAAATAAATAGCAATGCGAAGAATCCATAAAAAGCCTAATCCTTATGGGTGTGCTAGATAAGAAGTGATTCTCCATGTGTTCAGGCACTCTGAAAAGGCTTTAGACTAATAGATTTTCTAAATAGTGGTGGGATAGCCCAGATTTTGAAGAGGGGACCCCCTTCCTCTGTACCCATCAAACACACACATTTTTGTGTCTATTGCAAGGAAATACTTAAAAAGACTGCCGGAGAAATAACCATGATTTTCATTTACGTGTAAGTGAATTAGGATAGTCTCTTCTAGAAAACCTGAGCTGACATCGTGACATACACAGTGGTTTGCTGCTCTTTTTAACACTGGATATTTATGTGATTTTTTTGAAGTGAACTATGTCCAAACAGTTTGCTTAAACAAATGTGCATTTAATTGGTCTAATTTTTTTGTTCAAATGAAAGTGTTTGTGCAATTTGGTCTCTACAAAGGGGAGTCATTCTTCAGTTGAAGATACCCTGCCAAGGACAACCCCATGTGTTGATTAAATTGTATTCAATAGATGAACTGTTTTGCTAATGAGGAGAGGAGTCACCTCTGTAAATAGACAGACTGGTACACATGTAAAAGGACCTGCTGTCTGCTCATTGCCAACAATCTGTTTTTGCCATGATGAAAAGAACACAGTGATAAACTAGGACTTAGACCAGTGATCCCTGGTAAACTTCAGTGCAGCAAGGTCGTTGTGGTATTTCCTCATCTCTGTTATGATTCCCAACTCCCTGCCATCTGGTGGGACCTGTACGGAGGCACTGCAGCCCCTTCCATACTATGGCACCCCAGCTAAGATCATGGATGGAGCTAAGTTCCCACCAAAACATCAAGCTATGAGGCAGAGAATTCTTCTGCTGCTGTTTTTAGGGTGGAAACTCCTAGAAGAATTTCAGTATTAATAAATAAGGGTGAGAGGAAAAAGATAGTTATGTTTTAAACCCTTATAATTGTTTGTCAAGTGACTGAGTGGAAGTCTTCTGTCTAATTATCACTGCCTTAGGTAGAAACTGGAGTTATAAATTATCAGTGCACGTGCTACCTTGACTACCTTTCTCTTTGAATTACCAAATGTTTGAGAAAGAATCACAGTCATAATCTCCTGTCACCATGCAAGCTGTTACTGTTCTACTGCATTATTTACACCCTGGACTCACCCCGTGAGCCCATTCAGGACAGCACTGTAGTGTCATGTCATCCTCAGCAATACACAGCCACTGACCAAAGGGTGTGAATGTGAGTCAGATCTGCACACTCCTGTGGTCTGCAAAAGCAACTTGCAGGTAATTTCCTCAAAGCAACTAGCTTTATAACTATATCTTGTAGCACACATTCAATTTTGCTGAGCTTGAGACACTAATACCCTCTTTTGTTTTCATTTTGAACTGTACCACACAAGAGTAATAGCTCAAGAAAATACTTCTTTTTAAGCAGGATATTCATTAAAGAGAGGGAAGCAGCATTAAAGTGAGAGTCTGCATTAAAGTGAAGACTGCACCAGTTACATGCAAAAGCATCTACATTTTGCAAAACTCCGACTTTGATAAGAAGCCTTCCAAACTTATATATATATATATATATTTAGAAAATATTGATGTATATATGTGGGTTTACATTAGAATTGGGGTTGAATGTCTAAACACAACAAGAGACTCAATTTCAGGCCATCATTTCCCTAGATGCTCATGCAGAGGTTGCTTAGTTGTTGCATGCTCATCTTTGTTGTGATGGGTGTGGCGACAGCTAAATCCCACAGAAAGTGTCAGAGAGGATAGGACATGTTCAGCTTAATTCACAAAATCGAGCCTTGGTTGGCATCTGGTAAGACAGCAACATGTGAGAAATGCCCAAACAGCAAAATGCTTATCTAGAGTGAGATTCACTTGCTTAAACGTTGATGACTCATGCCATTTTAGGTGCCTTAGGAAATTTCATCTCACCTCCAACTGCCACTCCCCTACCACCAGAGGTATGAAATGATATTAACCTGAAAGAATGAAGATACTGCATTTAAGAGAAACCAACACATTTAAGTTGAACTGTATGGGGAAAAAAAAGTAGTCTTCCTTTGAGGATATGTGCTGCTTGTCAGCCAGGGCTGAGCCTTTATTTTCGATATCTTAACTCTTTTTATGAGATGCTACATTTTATGTTGTTTACGTCCTGCCGTAGACCTGTTTTATTCTCTGCTGGGTGATCATTTGTGCTAAGGAAGATCCTATGAGGAAGGCTTGGTGTTTGCTGTGCAAACTACCTTTAGGGCTTATCTCTGAGTTTCATGATGCTTTTCTTTGCGAATAAAGTTGATGAAAATCACAGACCTGGCAGTAAGGGCTCGCAGGACTCAGGTGTGGCTGTAGGCACGCCGTACCCTGCCTACCCACCTGGCAGCTGCTGCCACAGCCTGCTTGACATGCTTTCTGTGCTTGTTTGAGTTCACGCCATCATTCTGAGGCTGGGAACGTCTCCTTCCCTCTTTCTTCTTTATAGTCTCACTAGATTTTCTCCTGTTGTTTCATGTCCTCCAGCTGTCATGCTGATCATCACGCATAGGGATGTCTGATGCAGCAGCAGCCAAAGCAACTCAAGCAGATGTCTGCAAACATGCACCTTTGTTTGCCCTCTGATGCTTTGAGCTGCTCGGAAAGAGCTCCCCTGGCCAACATGTCTGCCTGGAGAGCAACTTCACAGGCTGGCTCCCATCCTGAGCTTAACTGAATTATCCTCAGAAGATCTCAGAAGCTACTCTGCAGAGAGATATTTGTTTCCAAAGATTATTATTAAGGTTCCCCTCTGCCATTTTTAAAGGACTTGGAAATATCTTAAAGACAACCGTTGCCTTGATAATTACTTTTGCTGTAGAAATATCTGAGTAAATGATCTTGAAAAGCAAACAGTGCAGTTACTAAAACAACAACATAAAACAAACAAACAAAAACCTCTCACAGAAAGTGAACATTAAAACAAGCCTTGTAAACTAGTTAATTGGCCTTAGGTGGCATCATCTCAGCATCTGGCTGAGCGTTGACATACAGTGCCAAAACTATCAAGGAAAGTGTTTTGAGGGGAGGACAATTTATTAGAATCCTATTAAAGGCAAAGGCTTTATAGCTCTATTTTTATGAGCCATCTTTCTGAGAAAGCTGGTTGCTTTGCTCACAGATTCCCTCACGCAGCTCGGAGATTTGACTGGGGCTGAGCACAATTTTTATAAGCATGCCTGAGCTGCAGCTGCTGAGCTCTCAGATAAATGAATGAGTCAGCCTTTGCGCTAGTAAAGAAAGTGTTTTGTCAAGAAACATTTCTTCTTCAGTGCTAACTAGATATCTTTCATTCTTATTTCTTTGTAAGACTTCTGTGACTGTATCAAGGATCGCATATATCCTGTCCAACCTGCCTTTGCTGCCAGAGTTAGGTCATGCAAGAAGCCTTTGGAGTCATTGGAGGCAAGCAGGAGCAACCAGAAGGGGACGCTGACCACCTGGGAGCAAATGCCTTCTGTTCCTTGTTACTAGAAAAGGGCATCTGAACTTGCTATTTGGGATCCTTTCACAACTAAAGGGATTAAAACTAGGTGCTGCTACATCAGGGTCCACCCGGTGTACTTATATGACTACCTTAAGATGAAATGCATAACAACTTTTTAAGTGACTTTTTCTCCCCATTGTCTCCAGAGGCAGTCTGGGGAACTAATCCAGTATGGATTTCTGCGCTGTGGATGACCAAGGAGAGGTGAAATTAATTTCATTTCACGCAGTAAGCGAGCTTCCTGCTGACTTCTTCCAGCAGTCTGGGAGGGCTCTTGTTTAGAGGTACACAATAAATTTGCACTAGGGATTTTGAGCACTGTGATTGTCACAAGGTATTTCATAGGACCGTGGAGTCGTTAAGGTTGGAAAAGACCTCTGAGATCATCCAGTCCAATTGTCCACCTTTTTCTCCTTTGCTGTTTCACACTAAATCCTTGCAGCAAATTTAAGATTTGATTAAACAAAATTAAGCAATCCTTCAAAGAAAGGAGGATTTTGTCATGGGAGTGTCTGCAAACAGCAGATCTGAACAAGTTAAAAGTTGTTGCTTCTTTTGCCCCTTTTTATATTTCTGAACTTTATGAGATTGCCCAGAGGAGCTGTGGGTGCCCCATCCCTGGAGGCACTCATGACCAGGTTGGATGGGGGCCCTGGGCAGCCTGAGCTGCTGGGTGGCACTGCCCACAGCAATGGGTTGGTGATGGGCTTTAAGGTCCCTTCCAACGCAAACTATTCTATAACTCTATGACTCTACGTCAAACCAAAATACTCTTGCAATCGATTTGACCAATTATAATTAAGCAAAATAGCTTTATCTCTACATGTGTAAGAAATCATATATTTTTGAAGGGACCCTCGGTAAGTTCTACCCATGCAGTAGACAGAAAGAAACCACCTTCACCGAACTGATCAGTGCTTATTACGCTGTTTGTTCAGCTGCAGTTTTACCTTACGTAGCACACATCCTTTGTTTCACATAACTACTTTAATCCTTTCTGGATGCATTCCAAGTTTTGACTTCTTTCTCTGCTTTTGTAGGTGATTTCAAATGATGCTTTTTCATTGTGTAGTTGTCAAGAAAAAAAATTCTTCAGCTATTTAATCTATATTGGCTTTGTTTCAAAATAATTGTGCCTTCTTATTAATTAGCTGATTATCTTTTACATTCAGTAGCTTTCATATCTCTAAATCCCTATATATCCCTTAAAATCACATTTCTTGGTCTCTTCTTTGATTACTTTTTCCAACACCCCGATTGATTACAGGAATTCACATTCCCCTGTAGTACAGGAGTCTCATCTGAAGCTGTTAATTAGAGTCCTTGCACAAGTTTTTGCAAGCAGCAATTGTATCTTTTATTTTTGAAGGTATATCATTTGTATTCTTCAGTCTGGGTAGATCTGAAACCTTTTTTCCTTCATCTAAGGCTATACTTAGGATTAACTCTTTAGAGTCTGCCAAATACTGGCAGGCTGCAAGCTCAAGATATCCTTAACATTAACAGTAAATAAGGTGCAAATATTTAAGATACTAAGTCTTGCAGTTAACAAATTTGCATCCAAGATACTTTCATATTCTGGATAGTTTCCATAAGTGCCAATTATTGGTTATTTTAGACGACCATCATATGTTATTTCCAGGACCTTGATAACTATGTGTTTATTATAAGACATCAGAAGTACAAATCCTGGTAAAATTCAGTTCTAGCAACTGCATCCTGGCACAGCTCCACGGGAGATCAAGTATCCACAGAGTTCCTGTTGCCGAAGTTCACTCATTCCCAAATTTGTCTTAATTTTTATTTGCCTTACATATTGGAGTGGAGGAGGGGAATAGAGGTCACATTTCTTGGGTTTGAGGATTACGTTACAAATCAGGAAAAGGCATGGAAGTTTTGTTTTTTTAATAAGTCCTTCCATCACTGCAACACTAGCCTTTCACTTTCTTTGATGTCTTTCGATTTAGCAAATATTGTTTTATATTCTATGGGTTATCCTTCTGCTGAGTCTTACTTTGATGCTGTCCTCATTCACCTTGCTTTTGTCCTTTATCCTCAGGGACTGTAATGTCTTTCAGTCCTTTTAGGAAGGAGAGGAGCATTATACTGCTACTCCTCTCTCCTTCTGTTTGCTTGGAATGTGACCGTCCATCCCTATCACTGCAAGATCTGCGATTGCCTGATTTCACAGTTAATCCTGGCACTCTCTTACTGCCTATCTCAAATGTGAAAACAGAGTTCATAATGCCAGTTTTACCAGAGCTGACTTGGAAGATTCTGCTTCACTGAGCCACCAGAAGGCAAGAACTCCAACTAGTTATGCTCTCCTTTCCAGAATTAATAAAAGAATGAAACCGCAGCTCACATTTTCTCCTTCATACTGATCTGTTTAGGTAAAGACTGGTTAGTGAAGAGCAGCACCACTTCTGTGCAGAGAAGGGTGTTGCTGTGGTTCGTATCATCTGTATCAGCCAGAAGAGCACTTCAGTTGGTGGGGAGTTTACTTTGGCATGAAACAAGATCCAGCCCATCTTATGCGCAAGAACATGTACACATTCTTGCATGCATCTCCACACACCCCAGTGGAATGGCACACTTCTACACATGTGCATTTCTGTGCTCTCTTGAGGAAAACAACACCTTTTTTGGGGGGGAATGTGAAAATTTACAAAATTCCACTTACTTATTTTAATTCTATCACGTAATTAGGTAGCATTGCTTTTCATTGTAGAGATCTGACATTAATTACAAAAATGGGAAACTGCAGTGCAACAATTCTGATGCTTGATACGATGGGCTCTGTGAAGGCAGAGTGCCCTTCTTCATGGTCAAGTTCAAACCTAATTCTGTAGAACCCTTAACCATTTGCTTTCTTCTGAATACAGTTAGTCACACTGATGTCAGTACAATAAATGTTGAACATGAGAAATGATTCTTCTACAGCACCTGTTATTACAATATTTGTAAAAATTAATAATTAATTGTAACTAATTAATGTGTAATTGTATTTGATTTGTAAAAATATAATGCTAGAAAGCAAAGTCTATTTTGACTATGACAAAGCATTTTGATGGGTGTATCTCTTTTCGTATTTGGGCTAAGTTTAATTACTCATCAACCCTACTTTTTATAAAGCTTCATATTTCTTATAAATCGATAGTTGAATATCAAAGCGAAACAACGCTGCAGTTTAAAATGCAGTTAAATTGACCAATTATTGGCAGCAAATAATTTTTCTTTAGAGTGCAGCAGATTGAAATAGCAAATACAGTAAAATGAAAACACTAACGCAGAAATTTTTTTTTTTACCTTGTGCAGTAAGGGTAGCATATTTTCAGTTTGACATGTGGCTGTGGATTTTAGGCAATCATTCATTTCAACAAGTACTTTTAAAATGGATTCTCTCTGGCCTTATAGCTATACTTATCTATGAACTTGGGACTTACCTCTACGTTAAATGAAAAGTATGGCTAAGCTCTATGCCCTCAGACACCTTCCCTGCTGCAGGCTCTTCTTCTGCACTTGAAATAGCTTGAAATGCTGTACTGCTCAGCACCATCCAAGTACAGATCAAGCTGTTTTGTCTGTGGCCTCCCATTGCTCCTGAAACAGGCTGGAAATAACAGCCAGGTTTATTGCTTTGTTATTCTTGCTCAAAGATCAGGCTTCCTGCGCTTTCATCCATTGTCCTACACTCTCCCATTCGTATATTTGTTCATCTTGACCCAGCTCACACTTGCAAACTATGCTGCATTTGTTAGATTAAGGGACTGCCTTCCATGTCTCAGAGCACTAAGTGGGACAGTGATCCTTAGCATAAAAGGAGCAGGGTATGGAGAAGTAGATGCTATTTCCTCATCTAAGACTGAATGTGCATGGTATATTTGCTGGGCACATCTCTCACATTAATTTAACAGTTCTTCTTAATATTTATTAGGTGCACTGTTCCCCTCTCTCATGACCAATGCGCAGAAGTTGAAAACACACCATTCAAAGGTCAAATTTAGTTCATTCTTTTACGTGTAGATCACAGCTTTGGGCAAATCTTTAAACAATTTTTAAAGTAGTATTTAAATGTTTAGTTTCTCTTCTTGGAAGCATCACAGTGAGAAAGTTTTAAGTTTTCAAGCTGCCATTACAATTCTGTAGTAGTTTTAGGAATACTTAGCAGTTCAAAAGACATATCAGATGTAGTCCATCAGCTTCAACTCTGCTATAAACACAATCATTTTCAAAGCAATCCAGTGGATTTAGACACATGGTATGTGCTTAATTCTGGTTTTTAAAATCCCAGCAGAAACCACAGACATGTGTGTACAGGTAAAGGAATTGTCCAGAGATAGGTCTGTCCTATCCAGGAACTGTTGTACAGTCAGGCAGGGATCAATGCCAAGGACACTGCCAGGCACTTGGCAGCTCTCCGTGATTTGTGATGGTTTTCTGTGTTGCAAGTCAGATTCTCTGCGTGGTCTTTTTGTAAGGGAGCCAAGAATTGTTTCAATCTACAAATACATCAAGATTACAAAACCAAATAAATATCTCTCTCTACTACAGTGCATTCAGGAAAGAGAATACTGAGCCCAAACCAAGGCCTCGGCTCCTAAAATTCACTGGTCATGGTAGTATCTTTGTTTCACTGGGCCTTTTATATTAATAAAAAGAAATTGAGTATTATGAAGAAAGCAATGAAACAAGTAGTATGCTTCATGCTCTGGCATTATCCTGAGGTCTGCAGAGTGGCCATGAGGCTAAGTGTTGCCTCCCACTCACATCTTGTTATAAGGCTGGCCTGCCACTGTCCTGCAGACAGCTGATGGATATTCTGTTTGCCTTCAGACATGCTAATGCTTTTGACACGTTGAGATGTACAGACATCTTGTGCATCATGTGCCTAAGGCAGGATTAGCAGTCTTGATAACTGTTCAGCCCACAAGCCTGGCCCTCAAGAACACCTTTAAGACAGAGTATGGATGTGCCTCCTGTTTCAGCTCTTTCTAGGTGGAAATTGTTACCTTCTCTCTGGAGGAAGGAATAGTTTCCAGCAGGTGGGAAAGAGGTGTAGTATTACTGAGAGTGCTCACTGTTCAAAGCAGAGAGATGACCCTTCAGTATGAGAGGGAGAACAGTCAAAATCAAGATGACCAACATGATGAAACCAAAGTGACAATGACTTTTAAGACTGGTTGAAGTCCTGAGGAGTAGAATCATAAAATCACCAACATTGGATAAGACCTCCAAGATAATCTGGTCCAACCATCCACCAGTCAGCAGCATTTCCCACTAAATGATGTCCCTCATTACAACATCTAACTGTTTCTTGAACACCTCCAGGGACAATGACTTCATCTTCCTGGTCAACCCATTTCAGCTCTTAACCATTCTTTCGTAGAAGAAATTTTTCCTGATCTCCTACTTTAGGCCTATTGCTAGTTACATGAGAGAAGAGACTGACACCCACCTCACCACAACCTCCCTTCAGGCAGTTGTAGAGAGTGATAAGGTCTCCCCTGAGACACCTCTGCTCCAAACTGAACAATCCCAGCTCCCTCAGCCACTTGTGCTTCAGACCCCTCACCAGTTTCATTGCCCTTCCCTGGACGTGCTCCAGAGTCTCAGGGTTTTTCTTGCAGTGAGGGGCCCAAAACTGAAAGCTGTACTTTATCTGCAGCCTCACCCTTGCTGAGTACAGAGGAATGATCACCTCCCTGCTCCCACTGGTATCACTTTTTCTGATTCAAGCCAGGATGCCATTGGCCTTCATGGCCACCTAGGCAGTAATAGCAGTCACTTCCTTATTTTCTGACAGTTTTCCAGGGAAGTTTAGTCCCTTCAGTAGTTGTTTTTATCACTTCTCCCACTACAGGCATAGTGGTAGGGGAGCAATCCTTTTATGGTTCGCTGTGGATTCCTCAGCGTCATTTGTTGTTGATGAGTTTGGCTATATAAGGATACTGAGGCCTTTAAAAGTATTGAAAGCCATATTATGACACTATCAAAACACACTGGATTAAATATCCATCAAGTTTTACGTAAGGAGTGAAGACATTGGCTGGGAATAGGGAAGTCTCTCCTTTTTTATTTTAATAAAATGTAATATTCACTGACAGTCTGATCTTAGCGTGAATTAGGGATCTGTCCTTGAGTTTTTTTGCTTGCAGTGTCAACTTGTGAAAATACTGGGATCCACTGGTGTCTTTTATTTCCACCACACCAGCAGACAACTCTTCTGCTGCTATTAGTAGTCCTACACTGTTATGTCACTGTCATGCCAGTGTGTTGCCCATCACTTCTCTGTGTTAGCAGTGCTTGCTGACGCTACTAGCACAGTAGGTAAGAGGTGTGATTTGTGGACTCTGCTCCCATAGAAGCCCCTGTGCAATCTGTTCCCATATATCATGCCCTTTTGACCCAGAGAGCCTCTGTTTCTCCTCTTGAAAGCTTAGTGACATGGCCTGCCTGCCTGTCCTGCTCTCCTAGATGGAGACATCTGCCAGATGGTCCCATTACATGAGATTGTAGAACTGGTATGACTGCGCTGCTTCAGTTGCTGCCCCAAATCAGTCCTTTTGGAAACCCACAAGTCCTGAAAATACACTTAGATATGTGGGAGCTTGTTTACTTTGTCAGTAAATGCATACTGCTGGAGCAGAGATTTAGGGAGAGAAAACAGTTTTTAAATAGTTCTCCAATCTGCCTTCCTCGAAGTTTTTGCTGCAGGGCTGAAGCAATCAATGGTACCACAGGCTCTCGGGGTTGGCAGGCCGAGAGGTGCCTGCTCTATCACTGACATGTGTTTGGAGCCAGCAGCCTCTGCCCTTCCTATCATGTCTCGCTCTGTTTCCCTTGCAGGAACCTGTGAAATCGGCTGGGCTTACTACTGCACAGGTGGTGGAGCGGTGGCAGCCATGCTGGTGTGCACCTGGCTGGCCTGCTTCTCAGGCAAGAAGCAGAAGCAGTACCCCTACTGAGTGGCTCTGGGTGCAGGCTGCCAGGAGCACCAGGGGCCTGCAGGCATCTTCTGGACCCTGATGACAACAAAAAGGAACATTTTAAGTGATTTCATTGTGAAACTCAGCAGTGTGAGGTGGTGGGTGGCACTGGGAGCCCTGGGGGAGGAGGTGAACCATGGACCAAAGCCACCCAAGCACCCAGATTGGGGAAGGGCCTCCTCACCAGAAGCTGCCTGTGGCTCACTCCACAAAAATATAACCACGTAAACAAGGAAAACTCCACTTTGGCAAATTGTGACATTCTGCGTGCACCGATTAATGGAGGGATTAGTGAGGAAAAGATGTTGCTGGGGGGCTGGGGTAGTGCCTCTGCAATGCGGTGTTCCTGAAAGCACACACACACAGATGTAGACCATGGCACAAAACGAATAGAGGGGAAAACTTTTTGGTGCGATTCTTCTTTCTTTCATTCTTTTTTTTTTTTTTTTTAAACTTCTTTTTGGTGGTTTAAAATTCAGTGTTACAACACTTTTTAATCTATACATTACACCTAATAAAAGGACCAATAAGCCACTTTATCAGTATTTTGTATATTCTCTGCACATTTCTCTTCCTCTAACATTTAGCCACTGCTTATTCATCCTTATAGATCTTTTATTAAGCCTCTGTGTTTTCAGCATTATTACAAAAATGCAACATAATAACTTGGCACATGTAGCCGTTGCCTATAGTACTTTTATGAAGTGCAGTAAATGGACATTTTTCTGTCCATTGAAAATTCCACTTATGGTACTGTAGAACTCTGTTGGTTTTGCTAGACTGACAGGGAACTTACTACGGACATAGATTTTTGTCGCTGTTATGTTTAGCTCATTGATGTTGTATTGTGCCGTACCATGTTTATTATTTCAATATTCATTTTTGTAAAAAAAATAAAAAATTATATATAAATGTGCTATTTTATGTTTGTATTTGAAAAATCTCTGTAAATAAATTTTTCCTTGATCAATACTTGCAATCTGTGGTTATGTCATGAGATGAAATAATTCCCTTCCTAGATCTCCATTTAAAAAAATGTCTTGGAAATAATCATAGAATTTAAACCATGCTGTAAAATACCTTGTAAAAAACCTGTAATGTACCTTGTAAAAAACCTACCAACCTTGTAAAATATATGCATTTAGGATTCATCTGCATAGCCTGAGGATAGGTGTCTGCTAGTACTTAAGACCAGACAACATGTTCAACATTTTTGCCTGATGCCATTAGGTATGGTGCAGGACATCAGGGAGAGGTTCCCCATTCTGGCCTGGACACAGCATTTCACATAGTATCAGTATCCAAAACAAAACTTTACTATTTTAATAGCAGCCACACTGACTAAAATGCCTACCAGGGAGGTAGTCCTTCTATGAGGCACTGGCACTGTATTTAAAAAACTTAAAAAATGATCTTTTATTATCATTAAGAAAAATAATATGAGTTTGAGATATGGGAATTTTGTAAGGGGTTTTCTGTCACAGCACTGACTGTTGTTGCTGCCATTCAAATGTGTTTTTCTGCTCTATTTTCCCAATAGGATACTTCTGTCATTGCCTGTTTCAAAGCTATCATGTGTAGTAGTTGTGGTTCTGCTGGTTAAAGGCATATGTGCTGTTGTAACTCTGAAACTGTGCAGTTGCTGCATACATTGCACTGGGCAGCTTTTCAGAAGTATCAGAAATAGTGATGTCAGTTACGGTGATCAATCCTTATAGCGCTGACCTGGATTTTATCAAGTTGATTATAGACTAAATGCTATTCTTCACTTTATAGTGTTGTGTGGTGAATATAAAATTGTACCTTATCCTTCCCAGATTAGCCTATAATAGCCACATCACATCCAGCAGCACTTCAGGTGAGAACCACACCAACCATGCCATGGAGGAATGGAGCAGCAAGTGGGCTTGTCTCTCTGCAAACTCTTCTTGTGGCACCAGCAGCAGTATGATGCAGAGCAATGCACTCTTCCCTCCTGTTTCCAGGTGTTCTGGGCTCATCCCTTCTCAAGAAACTGTTGCAAAACCTGCAGGTGGAAATCAGTGACACTCGTGTACCGTCACAGTAAGTGTGAATTTGCTGCAAAGAGTTGTGGATTGACGCTTTATTAAAACCATGAATGGTATAAACACAACGTTGGCTGTGGTTCCCCTGTCTTGAGTTGGATCTTAGGCAAATTTCTCTTGCTGCCTTTTCATGGTGTGCAAGAAAAGATGTCTTGCTATTTAAGTATAATCGCTATAAAAATACATGTTATTACTCTAATGTTGACCCTCTCTAGAACATATTATCTTGTTTTAGATCTTCCTGTGGTCAGATTCTGGTTTGATTTATAACGAGAATCTGGAACTATGCCATTATTTCATGAAAAAAATTACTTTTGTTTTGTTTTGTTACAATGCCATACAATGCATCAGGATTGACTTTCTTTGAATCTGTATACAATCACCTTTTTAATGTGGAATTGACTAAAATACCAATTTTGAATGATCAAGCTGATGATATATGCTGCACTTGCTCTGTAGCTGGTTATCATATAGCCTTCATCTGCTGTGATATGAATCACAGCTTAATTAACTTTGTCCATATTTGTACATTTTGGTTCTGATAGTCATTTTGCACTAGAATATGAATACCATATATTATCATGGCTATCAGGCATCAGAGCTACAAACTCTAATAACTTTGAACCAGACAAAACATTGCTTTCAATTTCACAATATTGTCAATTAAATATTTACAACATTTACCATATTTAATTTCCATTTATTTATTCTTGAAGATGAGGAACTTGGCCTTTCATTTGTCAAAACAATCATGTAAACATGAGCAAGCTCCTAGGGCTGTTGAATTCTATCCCTGCAATTATTGGCAATTGTATCATGTAATCCTGCTTAGAATTAGCTCTGTTTTAAAACTGTTTGAACAGCTTTCCCTCTGCAACTATGTTATTATTTCAAAGTCTCACTCTCTGTGTGATTTAATGCTTTCTAAGTTCTGGAACACCCTTTATTCTGGGGCTCGTTCTCAACATGGATGGCAGTGGTGACAGGATGCTTCCAAGAAATACAAGCAACAGCTTTTCCCTATCACTCCTATGACAGAAGCTATGTGGAAAAAAGTCTTATGGTTACAGACTACTGTTCAGTATCAGAAGCTACCTTAGGATAAGTCACAGAACAGCTACCACAGGAAAAACAAGGTGGGAAGACCTTGAGGAGATCTGTAGTCCAACATTTTGCTTAAGGCATGGGCAAGTGTCTCAGAGTTTTATCTCATCTGATCATGAAAGCCTTTAAAAGATTGCTGGTGGCACATCTCTTGGCCTGTGCTGCTCCCTGACTATTTTCATGGGGAAGTTTTCCTTAAAACTACTCTGAACATCTCTTGTTTCACCTAACAACAAATGTCTCTCATTCTCTCACCAAGCATCTGTGAGAAGAGCTCATCTCCACTCTTTCTGTCATCTCCCTACACATAGTGAAGGACTAATGCTGGGTCATAATCCCCACTCATCCCCCAAGCTGTCCTTTCACCAAACCAAAAATACACCAAACATGGCTGCTTCTGTTGGACCTACTCCAGTTTGGTGATGTCTTACTCCTACCAGGGTGGGCAAAATTGAATGCGATATCTACATGTGCTGATTAGAGGAGGACAATCACTTGACTCCAGATGCTGACCCTACTCCTCTTCATTCAGTCCAGGAGGCTGCTGCCCATTGTTGATGCCAGGACATGCTGCTGGCTCCTGTGCTACTCACTGTCCCCAGGCTCCCAGATCTTTTCTGCAGAGCAGCTCCCTGGCCAGGCAGCCCCAAACTGCATGTCTGCAGGGGCTTTTTCCTTCCCAGGTACACAACTTGGCATTTGCCCTTGCTGAATTTCATAAGACTCCTGCCATTCTTTGACCTCAATCTGCCTCAGTCCTTTTGAGTGGCAGCTCTGGACTTGAGGGTATTATTAACTGGTCTCCCCACTTTGATGTCATCTTCAAATTTGATGAGAGCACTTAACCTCCTCCAAATCACTCCTAAGGCCGTTAAAATGGGCAGGTCTCAAGACAGACCTGTGACAACCCACTTGTCACAGACATCCATGTAAAATACAAACAGTAACTAAGACTCTCCAAGCCTCACCATACAACTAGGCTTCTCTCTGTCTGGTTTTCCACCCATCTTGACTACAGTGTCTCAATCTTGGTTCAGAATCTGTGTCAAAAACCTTGCTAAAATCGATGCTTCAATCTACAATTAAATTCAATCTACTGCTGCTCTTCTCTCAGTTGCAAATTCTGTGATTTTATCATATAAAACCGCCATGCATGTCATGTAGAATTTATTCTTGATAAACGTGTGCTTCAAGTTAGCAAAACAAAGGAAAATAAAACTTTGGGTCCCAGCTACCTTTCTGCATTTAGCTTTTGCTTGGCATAGCTAAATATAGAAAAATGGTCATCAACTAATCTCCAAATATGTGAGGTTGAAAAATAAAAAAAAGAGCTATGGAGGTAGGGAATGTATATATATGTTTGAATGAGGCAAGTGGAGGAACTCGGTGCAATAGTTTATTTACATAAGTGAAGTCTTTGGAAATGGCTTCAGGAGGACACAGTCTGAGTAGGAAGTTCTCCTGCTTGAACCCTGGAGAGTGGGGACTTTTGTCACTCAAACAGCATGGTGTGCAGTCCCAAGCCTCTTCTACTGAGGACTAATGCAGTATTCCCTGAAAGTACAAATTCTGTCATTCAGATATTAAGTCTGAGGGAAGATTTTCTGCGTAAATATGAGTTATGAGAAGGCCTTGTCTGGATTTTGAGAGGGCTTTTTGTTTGTTTTTGTTATGTAAAATAAACCATTATTTTTCAAAACTGCATGTTAAGAATCACAGAATCACAAAATTGTAGGGGTTGGAAGGGACCTCTAGAGATCATCTAGTCCAACCCCCTAAAAGATTCAGTTTTTCACTAAATTCGTTCCCTCCCAAAAATAGAAATCTATGTTTGTTGGGTAAAAAAACAAATCCAAACTTTAAAAATGTTTTGACTCTGAAATGGGAGTTAGCTGACTCCTGAGGTGGCTTAACTCCTCTATTTCCTTTTCCTTGATAGAAAATTTGTAAATCAGTTGCAACTGCAATTTATCTGTCATTCTAGAGTTTGAAATAGTCTATGAAAAATATCAAACTGAATGACAGGACAGATTATCTATACATCAAAATAAGCATTAATTCTATTCTACACACCTAACCTTTCAGAGAGACAATGAAGAAATTAGATGTGCTTTTTTTTAGAAATGACATTTTAGTGTATTACCCGAAGCAGACAGAGTTGAAAATATATGCCTTCTAGTAAGTATTCAATGTTTTTATTATTGTTATTTAAATAATGATGGATCAGAGAAGATGATGAAAAATTTGGAGCACGGTTTCAAGCTCTGTCTTGGCAGTGTCAGGAAGGATGATTCAACTTTACTCATTAGTCCTTTCTTATGTTCCTCACCAAGAAACAAAATGTTCACTGAATTTTTGAAGAAGGAAAGGTTCCTTTACATGGGCAACTTCATGGCTCTTTGGTCTGCTGGAAGTATCTGCTAAGAGTGTGAGTATGTTAGGGATATGCAGTGTTAGGACGAGCATATTAAATGAAGTCATCACGAGGAAAATGTTAATTTGAATGGAACATATGGAATAACTTTTTTACGTATATCTGCATCATCAGGGCCCATAGTACTGCTGTCTTCTTTCCATGACTACAGAGAAACTGTATGTTAAGCATCCTCCGTCGCACAGGGACATCTTGTGGCCCTTAAATGTCTTCTCAAAGGGCACTATGCGTCATACCGAGCATCCCTCAAGTATGTTCATCTCCAAACATGTGTCAAGCATGACTTCCACCAGAGTGGATATAAATCAGTAATCTGTTGGGTATGTCAGAGTGCGTGTGATAAAACCATGCTAAAGCAGAACAAAGCCATCTCCCACTGAAGCTGAAATGTGGGTCTGTGTTAGCAAGGAGAAAGCTTCTGCATCATACTATTCATAGGGATGAGAGTTTGGTGCCATCACAGGAAGCAGCTCCAGCTCCTGGCTGCAGCAAGAGTTAGCAGACCAAGAAGTCTGTGAGCCTGTAACCTCTTAGGTCATTTTTCAAAGCTTGACCTTACGAAAAACTTGCAGAGGCCACTGCCTCATCTTCCAAGATAACATATTAAAGACAGAGAACAATCTCGTCTCCCCTGCTCCACTCAGAGGCAGTCCCATATTCGGAAGAGGGAAATGCTCATGCACAGACCTTGCAACATTTTTGTGCATGGGAACCCTGTGGCAAGCCTGAACAGTTGCACTAGAGGTACAGAAATGGCAGTGGCCTTGGTGCTTGGGTGCTACAAGAACTTTTGAAAACTTCATGCAGTCCTTCACTGTACATGTGAATGAATTAAGAGCTTGAGGTAGGAAATG
>VXAB01005848.1:0-14978 GCA_013399175.1 Odontophorus gujanensis | reverse complement strand
CATTGCTGTCACCACTGCTGAACACACCACCCACCGCTGCACTGTGCTCACATCCACTGTTTGGTCTGTAGAAATGTACAAGTCGATGAATGTCAGTGGCTGGCATTTTTTCCACATGGTAGAATTCAGTGACACGCATTTGCTTATCCAGTATGTCAGATGGCATTTTGTGAAACTGCCCCTCTGCTGCCACCTGCCATACTGCAACAAAATGTAATAGAATACTGGTGGGAAGATTCAGCCTCTACTGACATATTATCAACATCTCTATCTGATGTTGTGGGCCAGCATAATAACGCAAGGAGCCATTACCTTCAAGGAGCCCTTGTGTATATAAGATTGTTCAGTTTAGCTTTAAGTATTTTGACTGTTTTAGTTTGTTGCCTGATTATTATATGGTGTGTAAACTCAGAGTTGACTTAAACCAAGGAAGACACCTCAGCTCTTTGAAAACATTTGTTATTGCATTAAGATTTGCAAGTTTCATAACACATTTTGAATAGTGTCTTGCATGTGGCAGCACAATACTTCATCCATATAGCTGCTCTCCATGGTGCAGTACTGTAATGTTGTCATAGTAAAGAATAAAGCATATCATCAACCTTTTGAAAGATAGATTTCAGGTATGATTCAGTGTGAAGCTCTTATTCTACAGTGTCATTTAAGGATCACATGATAATGTCTTGATTTTTTTTTTATTTATAATATAATGATCTTGAAAGCATATTTCCTTTTTTTATTTACATTTTATGTTACTACTTAAATGTTTCTAATTAAATCAGTCTCAGCAAAATAGAAATGCTGAGAACAAAATCTAAGCAGATCTTTAATACAAATTTACTGCACTTTAATCATTCCAATATAACACTAGCTCCAGCACTTGTGTAATATTATTCACTGTACTTAAGAAATTAGCAGATTAAGGGACTTTTTTAGAGCTGAACAAACTTTTTATTTTAGGAATCTGTTGTATCTAGATAGTTAAAATTATTAATCATACTTACTAAAAACATTAGAGAGGGAGAGAGAGAGGATTTATTTCTAACATCAGCAAAAGGAGGAAATTCCTCTGGACTTGACTTAAATTTGATTAACAGACACAATCTGGTGTGCCTAGCTACTTCTTACACTCTGAGGGCTCGCCAGACATGTGAACTAAGAAGCTATTTATCAGTTTCACTACAGCGTAAATCATGAACAGTAATCATCAATGTCTGAGGCTTTTAAATCATTAACAATTCAATAGACAATGTGGTGATGCATTTCAGAAGACACACTCCATTTTTGAATTTAGAGGTACTTCCATTCTTGTGTTAAAAACATGTCTCATTATCACTGTTTGGATCATCTGATGCTATTGTTAAAGATAATTCAGATTCTTACAAACCTCCAATTGCTATCTTCAGCTACATTTCAGATGGCAGTTTTTTGGTACTGAGTATGAAGGGTGCTTGAAGTCAGTGAACTTTATGAACATGAGATTCTAATACTATCATCAGTAAATACTCAGCACATACCCTGTGCTGACTGTGGTAGACCAGTCTGAATGCTTTGTTGTTTCCATCTTAGATCTAGCCATCCAAATGTTTCCAAAATTCCAAATGAGAATCATAGAATCACTCAGGTTGGAAAAGACCTTAACGATCATCGAGTCCAACCATGACCTAACCATACTACCCTAATTCTAACAGCCCTCTGCTAAATCATGTCCCTGAGTACCACATCTAAAGGGTTCTTAAACTCATCCAGTGATGGTGATTCAACCACCTCCTTAGGGAACTTATTCCAGGGCTTAACAACCCTTTCTGTAAAGAAGTGTTTCCTGATATCCAAACTAAACTTATTCTGGCACAGTTTAAGGTCATTTCCTCACATCCTGTCACCTGTCACCAGTGAGAAGAGACCAACTCCATGCTTGCTGTAAGCACCGATGATGAATGTTGAAATTTCATAAGATTCCCTCATTCAACAAGACTGCTGCAGATCTCTGGTTATAATTCAAATTACTACTAGCAGTGCATAAAAATGTAGGTATAGTTCAGACTTTGTTTACTATCTTAGAAGTAAGAACAACACGATGATGCTTGAGCATATTATATATACCAGTTAAAGACTTCTGAAAGTAATCCAACCATTTTAACATAAAGTTGCCTTCTTGAAGGCACACACACTAATGAAATGTAATCTTAGTTGCTTATGAAAGAATAATGAAAGAACTAACATGTCTAATGCAAAATAATTTGAAACACAAAGAAATATTCTTAGAGCTTTCAGTAATTAGATAGAAGAATTGCTGCGCACATTTCAAATATAGATATAAAGCTTATTATGAAAGGCTTTGAAAGACACTACAGCTTTTTGAAATAACAAAAGTAGACAACTGATCATCAGGTTCTAATAAAAAATGAAATGAAATGTTCTGCTTCATATAACGTAGTGTGAGTTTGCAGCATAATTGAAATTGACATGAAATGATCATCAGAAATATTTATGTCAGCCTTGTCAAGAAGTTCCAAAAGCAATTGCAGCAAACTACTTCTCATTATAAAATCACATGAAGACTTGCTAACAACACAAGGAAACATATGCTGGAAACATAATATTTGAAAAGCATAAGCTGTATGTGATCTCACTGTGAACTGCGGGATCACTTCCTCCTCTCTATTTTTATTCTTCATTTTGTGCTGACTTCAGAACAAAATGTCTGAATTTCGGCAGGACTTCTCAGAAATAAAAAACAGAAAGCACAACAACATTCTAGAAGAACGAATCATCTTTTATTTTGTTCTTTTTTTCCTTTTTAATTTATTTCTGTTATTTTTTACCAAGCCTACAGGATACCTATTATGTTCTATTAAGTACAGTCCTCCTTGAAGTTTCCATTCAATTAGTCTGCCAAGAACTGGATTAATTGCAATTGTCTTTCATGCAAATTAAGATATTTCAAATAAAGAATAAACTGCAGAATCATCATCTGACTCAGTACGTTTTTAGGTAAATGTATTTAGATCAAGTTGTAGATATTCAGTTTTTCTGACTAACAACAAAGCACTCAGCAATTTATNTTTTATTCTTCATTTTGTGCTGACTTCAGAACAAAATGTCTGAATTTCGGCAGGACTTCTCAGAAATAAAAAACAGAAAGCACAACAACATTCTAGAAGAACGAATCATCTTTTATTTTGTTCTTTTTTTCCTTTTTAATTTATTTCTGTTATTTTTTACCAAGCCTACAGGATACCTATTATGTTCTATTAAGTACAGTCCTCCTTGAAGTTTCCATTCAATTAGTCTGCCAAGAACTGGATTAATTGCAATTGTCTTTCATGCAAATTAAGATATTTCAAATAAAGAATAAACTGCAGAATCATCATCTGACTCAGTACGTTTTTAGGTAAATGTATTTAGATCAAGTTGTAGATATTCAGTTTTTCTGACTAACAACAAAGCACTCAGCAATTTATTTATTTATTTATTTATTGAGAAATGCTGAGCTGAAGTCATTTAATCAATTTCCTTATATTACAGGACAACAAAAAATGGTGAACAAATGTATGTTGTGCTTCCATTTATGCCTGTATATTCTGCCCTTAAATTAGGGATATTGATTAATGCTAGGTGCTGAAAAAAAGGATAAAGCACATACAGAACAATCTTTCATCATTTATGTGCTCCCAGATTCCAGAGCTGAACTACCTCAAGCACAAGACACATCTAGGTCACAATGTTCAATTATTAGTTTCTCTTCCTTTAGATTCATGAATCTATTTCCCAGGAGTTTGCCTAGATTTTTCTTGAAATAAGAGGCACACCTTTGGCAAGGATTCATGGAATTTACATCACCTGTTAGAGTAGTCAAAATTTTCTTTCGACTGCCTGATAAACTAAATGCTGTTATTGTGAGCAACACTATGGTCCTTTAGTCACCTTCTCCATTATTTTCACCAACTACATCCTTTTTCTTCACTCAGCTTTTATTTGCCAATTTGAAAAGTCCTACTGCATCCTTCAGTCTTTTTTTCAAGGAAAGCGATCAACGTTATCCTGGTCATTCTCCTTGTTTGTAGCATTCTCTTCTAAAACAAAATGTACCTGAAAGAATACATACAGACATTTCAATATTTTATAGCCCTTCTAAAAACATAGAACGCTTTTCGTTGAAGATAAAATAAAATTAAAAAAAAAAAATAGTTTTCATTCAAAGAATTTCAAAGTGTGTATTTCCAATTATTAAACTTATGATTATTATTTCTGATACTGAAAGACAGAAACAAATAAATTAACATTTGAGGAAGGTACCTCAACTTCCCTCTAGACACCTCTCCTTCCTACTTTCCTGGTACCCAATCCCTTCATCACAGATCATATTTGGACCCTTCAGTAAAGTGAAGGACTATGCAAAAGCGTGTAGTCGCTGCCAACATGGCAGCCCCTGTAACCAAGCCCTGCTGGTGACACAAGACTTGTTAAAACTTTGTTCTTTAGAGTCATAGCCCAGGTGATAACTGTAAGCTTTCCTTCATCCTTGTACACCTTGTTCTCCATATAAATACAGAATTAGTCAAAACATCTTAGTGTCACTTCCTGGGGAGGGTAGGCTGGATGGAAAGAGTGCTGAATGGAGAACCAAGGTAAGTTGGATATCAAACACATATTTATCTTCTACAATTAACAATAGCACTAGTGTATTAGTCATGAAAGCTTTATTTCACATTGTAATACCTGTCAAACGTTGTTGAAGAACACTGACTTTGAAACACTCGTTTTTGGGTATTTTTTTTGCACAGATGAAAAAAGTACATAAAGAAGAACAATTAAAATTTATTTGGTGTCTAAATTATCATACTTCTAAATGTCTTCAATTACAAGGCACTTCTTAAGGAAATACTGTTCTCTAAAACTAAGGAAATAGATGGTTATACTGAGAATTTTGAGAATTTACCTAAAATATCACTGTAATTTTTCTGATTTTTTCTTAGTTCTGCTAGCATTCATTTCATAATAACAAGGAATAATTGTCATCTGTCATAACTGTGAAAACAGATTTGAATAATTTAGTTGTATTATTTTTAGGATTTCTTTCTTCTTTGTAAAAAGAGAAGCATGTTCATATTGACAGTGATGCATTACGAAAAGGATAATTTTAACCTCTGGCATGTATTGTCCTCAGTGAAAGCTGTGAATTCAAAAGGCACATGGATTTATGTAGGATAAAAAAGCTACTTTCTTTTAGTTTCATGCAGAAAAATATTGTCCCTGTGAGGCTGATGGAACCTGACAATCTCCATGCAGAAACATAGCTTTCACCTTTTCCAGAATCTCTGACCCAAGAAGAACACTAAAGAACCACATTTTCGGCACAGTTTAACTCTGTTAATGATGGAGCTGAAAAGGATGACCCAATGATCTGCTTCATCCAGGTGCTGTGGAAATAAGTTCTCTCTATATTTTTCTGAATGGTGCTTGGAAGATGACAAAAACGTGGGTGAAGGTGAAGGGATGCCAGAAGACTACGGTAAAATATACATATACACATTAAGAACTTGTCTTTTTTTTAATCATCATGGAAGGTACATAAAGGAAAAATAATTTATAAAACAAAAAACACGGAATGGGCATCTAAGTGTACTGTAAATTTGAATATATTTAAACCACAGATGGGTGTAAGATTTAGAATTCTGGCTTTAGAGTGTTTTCTTTCTAATTAGGCTAAATTTATCTGCTTTTGTATTGTATATTCTCAATGATATAGAAATACATATTTGTATATTCTCAATGATATAGAAATACGTATTTGTATCTTCTCAATGATATAGAAATGTATATTAATAAAAAAACAAAAAGCACTGACACCATCTCAGCCCAATGAAAAAGAAGTAGGTCTCCTCATTACAGTTTCTGGGAATATGGGACTTATTTCAAGAGTAGTCTAAGTCTTGAAACCCTTCTTGTTCAAACCATAACCAACAACCGACAAAGGAGTTATTGAGCAGGTATAAAAAACAAGTTATTCTTTCTTAAGTGAAATCCAACCATACTAAATGCTATGAAGTTGTTTACACTATTGTTGCCTACTCATTCTTTTTCTGAAGACAATATAAATACTGTAATGAGTACTGAGAATAAACTTCCCTATTATTTTGCCATCAGAAAGAATCTAAATGAATGATACTGAAAAGATTCATATTTCTTACTCATTTAAAAGTCATACTTACATGGAGTCCAAAAATTAATCTTCATTTTAACAAACATCATTACACTAGAATTACCTCAAATTTATTTGGAGCATATACTTAATCAAGATTTTGAACTAAACAGTCTAAAATAGATTGTCTTGGATATAATTGATAAGGTAAGACCTGCCTGTTCAGATTGAGTTATCCTGTTTCCTGATTTCATAAGAACTTTTCTATTTCTATTGTTCTGGGGTGGTTCTTTTTGTTGTTGTTGTTGTTTTGTTTTTTTGTTTTGTTTTGTTTTAATAAATTCTATGTTGGTTGCGTTGCTCAGACAAGCATGATACTGCACTCAGTCTTCAAAACTGAATGTTGCACGTGAAATTAATTCCGTTTCTTCACTGTCTGAGAACTATTACTCATCAAAAAGAATTGTCTATTTAATTAAAACTCAGTGCAATAATTCAGCATAGAAGTGAGCAGTATTCATTCATATGAACTTCAACATTTTTATTCTGCAAGAGATGCATGTACATTTGACTTTAAAGTTTATGTTCCCAGTGTCTGTTTTTTTAAATTTTATTCATGACAATTAAACATTTAAATAATTAACAACAAAATCAAATACATAAAAAATGTCATTAACTGTATATTAAAAAAATAATAATAATAAAAAAGAAAGAAAAAAAAAACTGATATATTGAGGTTTTGGAGGTTTTCTTGACAGTCTTCATGTTCTTTCTCTGCTATAGTTAACAAGTGTTTAAACAGTAGTTTGCACCAACTGACCTAGGAAATTAGTTTCATTTAGTGAAGAGGACAGAGATATAGAGCAAAAAATGTCATCTGTAGACTAAAGCAGAGTCAAATGCTTTTAGGAAAAAAATATATATATTCAGTGTAGATGATCAGGTTATTTAGTACAGTCACTGAAATCAGTTAGATCTGGGGGACTGCAGGGGGATGTAGGAAAGAGATGGCAGGATAGTACAGAAGCTGAAATGTCCTTGGTTCTGTGCAGCACTGCATAGCAACTACAATAACATCTGTGTGTTAGCACCATTGCTTTTCTCCTAAAGGCAAAATATAGCATCATTCCAGACACAACAAAGAAAATCCACTTTGTCCCACTTGAAACCAGGACAAGGAAAAGAAACATTCAAGGACTTTGCAAAAACTAGTAAAACTAGATCAATAGATTCATTACATCTATTTTCTCTGTGTTGTAGTGACACTGTCTGTACCATCATAAAGGTGGAATGACAAAGAAGGTTTTAGCATGCTCTTGTAGGAAGAAAACCCTAACCCTAACCTGCCCTTCACTAAAGGATAAACTTTACAGCGAAATAATGGATTATAACTGCTACTAAGAAACATATTTAAATATTCAAATATGTAAGGAAAATGTTTCCTGAGTGACATTTGTTAATATTAACAGATTAGTCATTTATATTAGGGGGGAACTAGGTCATCTTTTTCTGCGTCTACTTTCTCCAAGTGAGCTTTATATAACATACATTTGCTTCGTATTTCTTTTCATCAGTTCTTTTCTCATAGTGTAGATTGAGTGAAGCTGAACTCTTGAAACAGTGTGTCAATTTTTGTGAATATCTTACTACAAAATTCTGAATTCTGCTAAAATTCTAAACATTTCTTCAAACTGAATATTTATCTTTCATTTTTGGAAAATATGATTTTAAAGAAAATATTGAAATGAAATTCTATATGTAATACACAAGTTTCTATTTTATTTAGAAATAATGATTTTTGTTATAAGAAACACATTCCTAATTTTCCTCCATAATATAGCTTTCACTAAAAAAAGAAATATTTTCATCTGTTTTTCAAAACTCTTTTCAAAATGTCATACTTTTACTCGGAACTTCCAAGTTTTATTGAGCTCCAAATCTAAATTATTAGTTGGAATAAAAATAATGATAAATACATACACACTCAAAGAAGAAATTAATATTAATATAAAACTGTAAAATAACAATCTTGTAAAAACTGAGCAATATTATTTATGAATACTTTTATAATCACAAAAAAGGTTCTAACTAAACTCAAGCTACAAGAAAAGTTTACATGAATGTAAGGTTTTGTACTTTGGGATATGTTAGGAATAGGGTAATGATAGCATGGATCTTATTGTAAATACAACTTAGTGCAAAAAAAGTTCACCAGTCTTAAGCTATTCAGCTATATGCATAAAGCTACCATGTTAACTTCATCACCTCAAAGTAGATGCTTGGCTTTAAAAGCAAAATATCTTTAAGGTTTCTGATGCTTTAATAGAATAAACTCACTACCAAAGTAGAATTATACTGAAACAGTTACAGAACTAGAGAACGTTAGGTCAAATTTTGGCTCAGTTGGAATTCAAATTGACCTTTATTCATCTTTCTAATGTTAGAATAATATTTACTGACAGAAATAAATATATATATTGTAAAAAATTGTTTTTTTACTTAGATCATTAATTCTGAAATCTCAATTTCTGAATAATCTAAAAGTATCTGGTATGTCACTGGCATACTTGCAAGTTAAAATACTCATTTCTGAGCAGTTCATCAGATGGAAAATATATGTTTCTCTGTTTAATTTATATATAAGTACATATACATGCTCCTTATGAGTCTTTGAGAGTAGCAAAGGAAGAAACAGAGAAAGGCAAATATTAAAACCACAGCCTAGAAGGTTACTGTTCAGAAGACATTATTTTTGTGGAATAAATACTTTGTGACCTAGTTTATATATTTAGACTAAATCCTGTTATTAGCTGTTGGCAAATCTCATTATTGTGATTAGTTATAATATTCTTTTTATTCATTTTCAACAATGGTTCTACTATTTACAACACGTATGCATTTAGTTTCCTCACTATGAGGAAATGAAACACTCATTCAAGATACTACAAAGTCTTCTGAATGACTACATTGAAATAAGAAGCCCATGTATTGATGATTTACTTTACTAACTTTTTTAGGAGATAAAATTTCAAATTCCAGGCTAAATACACATTACTTACAGCCAATAAAATATCATTTGCTGTCTTACTCTTATCTTGCTTTCTTTGAGTCATACTCCATGTAATATTCTGTGGAATAACAGAAAATTTTGTGACAATAATACAGTGATACAGAAAAAAGTTAAAGCTTTCTGATTTTATAGTATACTTTAACCCATGAGAGTTAAGAGAAAGCAACATATGCCGTAGGGAATAATTACAGTGTCACTATGCACTGGTAAGAAAGAATTCAAAAATAATAATAATGTAAATCAAAAAATAGAAAAAGTATGATAATGTCTTATGCCTTTGACTTTGCTCACAGCAGAACTCAAGCAACATGGCAGGAGTAGGTTCTATAAATGTTGAATATTGAAATCTCAAAGAGTACATGTTGTCATTTGCATATTTTCACTACATTACCGAAAGTGTCGGAAAATTAGCCACAAATAAATCAGATCAACTCCAAAATGTTAATTTTTGAGTATTTTACTTTTAATTATAAAATGTCAAGTTCCTGATTCTTCTTTATGTTCTGAGTTGAGGAAATGTATCAGAAACAAAAGTTCATTTGAAGTGCAAATTGCATATAGTTATGGCAGCTTTGTTTTTGAATGGTTAAGAGTAACTCTGATCCAAAGAATTAGCACAATTCATAGAAGATACAAACACATCAGGAATAAAGGTAGAAGCTGCTTTGGCTCGTGGAGAATGAGCCTGTTGTGACACTTTTTAGGTGACAGCTGAAAAGCAGAAATGGACAGAAGTACATTAAGCAGATTTATCCTGTCGATGACTCCAGGGCCCTTGGGCTGTTAAATATATGCTAAGAGATGGGATGGAGGAGACCTACTATCTTTATAATCAAGGTGAAAAGGCTGGTATCCAAAAAAGTGTTAACGTTAATGTGGATGCATTTAAAAATATATGTAGAGACTATATGAAAGAGACATACCTTTCAGTCTGGTGATCCTGTCTTTTTTATTAAATAATCTACTCAGTAATGTCAGCCATTGTTATATATATAAATTTGTATTGTGATAGGATGCAAATTTTTTGTCACTGCCATTTTTAAAATTTTTCCAGAATCCTATCAGTCTGATGTTTTTTGTTCATGACATGGTTCTTTTTCCCATAATCCAAAATGTCTTCTCTGTTTTAATCCTACTGAGAAAAAAAAAACAAAAAACCTCACTTTCTTAGTTTAGAGGGTTGACATCCCAATCCTTCAAAGTACCTACCTGAATTATGGTTGGACTAGATGATCTTGTAGGTCCTTTCCAACCTAATCTTTCTATGAATCTATTCTATGAATTTGCTTGTACCTGAATTTTCAATAAAGTTAATAGGACTGTTTAAATCTGGTGCCATGCTTTGTATCCTCCTAGAACCAGGGACACAATGCCCTGCCAGTGCTTAGAGGCTGAGCCTGTACATTTGGATGTACACCTAAAATATCTGCAGAAAAGTGAAGAAAGATGTCGTTTGCATAGCTCTTCTTTGCAGTATATGAGAATTGATAGAACTGACAAATAATTTAAATAAACAGAACAACTAAATAATGAGAGAAGGCATATTATATGAAAATGAGAAAGAAATAAACAAAACACACAGAGAGAATAATAGCAATTACAAATAAATAAATAAATAAATAAATAAATGGAAATTGGAAAAGAAAGTAAAGGTTAAGATGCACACAGGTGTTTACCCATTATTTCCTACTGCAAATCCTAACTGCACCACTTCAGCATTCCCATTCAAATGGGAAATATAAATAAATAACTAAATAAAAGTTATTAGAGTGTTTTTGATGATTACTGCACAGCAGAAATAGTTCACAGGCTATGAGAAATAAAATGTAATTAATATAAGAATGATGTGAAGTCAAGGAGTATGAGAAAAATGATGTCTGTTGATAAACCCTGTTATCATAATCATAGAATCAGAGCATTACTTAGGTTGAAAGCAGCCATAAAGATTACCTAGTTCTAACCTCCCTTGCAGTAGGCCAGGCTATCATCCACCAGGTCAGGCTGCTCAGAGCCCCATTCAGCATGCTTCTGAACACCTCTAGGGCATGCACAGCTTCTCTGGGCAGTCTGTACCATTGTCTCATGATCTTCCCATGATCTGTCTAATCCAAATCCCCACTCTTTTAGCTTAAAACCTTTCACCCTTGTCCTATCACTATCCAACTGTGTATGAAGTCTTTCTCCCTCCTGCTGTTAAACTGCTCTTCAAGTACTCAAAGGCCACAGTGTAGTATATCAGAGCCTTCTCCTCCCCAAGCTAAACAAGCCCAGCTACCTTAATCTTTCTTCATAGAAGAGGTGTTCCTCTGATCATCTTTATGGTCCCACTCTGGACTCGGTTCAAGACCTTCACTTATCCTTGTGCTGGGGTCCCCAGTCTGGAAACAGTACTCTATATGGGGCTTCGTGAGGGCTGAGTAGATAGGGACAATCTCCAATCTCTTCCTCTTGGCCACCCCTCTTCTGATGCAGTCCAGGATATTGTTGGCTTTCCAGACCACAGGTGCACACTGTTAGCTCTGTCCAGCTTTTCATTCACCAGAACTCTGATGACCTTCTCCACAGGACTGCTCTCAAGTAGTTCTCCTACTCTGTGCACATGCGGTCATCTTGAATGGAGTGAAACTCAGTGCACTTGGCTTTGCTGAACTTCATTAGATTCACATGGTCCCACTTCTCAAAGGATGGCATCCCTTCTTCCTGTTGTGTCACCTAGACCACTCAACTTGATGTCAGCAGCAAACTTACTGATGGCACACACAATCCCACTACCTCAATAATTGATAAAGTTGTTGAAGACTTCTTGATGATGCCAGTCATGACCTGCCTCCATCTGGACATACTGACCACAACCCTCTGTCTTTATTAATTTCATAGTCCAGTGTTCAAATTCAGAAGTATGGATGTTGCACCATGTCAAAGGCCTTCCAGAAATCCAAGAAGACAGTTTCAGTTATTCTTTTTTTGTCCCCCTGTCTTGTCCACAGCAAGGACTTGTCAACTGGGAGAAAGTATGCAACAGTAATGTTTAATAGACAGCCAGTAATAAGTAAAAGAGTGCTTAAATCAGGTACATTCAATCCACAGCCCAGGGGCTGCATGCAGCCTGAAATAGATCTGTTTGGACCACCCCTTACCCTGCACATATAAAGGTGGTGACTCTGACCCACCAAACTAAACAATCAGTGTACTATAAACCTTATCTGGGCCGAAACATGGTCAGGGCTTGGGCACTGTGCAACGCTAATTCAGGTTATGGCAAACAAGTTTATGAATTTTGATACATAAAAAATTGTTCACATAGTTCACACAGCAAAAAATATGCAGTTGTGCTTTCTGTTTTAATAAAGGAATTTGAGAATTAATTACAAGACTGCTGAAAATATCAATTTTTGTGTTTATTTGCGATTCTATTTTCATTTGACCTAAATAAATTATCTGCAAATTTTCAATCAGAATGTGTAGAGTTCTAATTTGATATTCAACTCAAAGAAAAAATTGATCATGACTCTACCAGACCTTTTGGCAATATGTACATTTGTGAATAAATATTTTGAAGGATGAAGCACAAGAAGAGTAATATTTCATCAAAAATCTCATTGGCAGAAAAGTGGATTTACTGGTCTATAATTCCTAAGGCTTTTTAATGTCATATTTGTGACCAATAGTTTTCTGGTATACATTTCCTGTTGTTGTTCCAATATACATCTGAATCATTAAATTCCTCTATGTTAATTTCCAATACCTTGATTCAGAGGCCCAGCATTATTATATAGTGAAATATTATGCCTGAGAGGGGACAAAAAGAATCCAAAACAATTAAACTTAGCACTGATATTTCAATGTGCAGTGTTGTCTTGCCACAACAGAGCATATCATTTTCTAGAGCAAAAAAAATAATCCAGATATTAAAAATTAGAATCAAAATAGCTGTTTGATTTCAGGAACCATTAAAGACTATTTCAGGGACTTGTGCTTTTTACATGAAGAAAAAAAAAAACAACAGCAACAAGAAGAAAAAACAGCTGCAGGCGCAGCAAAATAGTCCCAGGGATGCAATTTACTCAATTGCTATATAATGTATTCTACACTCTTTACCACTTTTATATTTTCACAGTAATGCATTAATTAAAGTAACAATTATCAGCTGATTTTGATTGTCTCTGCACATAATGCAAAAATGGGGTGGAAAATATACATATAAACTTCTAAAAAGTTTTTCTCTAATGAAAAGGCAAGAAAAGTGAATTTAACTTCAGCTTATTTTTGGATACAATTATATGAATAAAATGAGTTTCTACCTGACACTACCACAGCAGTTAGGATGGAAAGCATAGAAAGTATTGGCTAAGTGAAATGCTAAATTGTATACCATTAAAGTACAACATTAGCCAGTGCATCAAGAGATTAAATTAAAAGAGCTTGACAATGTAAGTTTTGCTTGCACATGGAAATCCAAATGTTTGCTAAAGTCAAAAGAAATACTAATAGAAATACTTAAGTCAATAGAATCAAACTATATCATTTGAGCTGGACTGGATGTGCATGGCGTCTATCTTACACTATCAGTCTTAGTTACAGGATAAATTAAAAATCCATGTCACAGAGAGCACATCTTCAAATTCTAAGCATTCAAGTTTACAGTCTGTACTGATTCTGGATGCAGTAAACTACCCAACCTTATGTTATAACAGGAATACCTCTTTAATGGTGAGACCTAACATGCTCTGTTGCTTTTAATCCTTGTGAAATCATTCTTCTTTGAGCCGTATCAAGGCATGTCTGACACTTCTGTTGTGTCTTGTACTTCTTAAGGCTCAACCTGGAAGAGAACCTGGAAGAGCACTATTGATTCACTTCACAGAATCATAAAATGGCAGGAGTTGGAAGAGACCTGATTACTGAGACCAACACCCCTGCTAATGCCAGTGCCTAATATAGGCATCCAGACATGTCTTGAATGTCTCTATAGATGGAGATTCCACAACCTCTCTGAGCAACATCTTCCAGTTTCACATGCTTGCACGGAACTTCCTATGTTCAAGTTTTCATCAATTTCTCCTTGTCCTATCACTACACACCACTGAGATCAACCTGGTCTCATCCATTCGTCTCCCACCTCCCTTTAGACGTTTCTAAACATTAAACATTATCCCCTCAGCCTTCTTTTCCCCAGAGTGAACAAAACCAGGTTACTCAGCATTTCTTCGTTGAGGAGATGTTCCAGGCCTTTTACATCTTGGGAAATTCTTGTGAGTGTACAGGACTTCTCATTTTCCTTTGGCCAGTTTTAGCATCCATGACATATTTCAGTATAAATTCTGATTCCCAAACAAATTCCCTCAGTTTACATCACCACATGATTAACCCAGCAATTATGAGCTTCCATGTAGGCTTATACATTCATACATACTTCTTATAGTTGATTCAGACAAGCAAATTGCACTGAAGAACTACTGCATCTCATTCGGTTGAATGACAACATTTAAAAAATCTTGGATTGCTTTTAAGTCCTGGTGGCAGAAACAAAAACTACACTGCAAAGGGGTTGTTTTTTTTTCACTATTAACCAGAAATATTTCATATTGAAATGTATTTAATGTTAAACCTGAGAAAACTGAAAAAAAAAACAGATTGAATGCTGTCGTATAAAGATTGCTTGACATCTTGTCAGACCCCTCTTATAAGGTAGGATTTCAATAACAAAATGCAACACAATTTGAATCTATGACAATACAAAGAACCTTTTAAAACATATATGAA
>VXAB01005846.1:35349-75215 GCA_013399175.1 Odontophorus gujanensis | reverse complement strand
ATATATATACGTATATATATATGACAGATTTTGTAACGGAACTGAAAGATATTGCCCATGACTTTTAGTCATACATGTAAGATTTTTCAATAAAAAATAACAAACAAAAAGAAAAAAGAAAAAAAAATAAAAGGAGAGTGATCCATGTGTTTATAGTTTAATAAGACTGAGATACAGTTAAGCAAGCATTAATTCAGCAAGGTGTCAAGAGAATAGTATTTTATTCTGTTGGGTTTTTTTTTTGTTTGTTTGTTTGTTTGTTTTTGTGGAAAGATAATTCGTTAATCTGGATTACAAGTCAACAATGCTGATTTTAGCACATAGCACTCAAAGGAGATTTAAATCTAGTTTAGTGTAAGCAGCCCAATTTCCTTGCTTTTCTACTTTGTCCGGAGAGGGGGGAAAAAACAAAAAAAACAAAAAAAACCCAACTCCTTTGTTATGAAGCTAAGTTATTTTTCTATGTGTATGTGCTTTCTGTGGGGAAAAATATGTTTCTCTCTATTTAACACTATCCAAAATCATGATTATATTTGTTTGCTGCTGCACAGTTATAAAATAATCCAGTATTTATTATTTTTTACATTGAATATGCTTACCTATTAACATATTATTGCAGTAAGAAAGAGAAATTCCATATATTCGGTGGCAAATATTACTGTACCATATACATATGTTATGCAAAATACATATACTACATACTGCTCTCTGTAATTTACCACATATATGGGTTTTCAAGGGTTATAATCTTATTCAAATTCTTCTTTTAATGTTATTTCTAACAGATAGCATGATGTCATAAATTATGTTTTACTGAACAAATAATGGAAAATATAAGAAATATTTTTTCTATCCAAGAAAAATTTCAGAATTATTTGAGCTAATTAATTAAAAAAGCCATTTTAAATGAATTTCTATTTCATTTGTTAGCTGACCTTTCTAAAAAGTTCCAGTATGCACCTACAGGCCACAATTGCTAGTTATAAATCTATCAAATTTTGCATTAACTTCTAGCATATAGTGAAATACTATCATCTGTTTCCTTCTCTTTTATGACAAGTGAAAATTCTTCAAACTGAGATTTGCAAGCCCTTTTAAAAGTTCACGACTTTAAGAGAAATTCTAAAAATATTACATCCTTAGAAGATTTAAGGCTCAGCTTTGACCTATGTAAAATCTACTGAATTCAAAATAGCTACACTGTCGTAGGCAGTGGACATTCTGATCTACGTACATATTTTGAATTTAGTAAATTTAGTATATTTACTTTATTAAGTTATCTTCCCATTGGTCTATAACACAGGTCTTCCTAAACCTAATAATTTCTGTGGCTGGGCTGATACAATCACTGCAGAACTTGTGATATTTCAAGACAATTAGATGAAAATTCTCATTCTCCAAAGTATTCAGAAATAATGTATTATTGATTCTTATTTTCATGTTGTTGATGTCATTGTTTTGAAAGGTAGGTGTGAATGTCATTCATAGGAATTTCTCTTAAAATTCAAGGTGTCCTTATTATTATATTATCCTATTCACTCTACATGCATCAGCGTACCTCAGTAACAAAATATTTCCCATCCTTTTTTCTCTTTTTCTTTTTTCTGTTCCTTCCCCCCTCCTACCCCTCCTTTCCTCTTCCCCTCCTCTCTTGTCCTCTCCCTTCCTCATCACGTTCGATCCCCTCTCGTTCCCTCTTGGACCTGTGAAGTGTTTTGTGGTTGTTTATTGTTGTTGCTTTTTGGGGCTTTTATTTGTTGTTAGATCTGTTATTTACAGTGAAAAGCTTATGTTCGGATAAGTTAATTCTTTATTATTATTATTATTTTTCTTTTGGTCAAAACCATTACAGTCAAGTATATGCTGACTAATACATTGATATCTTTTCCTGTCATTGTGACCAACTACTCATTTATGAATGTGTGTGACATCTAGCCAGGTACTATAGCCATGATAGAAATGAATGCTCAGTCTGAGTTTTAATGTCCTCATGGTTGCTTAATCATCAAAATATCCTTTATTTTTTATCACTCAAAATTACATGAAGTGTTTACTGATGCACCTGGAGGCTAGGTGCAATTCTGATCATGTTGAAGTACCTGCAAGATGACTATCAAAAGTTATCAAGATTTACACGTTATTAGGAGAGACTGATAAATGACCACTGACATAATCAAAGTGAGAGAATGCCAATTTGAACTGGATGTTCTTTCTTTTTACACAATCTCTTATTTTTCTTTCCCTTTCTAGGAGCTGCAATCCCCATCTTTTTATAATACAAATATAATAGTAGGATATTTTTAGTAGTATAAACTATTTTCTATTTGTTTCACATAACCTTGCTGTAGCAAACAGTCCACTTGCTGACAAAGTTCATTTCTGATTTCTGTGCACATGCTCTTCCTCCCTATAAATAAGGACATATAGAATTTCCATGGTATCAAAATCAAATTATGACACTTATTTTTTTTAATGACTTCATGACCATCAGGAAGCTTTATTAGTGTCCACAACTGTAGATACAACCTAAACAGATGATAATTTTCCTTTTTCACAGTCTGTTGCCCTGCTTTCTTGAGATTTTACTAATGCAGAAAGGGAAGGTAGAAAAACAAAACAACAACAACAACAACAAAAAACAGAGAAATTAAGAGCACCTGTTATTTTTATTGCTTCACACATGACCTAATGATGTGAAAAATAGCATTTTACCAGATGCTACTGGAATACAATTTCCTCTGAGGTAATAATATTTCCACAAAGTGGAAGGGTATCTTCCAACACTTTAGAGTATTTGGCCTAGTCTCATCTTCATAGAAAAGGAAATATCTATTAAGGAGAAAGATTAAAAATATAAGTGGCAAGCTGAGTATGTAGCTTGCTATACCTCAAAAAGTTGTTTTCCTTGTTTGTGTGTAATGAACCCCTGAAAGGATATCTCATATGACACCTAATCTGTTGATGTGGTTACCATTTCTATGTAGGAATATCTGGATAATTGTTCATATATTTCTTCACTTACATTTCTAGTAGATTTTTACTGTGACATTTAGAATAGAAATACAGGGATGAAAAAGTACTGTACATTTGCTACCAAGAACATTGTGAAGATTTGAGCAGTGAAAAAAACGACTTCTTTTCAACAGTTTAGTTAAACATTTTGTCTCCCCATTTATCTTCTTTTCTCCTCTTCTGTCCTCTGTCCCCTCAAAAATAATATATGACACATAAGCTTTTGCTAATATATCATTTTGCTGTTTTAGGTACACATTCATTATCTTTTGTAGTATTCACACATAGAAGGCAAAAGGAGAGCAAGCTAGCATCAAAGTCAAATCTTGAGAATTAGGTAAAAGATTTAATACGTTCTTGTTCTTTACTGCTCTATGACCTTGACAAACGTACTTCAAGGTAGAACTATGATTTATCTTTCAGTGTAACTTATTATATGATAGCAAAATAAAATTATATGAAAAATTGTTAGCGGGCATATTGTAGTTGCTGGTTAGACTTGACAATGTTGATGGTCCTCTCCAGCCTTAATAATTACACATTTTTATGATTCTGTGTACCAAAGTTGTATTTGTCAGCCAGTCTGTTCTCACCTACAATACAGTTAACATAAGCCTGATGATATGCAGAAACCATGCCAAATGACAAGGCCTTGCTGCCTCATCCTACATCCTTTCCTGCATGGATCTATTATTTATCTCTTTCTCAAGTTATTTCCAACAGGAGGGTTTTAACTAATTCCATTCTCTTTGTATTGTACTTCCTATACTCTGTTCTTATAAGACCTTCTAAACAGAAATGTAATGCTACTGTTACATTTATTACTACTATTAATAATTATGCCAGGGAAATAAGACATTAGTGGCACTGGATTCAGAAAAACAAGTTAATCTGCCCAGCTTTGTCACTGCATTTCTCTAGTTGGCTGACTCATCTATCTTCAGCATCTGTTGTTGTAGAGCCTTGAAGAGGAAAAGAGCGTTTCCCATATTTTTGAGACTAAAAATAGCACAATAACATCTACATAATAAATGTGGGTTTGTTGTAATTGTTGGCTTTTTTGGGTGAGTTTTTTGTTTTGTTTTATTTTGTTTAGTAGTAACTATGTAATGTAATCATGGATAAAATTGAGTCCTGGAAAATGTCAAGAGTAATGAGCTCCTAAGACAGCAGCAATGTAATTCCAGTGTAATACAATACGATGACAAAGGAGTATTATGAGTCATCAAACATTCCTGAAACTGACTTGGCGTTAGGAAGGCATATGAATACAATTCAATAACCATACCAATGAGAAAAAATGTTATAGGAAAAAAAAAATCTGCCAATATTTTACAAGTTGTGTTACTATGGAAAAAGTCATCTTTGTAAGCAATCAAAAAAGGTTTGGAAAAATTATATTTTTATCTGCTAATTTATTTCAACAACTGAATCTTGCTAAAATAAAATGTATTTTGGTAAGCTTAACATTTAACTACTCTAAGATTAATAAATATAAACTTTATTGACTTCGAAGCTCCATCAGAGAAGGGAAAGCTCATTTTATGCTATTTACCATTTAATCATAAAAAATACAGTTGTGTAAATTTAAAAAAATGTACTGCCCTTCAGAAATGTGAAATTAATGTCACCTTCAATAGTAAGTTATACTGGCAAAGCAACATGTGGGAAAAGCTTATGGTCTTGAACAGACTACCTCATTATATAATGCTTCTGAAGTTTATCTACCGTGTTCATCAGGAATCACTGTCCTGTTGTAAGAGTGAAGAAGGCAGCTTAGGTAAACTATTATCAGCTTCAGAACCAAAATAAATTTTGTTCTGTCACTTATTCTCTGTCATTTGATGGTGGATGGAAATGATATAAGTAATTTAATACAAACAAAACTGATACACTGCTAATTTTAAACTTGATCAAAATCTCTGACAGTGTTTCATGTGAAATAATCTGCAAAGATTCAGGACCCTAAACTTGGACTGTTCAATTTTTTGCTAACAATGACTTGAAAAGAATGTCAGAGCTGTGATACTGAAATAATTTTCTAGTCTAGACAGAACCTCACAGAACACTGTTTTCGCTGTTTGCTTTCAACATATTTAAATGAAAAAAAGTCAGAAAAAAAAGGACATAGAAGATAAGATCAGAGAAATCAATGACTTATTCTAACTACAACAGTTATCAGAATACTTTTTTTGTCATCAAATAATTGGTGCAATATATTGACAGTAACTGTGTACTAGAATAACAGTGGATCAACCCAGAGAACAGGATGTGAATAAGGCTACATTTAACTCTTCAAAGGTATTTAGATGCATGATCCACAGTGTATGGAAACTAAACACATCTTGGAACTTTGAAGCAGAGCTGTTCCCTCATCTTCTAAATTCTCTAGAGATCAGATATCTAAGGACAAGACGCTTCAGGCAACAAAATATGGCAAGACTCTCTATCTTAGGGAAATCTAGTTAAAAGAGATAAAATGTCATATCTAACTTTAACTTTTTACATTTTTTTTTGTTAGTATAAGGAAAGAGATCATACTAATATTTTATCTTCAAATGTCCAAAGCATTACATGAAACTTAACCCATACATTTCTCATTAAAACAACATTATTTATAAAGGTTCTTAATCTTTCTTGGAAATCTTCGGTAGTTCACAATGAATTATCTTCTAATATCTAATTATTTTTACATTGTTATTCCTCATTTCTTTACCTGCTGCATCGAGAATGATATAGTAGGTCAATAATAAAGGTTTTGTTTGTNCAAATGTCCAAAGCATTACATGAAACTTAACCCATACATTTCTCATTAAAACAACATTATTTATAAAGGTTCTTAATCTTTCTTGGAAATCTTCGGTAGTTCACAATGAATTATCTTCTAATATCTAATTATTTTTACATTGTTATTCCTCATTTCTTTACCTGCTGCATCGAGAATGATATAGTAGGTCAATAATAAAGGTTTTGTTTGTTTGTTTGTTTGTTTTTACTATTTGTGTGTCTGTTATTTTGTGGGGTTTTTTTTAAGAATTTTATATTCTGACTGAATATGCTCAAGCATAAAATCAAATTTATAGTATAGAATAGCAAGATATCTTAGCTAAGAATACAGCAGTAATAGCTCATGTATTATCCTATTTTAATAGACATTTTTCCTATAATATTTCTTATACACTGTAAGACAGAAAATTATATAATTTTTACTCTTCTTATCCAAGGTGCTTGTATAACATATGATATTTGCATCCAACAGACAGAAAAGCAAGCATGTTAAAGATGACATGATGCTAAATAGTAAATGGATATGACTTTAACCAGCACAGAAACAGGACATCTTACCATGGAGTGTTTTTATCAGAGAACAGTTAAGTACAAATTATTAAGTCTTTTGCATTCAAAGGATGTAATAGAATGTGGAAAACTAAAAATATAAATTACATTCTGCAAACAAATAAATTTAACCTTCCAAATAAAAAATGAATGTAATTATAAATCATAATGTTAGAAGACTATTTAGATAACAATCGTAGTAGTTAGTCAATATTTTGTAGGTTAGTCATGTTGTTAAGTCATGCATCCTGAAAAATAATTGGTCACATTATTTTAAAAACTTCTGTTAAGAATGCAGTCCTTTTCCTTTATAAATTTATTTTATTATATAACTTCTCAGTATCTAGAAGGTTAATTTCTTCCAGGTGCTTTTGCTACATGGAAACAAAATATGGTAGTTATACCTCATAGGCATATTTAGAACAAAATTCTCCACATGTTTAGGATTTTAACTATTTTTTTATAAAAACATACATAAGATATAAAGTCAGTGAACTGTCTTCTGATTTTGCAGTCTATGATGTCTAAGAGAAAAAAAGAATCTAGAAAATGTTGTACTGCCTAGAGAAAATAACAGAGTAAGAATGAGAGTCAATTGTATGGGGCCAGACTCTTTTTGGTGTTGTCCAGTGACAGGACAAGGGGAAATGGAAACAAACTGGAACACAAGTTCCTTCTGAACATGAGAAAAATTGTCTTAGATTCTGAGAGTGATGGAGTACTGGAACAGACTGCTCAGAGAAGTTGCAGTCTCCTCTGGAGATGATCAAAATCTGCCTGAACATTCTGCTGTGCAACTTGCCCTACGTGACTTGCTTTAGCAGGGAGTTGAACTGGATGATCTCCACAGGTTCCTTTCAACCTACAGTTTCTTTGATTCTATGAAATTAATAATGAATTAGGAAGACACTCTATCTAGGAGTTATGAGTGAATGAAGATGCTGGTCAGTAATTTCTAAAAGGCATTACATTATGGTTTGGCTGTCAAGGAGCTTACATCAAATGATTTTTGGTTTGAAACAAGTTCACAGAGGAAAAGTGTTCACATTACTGCTGACCATTAAATTAACATCTTTTCTGGAAGCCTCATCAAGGAAATAAAAATACAGAATTAACATAGACACTAAAATATTTTTCATATCCTTTCAAAATGCTTCCTTCAGATAATTTTTCTTTAGTTGTGTCAGTGAAGAAAACCTTCACTAGCAGTTACAGAGCGAGTTCAAGAAAGCTTCAGATGCGAATGTTCCGTTAATTCAGCATTTTTATAAGAGCATTAGAAACAAAAGAAAATATATGGCTAAGCAAAGATATTTCAAGTTAAAATCAGCCATAACATCTTTCTGATATTTAAAAAGATGCCATGCTCATCTTTCAAAACTTCTAACAGTTACACTGAAATCAGGTGAAAAGTAATCTTTAAACAAGGGATGTATTTTATTACTTGAGAGACAATTTTGATTCTATTAGTGAAAAGTGGCAATGTTTTCCTTTTTCCTTTTGTCTTTCTTATCTTTACACTATATGATGCAATACTCTTAGTAAATTTCTGGAAGGTATAAGCAGCAGCTCCATTCTACAGGGCTGGCAGGTATCTCAACCAAATACTGTAATGAAACAGTGAAATAAATTGTTTTAGACTAAATGAAAAGTATAACAAAAGAAGAAGTATATTATAACAGAACTAGTCACATAAAATAAACTGTGGCTGATGTGTTGAAATGTAAGACAAAGATAATCCTCTGAGTTTTTCATTTTTTACTTCTAATTTGTGCTGTGACTTGAATGAAGGAGAGATGAGCATTTGAATGTGAAATAATTACCTAGAAAGGGTAAGTAGAAGAGCTTGTACTCAAAGCAGAAGGATGTAATATGGGAAAATGGGAGATGGGAAAAATATGAGATTTACTGCATGAAGGAACATTTCTAAAAGAATATTAAGATGAAAAGGACAAAGAATGTAAGAGGAAACTTACAATTCTGTTAACAAGAAGAATATGAAAATAGAGAGAAAATAGTCAAAATCTTTTTATGTTGAATTTTTCAAGAAAAAAACTGCAACTATTGTTGACAAAGATAAAATAGAAAAAGATGGACAAGATGGAAAAAGGAAAAAAGTAATACCAGTATGTAATAGAAAGTATCAAAGGCCAAGATTAAATAATCTGCATCAGGTGCAGGGAAAGACTGCATGACCATGTGAATGGAAATTATGTTAGGAAATATATTAAAATTAACAGTGAGACATCATGACTTTCTTTGCAAATGTGCAAATATAAGAAGGACAATTATTATCTGTCATAGAAGACATCACTATACATGGTCATATGCATAGAATATCATCATTAATAATTCATAATTAGAAGACTGTTTCTAAACAAGGTTCTGTTTCAGCTTTTCTAAAGCTTTTGCTTTTAACACAAAGAAAGGAATAATTACAAAAGAAAGCAATGCTTATGAAAAAAAAATACACCATACTTAATTATCATGATGGAAGGCTTATTCAACTCATTTATATTTTCAAAGGATGTTGAAAAAAGCCTTAGATTTAATGACCAACAATACAGAACCTATTTTTTACCTTAAACACGTAAGTCAAATATCTCTTGGATTGCATCCTAGATGAATAATTTTTCTTTGTTGCTGTTGTTTCCTTTTTTTTTCTTTCCATCCTTATTCATTCTCTTGTAGACTGGTCACAGGCTACTGTACAGGTTCTCAAGTGGCTCTCTAACAATGGTAAAAGTCTTTCAAGTGTCCTCTCAGCATTTCTTGCTCAAACACTCAAGTGATCATCACATAATTAAACTAGTTATCAAGAAGTCATTGCCAAGGCTGGAAACACTGGAAATCTGGTTTCATTTGCTTTGCAGTTTCCTTAGCTAAATGGTTTCATCTAACAAGTGAAAACATTCTTTCTGGAATAAGAAAGTTACAATGCCTGTGATGACCTTAGCTATATTTCCATGTAATTTTGTAGCATTTTATCTTATATAGAAATGATGAAGACTTTGTTTTATTAAAATACAATTGCAATGTGATGTGTTGGACATTCAGATAAAGATTATTTTTTTTGCATATCCAATTAAATGTTGTCTAAATAATAATATATAACAAATATAAACAAATATAGACTATGCAGCTATAGTTTTTTGTTTGTTTTGTTTTGTTTTCCTACAGGTTCTATTTCTTTCTTTGTTATAATTTCTGTGTTTAAACTATATTCTTGACTGTTTTCCCAAGTTGATAATGTAGGCAATAGCACAGTTATTGTAATTCTTGAAGGCATTAAATAACATTACTAAAAGTGTATATATAATATTTAGGATCAACCAAAATGCATGGAATATTTTAAAATGTAAGACTGATATTGGAAAGAGCACTAGTCTAACTGTTAGAGGGTCTTGAATACTGCATGTTTATTTATCTACCAATTAATTAGTTTTAGTCAAGCAATTTTAACTTTTTTTTTTTTTCCCCATTACTGATTCTTTTTCCCAGTTTATGTCACTTCTGGCCAAATATTTGAATCTAACTATTATCATTAACCTATGATTTCACTCAAACTGTATTTCACTCAAATCCCCTTTTCCTAGTACTTAATTGGGAAAAGACAGCTTACTGTGGCAGGCTCTAGCCTTAAGTTATTTGTGCACAGACTGTATTACTCAGCTGTAACTGCTGTTGTACTGTGCTTCATGGCTTAGGAGACAAGAAGAAATTAAGAAGGCATTTCCATGATTTTTCTTTATAGCATTTCAGGAAAGAAATGGGGAACAAATATTCTGAGTTTACAGAGGGAAGGAAGATTAACTGTGATTAATCAAAGGGGAATCACATTTTTAATACTGAAAAAGAAACAATGAGTTTTCCATATTTTAAATGAGCAATTTTACTATTTTTGCTTTTCAAGAACTAGCAAGTATAAGTCATGAAAACAGAACTGTATGACTATTTTTTTCATATTATCTCTCAATTCTAGTTTCTTCCACTGCTTTATTTGGTCAGTTTTGGTAAGGAAACAACAGGAAATAGGAGGTCATATGTTCTCAGTTGTTTTGTTCTCTGTTTTAAAGCAGTGTCTAGAAATTTATTCATAACAGCTTTACAAAGTATATATTTTTGAAATGAATTTAACTCATCTACAGAAAGCAGAATGTCTTATAAAGTCAGATTAATTTTTCTGACCTGTTACCTTTAAATCAGTAATACAATTGTTTCCCTTGACTGGGAAGAGGTTAATGTAGAATAGGAGTAGTAGTCTGTGATAAAACTTTACATTTTTATTGGCTGTTCTGAGTGAAGAATTCAAAGTATTTTTCAAGCTTAATAGCATCTAGCTAGGTAATACAGCTTGATTTACGCAGAGGAAGCTAAGATCTGAAGCACAGACAGTGGAATTGACTTACCCAAGGCCACACAGCAATTCAATTCCAGTAACAAGAATAAGACTCCATAATTTCAGTCTTCTTTTTTCCTGGCTAGATCTCATTCCTGCCAAGCATCTGTCTTATAGACAAATAACCTTGGTCTCAATTGTGAAGTGAAATGAAAGGAAATGAAGTCACCTTGCGTGATGTTGTTAGCTGACCTGTCTCAATGAAATATTATATCTTCTAAAGATGGTTCATAGAATTTTTCTTTCTGCTCCTAAATATGTTAATAATATTATTCTCTTTCTTTTGGAGAACTTTTGGATATAACAGAAATGGTGCTGTGTCACCAAATGCACATCCTTCCAGAACCATCTTCTGCAGCTGTCTAGACTCAAGAGTATAAGGGAGCAGAAGTGATAGCAAAGGACTGACTACATTAACAACTTAAATAAAAAACAAATGGCATATCAAACAGAAATGAGATGGAAGTGAAAGTCCTTCTATCTAAATATACACATGCAGCCGCAGCTGTTTCTGAGGTAACACAATGTGCCTTTCTCAACAGTAATTCCCAAAAGCAGGTGTAACTTTGAAGGGATGATTCAGTGCAGCAAGTCATTCAGACCCGTAACATTTCTAACATCAGCAGTTAGTTATTTTAGTTGTTTTTTAGCTTGTCACAGGCTAAGCAAACTAAACAAAAGTTTGCAGGAAAATAAGGGCACTTTGCTGGTAATCTCCACCTCTGCTTCCTTAAGAATGATTTGTGTTTCTGTACACTGGTAAAAAAAAGAACAAAACCAAGCAGATAGGAAAGCTGGGATGAGCAAGAGAGAGTATTTGATTAAGGTTTCATTGTCTGATAAAACAGATGTCAATAAATCTTTTGTGCATCTTTTACCTTTGCAAAACTGGGCACTAGCCAGTAATGTACAATGTTCAGTAGGTATAGAATCCAATTCTCTACTGCCTGAAGGCTGTGTACTTTCTTACAGCTTTTCAGAGTGTGTATAAAATATGGCTATTCCAATCATACTCACACTTTATTACCTAGGGCAGTGTGAATTCGGACCAAGAAAGAAAACAAAAAGGACATTTTATACTGAAGCTAGAAACCACAAAATAATAACAAGTTAATGCATTTGCATGCGCTATTTTTTTTTTATCCATTGTTTGCAATGGTATTTGTCAAATTCTATTTATGAATTCAAGCAGGTGTTAAAATATTCAAAATGTATATAAAGTTTTACAGTAGTTTCCTATTGCATTTAAAACTGCTTAAAATTATTTTTGACACACTTACAGAAACTATAACTTAACAATCTATGCAGAAAATTTATTTTAAATCTATGTACAGATTTAGTAAAAGATCCTTCCTTTATCACTTTTGAGTGCTCTAATGTACCTATTAATAATTGCTGAAAGTACTAGTGAACCAAATTATCCAACAATGCCCAGAATGAATACGAAACATCTATTTGTTAATTTTTTTTAATAGTCTCTGTGTATATCTTACCAATACAAGCTGAAGGATGAAAGGATTGAATACAGATCACGGGAGGTGATCCTGCCCCTCTACTCTGTGCTGGCGAGGCCTTGCCTGGAGTTCTGCATTCAGATGTGGAGTCCTCAGTATTGGAGAGACATAGACCTGTTGGAGCATGTGCAGAGGAGGGCTACAAAAATGACCAAAGGGATCGAACACCACTCCTACCAGGACAAGCTGAAAGAGCTGGGGCTACTCAGCCTGGAGAAGAGAAGGCTCTGAGGTGAACTGATAGTGGCCTTTCAGTATCTAAAGGGGAGCTACAGGAAAAAAACAGACAGACTCTTGAGCCGGGTCTGTGGTGACAGAATAAGGATAAATGGTTTTAAGCTCAAAGAAGGTAGATTTAGGTTAGATAAAAGGAAAAGATCTTTCACAGTGAGGGTGGTGAAGCACTGAAACAGGTTGCCCAGCAATGCGGTGGATGCCCTGTCCCTGGAGACTTTCAAGGTCAGGCTGGATGAGACCCTGGGCAACCTGATCTAGCTGTAGGTGTTCATTGCAGCTCATAGCAAGGGTCTTGAAATAGATGACCTACAAAGGTCCCTTACAACTATTCTATGATTCTGTGATTCTATGATCTGGCTAAATCTTAGTGCATTTGTCACATGCTTTGAGGGTTATTTACAGTAAAGGACTGCAGATTTTCAACTGTAACAACTTTTGGAAGGAGGAGTGGGATTCTAATTGTTTGAGACCTTGCGAAATCTTTTACAGAACGTGATTAACCATTTTTTTCTCATTCATTCTTATATTTTTTGTTCACATATGGAAAGTAGAGCCCTTCAGTCAAGATAGATATTAGTACCTTTCAGTAAAAAAGCTGAGGACAACTTTCCACCAATTATACTTTTCTCTCCCCTCATGCATTTTTGTTCTAAAGTCTTTGTACCCAAATATTTGGAAAGTATTTTAGACTAGATGAAACTGGAGAGAATGTAGAGTATCCACATTTTGCTGTACTTTTGAGACGTGGTATTATTTTTAATGTGAATAATTTTTAATGTTACATTGGCACTTTAACAAAGAAGAAAATTATATTATCCAAAAAAGCCTTGAACATTTTGATAGATATATCAGGACATCAGGTCAAGGTGCTAATAGTAATAGTAACATAAGAATGACTCTGGCTCAGACTGAAGGACCCTGTAATCAGAAGTGAAAAGTTATCACAGAAGAAACTTAGCAAGGAGAGGATGTTCTGTGTGTTGTCAAAAGAACTTCCCACATCTGAGGTGGGAATTGTAGTTCAAGGATCCCAGCCAACAGATTTGTCTTAGTCTGAAATGAACAGATCCTCCTGAAGATGTTCCAAATCAGTCTAATTTTTGATTTTTAAGAAAATTATGAATTTAAGGATAATTGTGTCAGATTATGAAGATGGGACTGGAAAAGCAAAACTATCTGACCATTTCAAGGGTTACAGCATATGGGAGACAGTAATCAAAAGACACTAGTTATGTCCTAGTTCAGGGAGTCCAAAGTGACAGGAACTACAAAGAAATATCTCAAGCAAATATTTTTTGTCCTTTTTTTTTTTCCTTTAAAACTATATTACAATTTCTGTCTAGTCAAATAGTTCTGAGTTCTAACAGCCATAAATCAAGTCTGAGCATGAATGTCTCATATTTAATTAGTAGGTGACAATTTTGAAGGTTAGCCACCAGCTGCCTACATAGCCAACTAATTTCAAAGTAATTAGAGCCTCCTGCATAATAGTTCAGGTTAGCTTTAGTTAGGTTTATTGCTTTATAGTTACTATTCTTCAGTGCTATGCTGCCCATTACATTAAACAATAAAAAGACAGAGGGAAGGAAGGAAGGAAAGAAGGAAGGAAGGAGAAATAAAGATATGAAGCAAGAATACAAACAAGCAGTACTTAATTGCTATGCGATAATTCCAAATTTTTATTATAATAGCTAGGAAGCATAGTTTGGAAGGGGTAGGAAGAAAGAAAGGAGGGGATGTAAAGCTGTTTCCATGTTAATATTTTTGCTTAGTCTTTTCAGTGATTCATTTCTGAAAAATATCCATTACTTGATCTCAAGGCACAGACTGTGATCATAGTTAAGCTGACTCCACTGGCCCTAGAACATCAGCCACAAGGTGCACAGATTGAACTGTGACTTTCTGACTCCACGCCCCCCACTTCACGTAGAGTAAAGACGTAGTTGAGAACAAGCAAGGACCTGTAAGTCTGAAGTTTAGGATTTTAGCCAATAAAACAGCTACTGCAGCATTCCCCAGCTGTGCTTATTGCAACTGCACAACAGTGATAATTAGCAAATTTCTGTATTTACAGAAAACTGATGTCTCATAAATATCCAGTTGTACTTTTATCAAAGTTCACTATGTGCCCATTTTCTATTATTATGAACATTTTGTAGAAGCATTTTTAACTGTTAAAATGCATGATTAAGCTATAGGAATGTCCAGTAATTTTCTTATTAATTTTTAAAGCAGAAAAATTCTGCCTTCCAGGAAAATCAATATGAATCGTTACCATTTTCAGTGAACTCATCACAAATTATTCAGCAGTATTTACCATGAGCTGTGTTTTTGTGTGCGTGTGTGTTGCTGTGTTGTTAGTTATTTCCATTTGTTTCTTTGTTTTTTTCAGCCATATGACATGACAGGAAAAGGACAGATTCACAAAGTTTTTTATCTTAATGCCTAATGTGCAGAGTTTCTAACTATGCTGACTATAATGCTGAAAACACTGGCACCAAAAGATCTGTCAGTGGTTTGGAGCTGTACAGGCTGAGCAAAACAGAGATGTTGATTAAAGCATATTTAAATAATTTACTTGCAAACAAAAGGAACAGCAAAACCCTGACATAACATTAGATGGTTAATTTTGAACTTGGAACAGATCTTCTAGTCACCAAGGTACTGCAGTGGCAGAAGGCAAGTTGTCAGTAATTAACGGCTTGTGGATTTAAGAAAAAAGCAAGGTGTCAGCATTTATGCAGTGAAGGGTAAGAGAGTACCTGGGACCAATCTAGCTGACAACTGCAGGGAGTTTTGCAAATGTTTGCAGGTGAGTTTTTAAGAAATATCCACCTGAAAATGGCTGTACCTATAAATGGATTATGGTATCTAAAACTCCACATGTTTTTTCTTGTCACTTCCGTCTGCTGGTCTTTTTCTATCTTGTCTAATAAGATTTACCTTATTTTTTTCGTCCTGTTCCAACAACTGAGCAGCAGCAGCAAGAAAAACAACCAACCCCCCATTTTTGGCAGAAGAACATCTCTCTTTTTATTAATCCAAATGGCTCTGTAGGCTTTTTATTTATTTATTCATTTTTCATACTGCAACGAAAGCTTTTTTGTACATTTGCATGGTGTGTGGCTGCAGAGTCTATATATAGCATACATACACAAGTCTGGCAAAGTTTCAGTCTACTACAGATGAGCTGAATCCTTTGATCTCTCTTACCTTCCCCAAATAAAGTGCAAAGCTTTCAAATGCCATCCTGCCCCTATGTCGTCACTTGACTAAAATAGATTTTAAACTTTTAACCTGGTAATGCTCTCCTTTTCTAAACAATACAGAGAGGACCCAAAGCAATAAAAAACTGGCAGAAGTCCCAATGTCATCAAGACAGAGAGGAGGGGAGAACTCAAGAAACTAAATTAGTGCTTAAAATGTCAGTGATTAAAATTAATAGAAACTAATTAAGTAACTCCCATCTTCTTGTTCATCTTCAGTGTTTATTCAGTTTTGATATTAGTACTACAGTAAGCTCAAGCAGACTGAAAAAAGGTTGAAAGCTGTCAGAGTAAGCAATTTGCTGTTTCATTCCCAGTTCATTCTAGAAGCCTGTCAGTGTGCTATGGTTTTCTGAAACCTGGTCCATCAGTTCAGGTCCTTGCATTCAGGCCCATCCCACAGGGCAACGGGACACACAAGGGCAACCCCAGCACTGGGACTCACCCTGGGGCCACAGGCCAGACCTCAGCCATTAGAGTACTTATGGAAACCAGATCAGTAAAGAGGTCCAAAATAATTATAAACCTTTGGAAGGAAGAAACAGACATCTTTCCTCATCTACTATTTTATGCAGTCAAGAAAATGTGGAATGTTCCTCAGTGGTAGCTTTACGTTATGTCCTACTTATTTAAGGCAGGATGAATTTTTTGTACTAGATACTTGCTGTCTCATCACAGAATCTACGAATCTCAGAATACAGAATTGTAAGGGTTGGAAGGGAACTCTCATCAGGTCTTCATTTTTAAAATGTAAACTGCTTTCTACTGTCCTTTGATTCCTGAATTTCCCAAACTTTATTCTGAATTGAGTCTTTTTCTTCCATCAGCTGGTATTTGACTGGACTTCTGTTTCTTTTATAAATAGTGCCAGATACAGACATTTAAAGTTGTCCTTGTCAGCATAACTCTCGGCTTTACAAGACCTATGTGTATGGCACAAGCCTTTTTTATTACGAAGTGCAGACTGGAACTAACCTAATCTCTTTAAAAGATGAATTACAAGTATAGCAGACTGGTGAATACAGACTAAGCAGACAACTTTTCTCAATTCGTGAGAAAAATGAATATATACAGAGTTGCTAAAATCTTAGCTTTCTAACTCAAGATGTTGAAATTCATGTTTTAAGTTTTTCCAATCTATCTGTTCTTGTTTTCAAAAAATGACAATATGGATATTGTCATTTTTAATGTACTTTTATTTCAAGTTTTAAGTTACTCCCTGAAATGCTACTCAATTTTTTTCCTAGTATTTTATCTGATAGACTCTCTTTGTCCTTAAAAATAACCAAAACATGGAGTCATAGCTGTAGTTTTTATTACGTACATCATTTATTCCTTCTGATTTCCAAAAATTATATTACTTACATTTCTTCATGTTCTTCCTTTGACCCTAACAACGCAATTACAGTTCTGTATGCAGTTACCTCATCAGTTACTGGTGATAGGAGCACCTTTCATTAACTGTTTTTTTTTTTCCCCATAAATAAATATCCTTTGTGAAACTGACATTTCAGCATTTTTTAACAAGGTTTTTTATTGTGCTTTTCTCTCCACATCAGATTTAGCAAATTCAAACTTTTCAAATACATATAATAGCAAGGACAGCTATGCAGCAGGCATTTTTTTTGCACCAGATTTCTCCTTTCAATTTCACAGGCTGGGCAGCCTGTGCCAGTGCCTCACTGCCCTCTGACTATCAAACTTCCTCCTAATATTGAATCTAAATCTCTTTCAGTTCCTTCTTTTCTATCACTATCAGGCCATGTAGAAAGTTGCTCTCCTTGCTGCTTAAGCTCTCTTTAAGTACTGGAAGACCACCATGTCCATTCTCCAGAGCCTTCTCCTCTATCAGCTGAACAAGCCTAGCTCCCTCAGTCTTTCTTAATATGAGAGATGCTCCAGCCCTTTGAACACCATTGTGGCCCTCATCTCAACCGATTCCAACAGTTCTGTCTTTCCTTTGTTGGAGACCCCAGATTTGGATGCAAGATTCCAAATTAGATGAGTCTGGAGCCCCCAGTACAGATGTGGAGCTGCTGGAGAGGGTCCAGAGGAGGGCCACGAAGATGATCAGAGGTCTGGGCACCTCCCCTACAAAGGTAGGTAGAGGTAGCTGGGCTTGTTCAGCCTGGAAAAGAGAAGGCTATGAGGAGACCTCATTGCAGCCATCCGGTATTTAAAAGGGGATTTTAGAACGGAGCGGAATCAGCTGTTTACTCGGGTAGACAGAGATAGGACAAGGGGGAAGGTTTTGATCTCAAGGAGGGAAGACTTAGATTGGATGTCAAGGAGAAGTTCTTCAGAGAGAGAGTGATGAGGTGCTGGAACAGGCTGCCCAGAGAGGTTGTGGAGAACATGTCTCCAGGAACATGTCCCTGGAGATGTTCAAGACCAGGTTGGATGGGGCCCTGGGAGATCTGGTCTAGTACCACATCTGGAGGTTTGTGGCCCTGCCTGTTGCAGGGGGTTGGAACTTGGTGATCTTTGGGGTCCCTCCCAAACCATTCTGTGATTCTATGATCTTAACAATGACAGAGTAGAGAGGGACCATCCCCCCCCCCCCCCCCCCCTCTACTGGACACTCTTTTGATGGAGCCCGGGATAGTCTTGGATTCCAGGCTGTAAGTGGACACTGCTGTCTCATATTTGGCCTAAATAGTAAAAAGAAAACCATGCAGATAGTAAATATTGATGTCCTCTAGAATGATAAGTAACTTAGTAGATAGTATCAGCTATTAAAATAATAATGAAGCTTCCCCCATCTACGTGCTGTAATGAATTCCAGCAAGGGATATATATATAATTGTATACTGATTAATAGCCTGTACTACAAGATGTTTTTTGAGCTAAGAATTTTACAAATTCTCTGTCAACCATTCCTAATTAACAACTGTTCACATTCATTTTCAAAATCATTTTCAAGATATCTTTTGAATTCAGTGTTTCACAATTATATACCAAGTTAAATCTCCTGCTGTGATTGAACCCCTCATCTATTCAACTTCTAGATTCATTAACACTCCTTATTCAACATTAACCCTTCATGTATAACTTGTAGTTGTTTCTGGTCAGATACTGGAAATGCTCTGACTCAGTGTTGTTAGAAAGATAAATACATTTTAAAATCTTTTGTTAAATTTTAAATTGTTCCATAAACACATTAACACAAAGCAGGTAACCGTTCATTTCCAGGTACAATAGAACTGTTACAAATTTATCACAAAGCAGACAGGACCATAGAAGATAGACATTTTGCTTACTCCTTTGGACTTCTAAATAGTTATTTATTTTTTAGAAAAGTGTTTGTTATTTTTTTACTGAAGGGCACCAGATGGCTAAAGAGGATATCTAAAAAAATAAAAATAAATATTTTATAGTGTGATAAATAAAAACATATGTTTGTGTTGCAGAGAACATTCACATGAAGCTTAGCTACAAAATATAAACTGATCGTGATGATATCCCATAGTTGTTTATTAACTAATAGTTTGTATTGTATTGCCCAATGTTCATTTAAATCATGAGAAGTAGAGTGATGTAATAAAACAACTATGCATTGATGTGTGTGAGAGAGGGACAATAAGACATATATGAATATATGAATCTTCATGTCCTGATTCTGCTTCTAGGCTCAAGTTAGGAAAGAAGAACTCAGAGGAATGATTTAGGATAATTTGCTATTTTTTTACTTACACTTACAAAATGTATGTGTTTATTCATCTCCTTACAAGGGTTATCCATTATTCTTATATTTTTTCTGTGGAAAAAAAAAAAAAAAAAAAAACATTTTAAAAAGAGAAATAAAATAATTTTAATAAACAGAAATATTGATTGCTATAAAATTAGCAAACTCCACAACTTTTTTCTTCATGCATGTGCTCATACTGCAAGCCATTATATAGTTAAGCAGCATCCAAAATATTCTTATGGATACATTATCCACATCTTCTGAAGTACAGAAAGGTTTAATTTCATTTAATATTTAGTGACCTTTCAACAAATACAAATCCTGCTGATTGTAAGCTGATTTGTATCATTCTTCAGAAAAACAATTTTAGCGGTTCTTGTTGCTCTTAAGAAATGTTTTACCCTACTTTATAATTCACAGAGAAACAGTATTCACCTAAATATATTTCTTCCTTTTTTTACTGTTATTAGAATATTAAAAAAAAAAGTAAAAAAGGTTTGCCTGAGAAAGCAGTGTCATCATGAACAGTTTTATAATAGTATACAGTTTTCACAAATGCAACAAAATATATTTCCAAATTTTGGAAAATCTCAGAAAAAGAACTAATTTTCCTGAATAACTGGCTTAGTCAGCTAGTCCAAAGGTTGGCTTTCTGGGCTTTCTTTTTTTTTTTTTGAGTAACTGATGTCCTAAAATCTTTCTTCAGAATTTGTATTACTATATTCATCTAAAATTGTGAATATTTTATCTGATATAAGAAATGTATTCAGAAATATTCAAAAGGCAGAATAAAAAAAAATAAACTGTGTCGTTCTCAGAGGAGAAATATTTCTCCTACTGGATATATTACAATATATGAATATGTATTATAAGTAAATGCCTATTTGACTTGTTGAATAATGGGTATGTGGAACATGATGGGACTTATCTCAAATCGCAAAACCCATGCTCTACAGTGAGGAAGTGACTGCTGTTAGTACACTACTGAAGGCTGGGGTGACCAACAGAAAATGCATAGGGACATGTTAAAATAAAGGGCAGGCATTCCTTCTAGCTGCTCTGTCATGTCGAGCACCTTGAGATCTGGAAGAATGCCCCCTACTGATGTGGGGGAATTTCTTGGACCTAAATAGTGCATGAGCCCCCTTTAAGAACTCAGGGCTGCTGACACTATAAATGCATTTGTTTGGAGAGGCTCCAAGCTGACCTTCCTCTCTCAGACTAACGAACTGAAGGCTCCATCTCTGCATCCCTGTGTGGTGACTGTATGTGCATATGTACTTCTTTCTCTTTTACTTTATTTTCCTCTCTATCCATCTCTCTTTCTCTACTCTACCTCAGGATAGTACTGATTAGATACAACAAGCCTTGTTGCCATGCGTTTTGCTATTAAGAGATTTGCCTCATTTGGCTGTTTTGCATGATTTCATTGCTTTTGGGGGGTTTTTACTGTTATCAGATTTTCCCAACTTGTGATTTTGTGTAGTTCTTATTGTTACAGAATATTGAGAATAGTATATTGAATAAATTGCTTGATCAGGCCCAGCCATCAAGGGTTCATGAAAGGCAGGTCACGCTTGACCAACCTCATCTGCTTCTATGACTGGGTGGCCAGCCTGGTAGATGAGGGAGAGGCTGCTGATGTAGTCTACCTAGTATTCAGAAAAGCATTTGACACAGTCTCTCACAGTATTCTACTGGGGAAACTGGCTGCCCATGCCCTGGACAGGTATACTCTTCGTTGGGTAAGGAACTGGCTAGAAGGCTGCGCCCAACAGGCAGTGGTTAATGGAGTTAAGCCCAGCTGGTGACCCATTGCAAGTGGTGTCCCCCAGGGGTTGGTACAGAGGCACATTTTGCTTAATATCTTTATTGATGACCTGGATGAGGGCATTGAGTGTACCCTCAGTAAGTTTGCAGATGACACCAAGTTGGGAGGTGGTGTCAATCTGTCTGAGGCTTGGGAAACCCTCCAGAGGGATCTAGACAAGCTAGATCACTGGGCTGAGGTAAATGGGATGAGGTTCTACAAGGCCAAGTGCCGGGTCCTGCACTTTGGCCACAATAACCCCATGTAGTGCTATACAGTGGATGGGTGAGTGTGAAGAGGAAAGGGACTTGGGGGTATTGGTTGATGCTCAGCTGAACATGAGCCAACAGTGTGCCCACATGGCCAAGAGGGCCAACGGCATCCTGGCCTGCATTAGAAATAGTGTGGCCAGCAGGACCATGGAGGTAATCATCCCCCTGTACTCAGCACTGGTGAGGCTGCACCTTGAGTATTGTGTTCAGTTTTGGGCCCTTCACTATGAGAAAACACTGAGGCCCTGGAACGTGTCCAGAGAAGGGCAATGAAACTGGTGAGGGGTCTGGAGCACTGGCCTTATGAGGAGTGGCTAAGGGAGCTAGGGAATTTAGTCTGGAGAAGAGGAGGCTCAGGGGAGACCTCATTGCACTCTACAACTTCCTGAAGCGAGGTTGTGATGAGGAGGGGATTGGTCTCTTCTCCCATGCAAGAAACAGAACCCAAGGAAATCGTCACAAGTTGTACCAGTGGAGGTTTATATTGGATATATGGAAAAAGTTTTTCTCAGAGCGTGGTCAGGCACTGGATTGGCCTGCCCAGGGAGGTGGGGAAGTTGCTGTCCCCTGGCAGTGTTCAAGAGGGGTCTGGCTGAGGNGTTCAAGAGGTGTCTGGATGAGGAGCTATGAGAAATGGTTTAGTAGCTTGTGGTAGCAATAGTAATGGGTGGTTGGTTGGACTAGATGATCTCACAGGTCCTTTCCAACCATGTGATTCCAAGATTCTATGATTCTATGATTAATCTTGTTATGTTCCCTGGGTCATTAAATTGGCTGAGACAGTGACCTTACTACACGNTCTCCTGAGATGGCTATCTCCCCACGGAGATGAGTACCACACAAAAGAGTGTTCAGCAGCCATTGAGCTGCAGCTTATCTCTCTTTTGTTGCCCCAGGACGTGCTCATCTGCTTGTCCCTTAGACAAAGGATTTCACAACCCTTGCCCAGGACTTGCTTGGACATGTTCGGACATGTTCATCAGCAAACTTTGAGGCAATGGTATAAAATAAGTCTCTTACACTACTGCATGACCCTGCTGACAGGGGAAATCCCTCACTCAAAGCAAATAAAAAAGACTCACCTCTCTTGCAACCCAAGTGGGATGAGACACTGTTAAAATGTTTTCTATATATTAATTTACTCATATGTTTGCTGAAATGACAATGTTATTTCAGCCACTCAAACCTAATATCAAAATTTGCCAATGTGCTCACACGTATTCCAACAAAACAACTACTGGAAAACAAATATTTTAATTTAGCTTTCAATATATGTCCAAATTGTTTGTTTCTATTAGGAAAACCAACATTATATTTCACTTTGATCCACACTGCTTCTTCTGCCAACAGAAGAGACAGAATCTCACTTGAGATTTGAGTTTCCATTGAATCTGAAGATACACCATGTTCTGCATCTATTTTAACTTCTATCAAATGTTCCAGTTTCTGAATAGCTTCCCTAATATGCACATTTCTAGTTTGAAGGAACTAGAAACCTCAAATATAGTTTCTTGAAGACTAGCATATTTTTTTCCTTGATGTATAGGGAATACATTATATTCATTGTGTTTGAACAGATACTTAGAAAATTTCCAGGGTAACTTGAAACAGACACTTTGGAACTTTGCCATGATAATAACTATTATTGTACAGGTACTTACAATGAGGAGAGTTTTGGCCTGTGTTCAGTTGAGAGAAGGTGGGATGTTTCCTTTCTCTGATTCCTGCGAGTTTTGTGCTTGTTTACAATTCTCTGCAGCAAACTCTTTAGGCATTATTTATTTATTCTCCCAAACTCTTTCTTTAGTGTTATATACCATCATATATCACAATAGAGGTTCACTCTTCTTCAGAATCCATCTTCTGCAATGATTTTGATTTTGTTTGTCACGGCTTTCATTGTTAGTTACAGGGAAACAGTCCTGAATTAAGAGTAAGACATTCTGATAAATCTGGACTCCTTGAGATCCTAGTTTATATTTCCTTTCACTGAAGGTTTTAGAATTTGGATTTCTGACTGCAGCAAATATCTTGGGAAAACAGCAAAAATCTTGGGAAAACAATCTTGAGAAAATGAGTCAAGAGTCTCAGAGATTTAGTTATATATAAAAACATGTCCCAGAAACGTCATTCTTTTAAATACTATTTTCCATTATCTTTTTAAGAAGGAATTTTTGGAATTGCCTCTTACAAAATAGGACATTTTTATCCCAATTTATGGAATACCATAAAAAAAGAGTTCAGATTTTGTTATGCTGTGATTCTTACTCTGCATTTTTATGTGGTAGCCTGAGCAGTTCTCAATTTCTTAATTGCTTCTTAAAATATTATTGACAACTCTTTTCATTTTTCTCTCCAGGAGAGTTCTGTTTTCTTCTCTAGTGCAAAGTTTCTGAATAAATAAAGCAAAACACCTACTTACTCATGTTCCTTAAAGAGTTAAGAAAGCAGAATGTAATGCCTTCAAGATTATGAGGAATACTTTGGGTTATGAAAACATAACTAATCTTTCCAAAATCTCTTTTTACTACCTTTTACAGCTGAAGTAATCTCTAGATTAACTATGATCCCCCATGTTCCAATTTCATCCGCTTTTGGAAAGTAGAAATATTCAAATTGAATTTGTTTGTACAAAAAAAGAATAGCTGTTGCTCAGAAGATTACAAAGTGTATATTTCTTAAATTTTTCACAGATTTTTCTTCCATCAAATGCAGCAAAGAATAATGATAGAATAACATGACATTTTTGTGAAGAGGAAATTTGGGGAAGTCTGTCACAGGAACTAGTAGGAAAGTATTCTGTCACTAACAAAACCATAGCTTATTACTAGTCACAACAGCTGTGCTGGTGCTATGGCTTCTCTAGAAGGAGTTTTTGAAATATAGTCTCTTGATCTATTTGAATAGAAAATTCCTGGAATAGCACATTTCACAACCATGAGATCCCTGCCCTGCCAGCTATGCTATTACTCTTGTTTTCGGGATCACATCACTGATCATCAAGGTCTTCATGGAGCTATCAGCCCTTGCTGCTTCCTGATATTTGGACACTCCATGTGTATTATGCTTTGTTCTGTCTACATATGACAAGTGTCTGATCTGCCAAATAAGCCTCTGGAAAGTAGAAAGAAGTTCATGCTGGCATCCAGACGGAAAATAAGTGTGAAGTAATTAGCATGGTCAGCACCGTATTAGTAGCCTGTGATTGGGTGCCTCATTTTTTAAGTATTGCAAAACTTTGTTTAGAACAATAGCAGACAATGAACTCTACTTTATAACATTTATATTTTAGTACATTAGTACAAAGTCTTTTCGCTGATGCAGGATTTTTTGGTGGTGTCTTTTCCTGTGCGCTTGCTTGATTAGTGGTAATTTGCACATATTAATAAAATAGCTGGACAAAGCATTTAGATTATGAATCACACATTTAAAAATTAATTAATTAATTTGGTCAAGATTTCTCTGTAGATATCTTTTTCCTTGACCATGTGTAATATACTCTGAGCAAGTAGTAAACACTGACAGATTTATAACTGGGGCGCCGGCTGTATAATACAGAAAATTCCCTCAAAGACAAGCAGAAAGAATTATTTGATCCATCCAGTCAAGCTGATCAGAATGCTATGCACTTATTACAGATGGCATAAGATATCATGCTGATATGAAATTTGTTTTTCACATTTTCCTTTCTGACAACAGAAATTCCAAAAAGAACATTTTTGATAGTACAAAATTTCCCCAGTGAATAAAGATCTATGGGTTGCATACAAACTGAAGATGTTTAATTAACAAAGAGAATATGAAAATAAGATTCCCTACTGCTACAGAATTATTCAAGCAATATTTGTAGTCATCATGATAAATTTTTTGTTAATCATTTTGAGTCTTGCTAGAGTACTTACTAGATTTATCAATTATTGACAGATTTGGTTCTGATCATCAATGCATAGCTTTGGAATTTCTTTTTGAGTACTTATCCAAATAAGTATTTTTTTAATAAAGTGAAAATAAAGTTATTATTTCCAAATATATTAAAAGTTGCATGTCATAGCATCTTCCTATGCCTGAAAATAAGTGAATAAAATAAACTTTACTAAGACTTTATAATTACAGTGGTATGAACTATAAACAAAATAGAAGATGTATTGTGCCATCCTTACATCAAAGGATGACTTTCTTTGTGTAGTGGTTCATTAGTTAACAGTTTCAACTAAAATGTTAAAATTCACAAATGAAGAAGTAGTTTGGTAAAGACTTCTATATTTCTCATACCTGTTGTTACTGCATAACACAAGCATATTTTTCTTTGATCTGAGTATTTTAGCAGACTTGTTCTTGTGCTGGAACACTGTTCAGAACATAAAAACATCTCACAGAATTCCGGTGAAATAAAAACTATTGGCTTCTGTTTTATCTGTCTTAGGTAAAAATAAAAATATCTCTCTCAATAAATAATAGTGTTATATAGACTAGAGTCATAGTTTGTATGACTTTACATATAATGTGGATAAACAAATGACCAATTAAATGCAGAAAAGAAAAAAGATATAAGACAATCATAACATCTAAGATGAAGACCACTGAATTTAATAGAATAATTTAATGTGATCTCTAAGAAGCAACTCATACACCCTTAAATGCCAATAGCCTAGGTAAAAGAAGTATAGATTTTTAAACTATTTATTTAGGAAATGAATTTTGTGAACTAAAGTCAGGACTATAAAATTGAGTTGTAAAGATCTTATTTTTCTTCAGGAGAGGAATTTGGCACACCATTTTGGAGACCGGTGAAAAAGCAAACATTTGACTATTTCAGGAACTAGTTTGTTCCTACATTACGAAGGATGTGACTATAGACTGATAAAAATGGTGACTTGAAGTTTTAGGTCTCAGAACAGATAGAAACGTATAAGGAGGCTCTGAATTAATCAGTTGCAAAAAAGAGTGTCAGTCATTCTTGCAGAAGAAATGAGACGTAAACAAAGAATAAAAAAAGGATTGATTATCAAGGAAGTAATAGAAAGCTGAGATTAAAAAGTGTCCAATAGCAAACAACAGAAGTTTAATGTATACATAAAAACAAGAATGGAAAAAAAGAAGAAATAGGAGAATTATGAAAATATAATGAAATAAAAAATAAACGAACTAGAAATAATCTGTATATAATTAAACGAAAAAGACAAAACAAAAAAAAACAAAAAAACCTTTAATAATTTTTATTCAGGATTTGGAACACGCAACTTGTCTTGCGTATTTTACATAAATATGTCCTGAAGGGGAGGACAACATTGTCCTAACTTTAAAAAGAGAAAAAAAAAAACAACCATGGAATCAAAGACTGGTTAGTTCTACATTAATCATATGCAACACTTCAGAAAGAATTTCTGAAAATCAAGGAAATAAAACCACAGATATAAATGGAAAGTAGAATAAAATTCAGTATGAATTTATCAAAGACAGATAGAGCTAGATTCATCTAACAAGTTTTCGTTCATAGAACAATTAAATTTTTTAGCTAGGATCTCAAAGAGTACTCATTTATATGATAATCCAGACCACAAGAGAAAAACAGTTCTTATATTCTCAGTAAAGCTCACAGAACTCTAACATTTAAAGGTGTATCTGCAGAAATTTTGCATATGTGCTTGATCTAAAGTATAGATGAACTGAACAATTAAAAAAAATTCCAGCACTGTAATTCTACCTGTTTTTAAGGTATGTTTTGCATTAATACTCTATTTTATTAAACATTGCATTGACAAATCTGAACTGTGTTTACAAATCCCATCTTTTAAAATTTGTTACATGTCATTTGTCTCTTACAAAGAGGTCTATGTTAAAAGGAATTTAGTTTAAAATAACAGAATTTTCTGTTTTCACTTTCATGATGCATGTGGTATATTTCCAGTCTCATTAAGGAAATCAGTATTTGTCTAGATCATGACATTTTAAAAAGAAACGTTCTTCATGCTCATTCATTTTTTGAAAACCTTGCTATGTTTGTACTCTTTTAAATGTCGTGATGAAAATATTAAAATCATTAGCATTTTTATTCATTATTTTATGTAAGCATTTGGATGGGAATCATTGAATGTAGTGTAATGCATAAGTTTGTGTCTACTGAAAGTGCTAGCAGTCTGTATGAAATGAATTAAACAACTCAATTCTTGTATCCTCAACCTAAATAGTATTAAGCTGGATGGAATATTCAGAAAGTTTTTGCTTCAAAGTTTATTTGACATGACAATTAAAATTTTTGGAGTAGATAACTACTGGATGCAAGTTAATTGTTTTTTCTTATTAGCGATACTTAAAAATACAGAGAATGAGTCTAATAATATTGCCTGTTACTAGTCAAAAGTCAGTCTTACTCTATTTTTAATCACTAATATTTGACCTATGACTGTGATTCCATTGTTCCTATTAGGTTAAGTGTCCCTCTTATCTAATATTCTGATATGACTTATACAGTATTATCTGTATGTACTTGAATACAGTGATAATGGTCAGATAACCTTCAATTATCAACCGCTTAAGATAATCTTCCACTCCTGCCATACCACAGCAGTCTATAAGAAGATAAAACATAGTTATTTCTTTTTCAAGCATTGCAGTTCTCATCCTATGTCTCATCCAAAACAAATCTCACAGGAACTAAATGAATATGCATAATTGACAAATAACATTAAAGAAATCAGTATGTCAAATTTTCACTTGTACTGATAGAATGTATCATGATGTCACATTTGTTCATGTAGCTGTATTCGAAGCTTACAACTCACAACGTTGATTTAATTGACAGTATTCGGACCCTAAATCAGAAGACAAAGTAAAGCAATTTTCCAGTTCAAAAGACAAAAAGTCTTCAATTAGATGATAATTAATCTGTAGCTCACATCTGCGAGGGTGAATAATGTTCTTCAGTATTTCATTGTTATTCACACTTGATGCAGTTTATATGACTGTCATGCCATTTTTCCCATACAGGAATCAATAATGTGTGTACCAGGAAAAAAAAAAAAAGATTTCTTAGCTTAGAGATAGTGCAATAGTTTTCTTATATTGACTACAGATATACCTAAATTACAAGGAAACTGTCAGTGTCTTCTCATTAACTGTTACTAATCTAAAACGCTAAAAAATATAATTAAACTATATTATGAAATGAGAAATCTGTTTCACACTATAGTTTGGAATTCTTCAATTTAGAAGCCCTGATATTATTTTAGAGAGTGTGAAGAAAGCCAGTTGCATTAAGAAAGGAATATTTCTCTTCCTTGCTCAATCAATTTAGCTTAAGCATTAGCAAAAAATAGAACTGTTCATTGTTCAATGAATATTTGATAGGCAGTTCTACTTTTACTGAGCCCTAAGTGAAAGTGAACTAGTGAGGAAGAAAATGATCAGATTTTACATACCGAAATTATATTATATAAGTGCCCCTTTCTGCACAACCCATTTCCTTGAAAACAGTAAGTTTGGAAAAAGCAAGCTAATGAGTTTGAGTACTATCGGAAATGTATGAAAATTTTTTATTATAGAAAAACCTTTAGTTTATTTCCAGAATTTCACAGTCATTTGCTCCTTTCTTTCCAAAACAATTACACTGGCATTAGCAACATTTTTTTTGTTATAACGGACTAAAAGTTAATAATAAAACTTAGTTAATATGCAAAGGCTGCCATATTACTGCTTAATGCTGTGTTAGGATTTGAGCAAATCCATGCAGTCCCTACTGCAATAGATGAATAATAAGAAAATTTTATTTTGTATATTTCAAAATAGCATAGTCTTGCCAATGCCATAAAATGCATTATGCTTTTTCAGACTCAGGACTGATGGTTTTCTTATCAGAAATATGTCTTAAAGGCTTCTGTGTTATTTGTTCTACACAAATTATACTGTACTAAGTAATACCTTTGCAGAAATATATAGTAAGAATCTTTATCTGAACAACCATACGCAAAACACGACAATATCATGAAAAATCGACTACAGATACAGAAATCTTGATGTGTTCTTTAATTACATTTAATTACATTGAGAGTATTTTTTTCAACATAATTTAAGTCTTCATGTGTACTCAAAATGAATACATACTCAACTGTACAATACATCCAATTAAGGCAATGGTAAATATAAATTCATATCAGGACAAAGATTATCAGCATTGCCTTTCTAGTGTATAATTGTGTTTTAAAAATCAACACAAATTTTTGGCACTTCATCCTTCAGTTTAAATGTGTTAAAGTGACTTCCAGTATGACTTGTAGACTTGTCAGAAAATGTATACTATAAACCCTTTGACACCTAGGAAGGGAAGAAACAACACAGTGCCTTTCCCCAGGCAGCCTCGTGCCCTGCTACTTGAATAGTAATCTTCCCCGTGTCTTCATCAAGTGTTTGAAATGCTACAGCCCTGTACTTGGCTCACAGATGGCCAGCTGCATAGCAATGGAGGCCAACGCTAGGGCTCAGACAGCTCTGTAAACAAGCAGAAGTTATGTGTATGAAATGTTTTGATTCCACACTTGTCCACTGCTTTCTCAGACTATTTTAAGTAGACTTAGAGCAATCCAGAGGAGGAACCCTCACAAATGCTCCTGTTACAAGCCAGAAACAGAGGAAGTACTTGCTATGGGGAGATGTCCTTGAAATGGACAACCTAGGCACACAGGGATATTGTGCACTGAATCATAAGAGATCTACAGCAACAATTAGAAAAAGAGTTTTGGAGGATGTTCAAATCTTCTCAGACCCTGACCCTCCATTTCCATATTTGTGCCCACTGCCTATAAGTCTGGACATGTGAGGCTTGACATCTTAAGTCTGAGAAATTAGTTATTTCCTCTTTTAAATTATATACAAACAAAAAAAAAATCAAGGATATAATTTTACTGTTAACTCTTGTCTGAAAATCAATGTCATGAGGTAAGGCTGACTTCCCTGACATAACTAAATAATTCTCAAAATAGATAATAGATAATGTGGCTAAATCTCTGCATCCCACAAGACAAAGCTGACAACTGTGGATAGATCAATGAAACATCAGGAATGCATGGGAACAATATATTCAATTGGCCACGAATAGTAGAAGATAATATTACCTTCCAGAAGGAAGTTATGTCTGTTCAGATGAGACTCAGTAATTAAATGTGTTCCTGTTTATTTGTGAATAAATCTTTTTCATCGTCTTTTTTTTTTTTCGAAATATGTTTCACATCTTAAAAATGCTACAGTTGAAAATTATTTGAGAATTTTAATGAATAATTTTTCTACTGCCAGGAAATTATGTACAGAAATGTTGTTAAATTTCAACAAAGAAGGAGAATACTCTTCCAATTACAGGACTCTGATTTGAAGTTTGAAATGGAGGTGAAAGTACACTGTAACTTAAAAAAACTAAAATTTTCTAGTACATTGCTAACAATATTATATTCAGTACATACGTGGAACATTTTTGTGATAAAAAATCACTAGGTGTAATAACAATAAAAATGGTAAAATCATTTCAGACTGAATTTTTCCAAATAGATATTCATTATGTCTTCAAGCCTATATGTACATACAATATTATTGAAACAGACATTGTAAGAAATATATATTTGAACAAATGTTTAAAATGAGAATGAAATTTTGACAAATATTTTTGGTTTCAAACTTTCAGTGTCCAATGCCCAAATTTTCAAATACTCAACAAAAATTACCACAAGTGGTAAATTTTATTTCAAATAATTTTGAAAGCATCAAAATACGTTCTGAATAAGAACTATTGAATTTTAGCTAGAACTGTTTGAATTTAAAGTCTTATGTTCTGTTATTGTCTCACACAGCAATAGAATATAGCTGTCAAAAACAACAAACAAATTTTAGAAGTAAGAAAAAGACCTCTGAAGAGCAGCTGTTGGCTGCTCCTGTGTGCTCCAAGGAAACAAGACACATCTGCCTGCACACAGATATTACAGCTGCATTTCTGATGTTCAGTGAATTGAGAAAGAATGCTTAAGTCTTTGCTTTTCAGCTTTCAGAAGTTTTGCAAAATTCAAGATCTTTAATGGCCTCAGGATGCCACTTACAAACTTACTATGCCATTCAAATACTTCTTGTACTTTTTTTTTATAAAACAATAGACATTAACTTATTTAGTGTTCCCACATCTTGCTAAACATTGAATGCAAAGATGTAGGAAACAGAATCCAAAAAACATAAGAATAGCAAAATATGTTGAGAAAATTTTTAAAGTCAGTTTCCATTTATTTTGAGCTATTACTTAAATGCAAATCACTACTATTTCAGGAATTAATGTAAATAGGACAAAACTCTAGCAGTACTTACCTATTCCATCCAGGAAATATGCTTAATAGTTCCTAACCAAAGTTGAGTGTATCTGGGTGAGGAAATGAACATAAATGAAAACAGGAAGAGGAAAGAAGGAATAGTTTTTTTTTTTTAGGGAAATTCCTAAATTTTGTTTTAAAGGCAAACACATGAAGCTCTCAGGCATTGTAAAGGAATTCTGAGTATGCATAATAACTGCTTTCCTGTTCTTTGAACAACTCTTAAATATATTCATTTCTTAAATATGGTATTGCAGTTTGCAGTTTTCCCTCTTCAATCACAGAATCACAGGATTGTGAGGCTGGAAGAGACCTCTGTAGGATTATTGAGTCCAACACCCCTGCAAAGCAGGCTCCCTAAAGCAGGCAGAACAGGTAGGTTTCCAGGCAGGTCTTGAATGTACCCAGAGAAAGAGACTTCACAACCTCAGATTGCTCCACTGCTCTGTCACCCTCACTGGGAAGTTCTTTTGCAAATTGCATATGATAGAGAGCAGCTTGGCAATCACCTTTGCCAGCTCCCTCAGTGCACGTGGCTGCATCCCATCAAGGACTGATGAAGAACCAGTGTAGTTTTCTTTCTTGATTGTATCTTAACATTGTTTAAATAGGAAGTCACAACAAATAAAATCCATTTTTTTCTTATTTTTCATGGAACAGAATGCTAGATGTCCTTTGATAACTCCCTCTATGAAAGTAAACAAATACATAAAAAGTATTTCATGTCTTTATACAGACTGTCTTCAGCTTTTATGAATGGACACAACTTCATTGTTGACGAATGCTAAGGGAACTAAACATTTTTTGGAATCAGAACTGTATTTAGAATATTTCATGTATGTTGATAAGTATTTCCATGCTTAGCTTTTAAGAAGCACTTTAATGACAGTTTTCATTGATTGAAACATCAATATTCATTTAGAAAACATGCAGTAAGTAGGTGAGCTTGGACAAAATTATTAAATTGGGGTACATTAAATTAGACACTCTTTAAAAAAGATTTAGCCTTTGAAGTAGAGTGATACTTCCTTCTCCTTTGCAGAACTAATGCCCTAAGCATGCATTTTAAGAATTAAATACAATCTTCATGCACAGACACTTGTACCAGTACAGGGAAGTGGAACATAAACGGCTATAGGACCATAGTAGAATAGGAGACTCAAAGATGAATGCCAATAGTAAAAGAATCTATGCTGTTGAAATATCTGAATTGTTTTAAAATTTAGTCTTAATAATTTTCACAGTCACCTCATATTTAGTAATGAAACTTATGAAACAATCATTGATTTTCTTCAACACTCTACTTTAGGAGTGTCTAGTAGTAATTAGTGAATTTACATAATAGTCTGTCTGATTTTGTAATCCTATTACAGGAGACATTCCTTCGTTGTATTCTCTTATCTTTCTTACTTCTTCAAGCATAGCACAGTGCCATACTGTGCACTGAAAGATAATAGGTAAACTATAATTATATGTCAGAATTTATTTTTTTTTTTTTTTGCAACAAATGCCACTTACAGCAACATTTTGTCATGCTGTTAAATATATCTGAATAAAATCCCTAGAAAATACTTACGAGCAAAGCTGATTAAAAACTTAATTTTCCAAACACTGGAGTTGAAAGTAAAAAGGGAAACTGGTACGTTTCTTTTTATGGCATTCCTAAGTGTTAAACCAGCACGTCACATGTAGCTGCTAACATAATCATCCCATATCTGTGAACAGGACGTATTGAAATCAGCAAACATAAACAAGCAGTTATTAGTAACAGTATCTGCATTTTCCTCAAGAATACTCAGAGACTGCTGCAGGGCTACATAACTGGTACTTTTTATTCCTATCACATACAAAATAAGGTAATGTGGTCATTATAAATAGCAAGTTGTGTCAACTACTACATTACAGCCATCTATGCAGGCTAGGAATCAATTGTCATAACTATAATAATTGCCTGGCATCTGGCATCTGTTAGTAAATATTAACTTTATTAATATTAAAGAGTAACCTCTTTTTTTTTAATACCTTATCCTCTATTGTTCTTAACTTTATTTGAAAATACTAATCACAGTAGATAATGTGTGCCAAGCAAATAAAAAAATACTACTGAAACTGTTTTATGTTCATCTTTCAGTTACTTGCCAGAGAACAGAACAAATGATGCAAGATAAAATAAAATGAAAAGCCAAACCTTCTGAGCTGGCAATTAGTTCTCTATAAACTATGTGAAAAACCCTCAAAATCTACGCAAACTACATTAGAAATCCTATCCTATACCAAAAGCTATAGCACTGTAAAATAAGGAAAACTTCTGGAAATAACAGGGGAAAAAAATGGCACCTGCTTCTGTTCTGCTGACATGCAGGGAAGAAATATGAGTTGACCACACAGCAGGATTTTCAGCTGACTAAGGCGAGTTTCACTGGATCTTTCTTCCTGACTTCTGCCCATAACTAAGGATATGAGTTGCCTACCTCATTGCTTTTTATCTAGATATGCCTCTAGATCAGATGCACAGGTTGATTCTGTGATTCTTTCATTTTTTATTTTACAATCTTTGCTACCCAAGAATTGACATAAAGTTACTTTCAACAAACTGTGGATTCTTTTGTTTCTGTGCTTTTAACATAACTAATTTTCAACAGTATACTGCAGTCACTCTATTGGAAGTTATGTGCATAGAGCCAAACAAGTAAATATTCTTACCTCTTGATGCTGTGTACAATTAGTTAATTCAAATAGGGATCACAAGCAAATGAAAATGTCTAGTACAGTATGAAATATATTGTAAAATTTTCTACTTACATATAAATCCAAGAATAAGATTTATATATGATAGAATCATAGCATTATTCAGATTGAAAGCTTTCAGAAGCCACTTAGTATGATCCCTTGTTTAAGACAAGCCTAATCAAACTAGGTGCCTCATACTTGTTCCCACACCTTAAAGATTCAAGATTCCAGACTTAAAGGTGTTCAAGATTAATCCCCTCAAAAAAGAACCTGTTTAGTCCCTTGTCATGTAAACTAAAATTAATCCTATAATCATTAAAATTTCCCGTGTTTAACTTTGTACCCATTGCCTTCTGCCATTGAAATTTCAAAAACTGGAGGAAGCCCTCTAGGTAACATTCTCAAATGAAACATAATGTTCATTTAATTAATGTAACGAATCAAATTATTGAAAATAAAAATAATCTTGAATTTGAGTTCGAGTTTGAAAAACATAGTATTTCCAGTATTGCAGATGTCAAAGCAATTTCAGTGGCTGATTCAGCTCTAATTTTGGCACAGTCAGAGGACTGGCATTTTGTGTACTTAGAACTCAACCAAAGTAAGAGGAACAAACAGCTTGTTTAGCAAAGTGAACTCAAGGACAAAGAAGGTCTTGTGAAGAAAGAAATTGTTTAAAAATGATACTAAATCTACATGGATAAAAACATTATGAGCAGATAAGCCACAAAATCTCAATATTATTTATTGAACATACAGAAAATAAATTGTCTTTAATTGTGCTAATAGACCATTAAGTAACAAAAACATAAAAATAAAATAAAAAAAAAGGTCCTGATCTAGTGGACCAGTGAACCACATACTGGATTTAGACATGTGAAGAGACACACAGAACTATTTATATAGCTAAATATTAGTATGCTGTTTGATTGTGATCCGTCAAAGCAATTTAAGGCTTGACAGATATAACAGGAAGTTAACTAAGTAGATATGAAAATTAGTGTTAGAGCTGTATTAAATACTATTATTCCTTGTCATAAAAATATATTTTTTTAGTTCTTTGTCCTTGTCATCAGAGCTCCTCCATGTTCCGTTAATTTACTACTAATTAAAACCCTTTGATATTCATGCCAACGTGAAATAATTTCACTTCATTCAGTGTTGCTTTTAATCTAGCTAATTCAACTAGTACTACTAAACTTCAGGATTATAATGGAATTATTGTATATTAAAAAGCTAAGTAAGTCAGCAGTTTCTTTGGACAGCAATAAAAACCTGGATTACTTACTCAATCCAGAGTAGCTAAAGGCAGAATATATATATACAAAAAAGCTGGAGAGTTTTGATAGAACCCACAAGACATTTTGAAGCATCTTCATGACACAGACATGAACACAGAAATGCAAAAATACAAACTCTCAGTATATGCGAAGATTTAAACCATCCTGAATAACTGCCTGAGAAAAATTTCTTCCACTGTTGAACTCTACAATTGGTCAGGGAATCCTGCTGTTGAATAGCTAGAAAAGATGAAACCTGAAAATGTTTGCCTTTTTACTGAGAATTGTATTAGGTAATTTCAGTTCTTTCAAAGAATTATTTTCTCCGGGAAGATAATTGAAAAATAAGCCTTGAGACTCCAAAGAAAACTAAGGTAGTAAAATAAAGTGCACCTTCACGAACCATACTGATTTAAATAAATAAATAAATAAATAACCACTTTTACATTCTTTCCAGAAAATCAGTTGCATGAAATACTTTTATAAGTTTGTCACCTACCAAATTTGTCAGTCAAATTGTATGTCTAATTACATATATATATAATGATATGATGAGGTTTTTTTACACATTATTTTTATAGAATCAGAGAATCAAAAGTTTGGTAGGGACCTACTAGATCATCTAGTCCAACTGTCTACCCATTACCATTGCTACCACAAGCTACCATATCTATCAAACCATATCTCGTAGCTCCTCATCCAGACACCTCTTGAACACTGCCAGGGGACAGCAACTTCACCACCTACATCGGCAGGCCATTCCAGTGCCTGATCACTGTCTGAGAGAAAAAGTTCTTCCTTATGCCCAATCTAAACCTCCTCTGGTACAACTTGTGACCAGTTCCTTGGGTTCTGTTTGTTCCATGCAAGAAGAGGTCAAATCCCTCCTCATGACAACCTTNGGAATAGATGGGTCTCTATAAAAAACCACGGCACGATTTGAAAAGGAACGGTAACTTTACTAAAATCTAATAAAATTGAACAATTGAGAGAGAAACAGAGAGAAACAGTTTCCAAACCAAAGCTGGGAGCTTACGGTAGGAGGAACTGCAGGGGAAACACGCGTGCTGACTCTCCACGGCAGCCGAGAGAGAGAGCGCGCCCAGGCCGAGCGCCGCCTCGCATCCGGTACCGAGCTCCGCCCCTCCCCTGCTCCCAACAGCATTAACTCCTTAGCTCCCTGCATGATGTTCTGATGTGGAATACCGGTATCAAAACTACAAAACCACAACAGATCCTCCTTATGGCCCCTCTTGTAAATGGGAGGCACATCGGCAGGCTTCCTTTCCTTTAGGATTTAAGTAAAGCATCAGTTGAATGCAACTGAACTCTAGGAATAAAGGGAAGAATACGACAGAGGTTTTATATAATTCTATATAATTTTGACAATGTATAGATGTATACAGCAATAAGTATTCACCAAAGGTTGATACTGAATCTAATCTTGATACATACCTTTATCAGTGACTAAAAAGAAGTAATAGAATACATTCTCAGCAAGTTTGAAAACATAACAAATCTGGACTATTTCTATGGATAGCCATCCACTTTTTCACAGATTGTACCTTTAAGGAGATATTCAGGAATACAATGCAGAGCGCTTTTCCAACCTAATATTTATGGGGTTGCTGATTAATTAGCCTCAGCTGTTGAATGAGGTACACCTCATTTGAGATTTGTTGTTAATCTGTCATGATTGGAGGCACTTTGAAGAGCTATTGCTCAATTTTATTTAGTTTTAGTTTTATGTTTGTAGGAGGTATTGTAAAATGAAGCATAGTGAAATTGGTGAGATGGTAAGGGGTAAGGAATAAGAAAGGGGTAAGGGATAAGAAAGGGGTAAGGAAAGACCAGTAGACATCGCACCTGTGTTTGTGATGATCATGGAGCAGATCTTCCTGAAGGATACTTTAAGATGCGTGTGAGATGAAGAGGTGATCTGAGACAGAAAGCATGAATTTACTGTATGAGCACAAACTCTACACTGAAGTAATAGAAAACCTTGAAGCACACCTTAATACTGATTAAATTTAATTTTTTTATTGTATCAAAAGTGTTTAATCCTGACCTTTTTGATTAAAAACTACACACAAAATAAGGTCAATGTCTTTTTTTCAGGTTTGCCTTCTCACTGTGGAGCAGTTAAACTCCAATGAATCTTTTCTTTGTAGTGGAAATTGCTGTTTGTCTAACCTATCGGAGAAACTTTATTTTACAAGCATGCCATAAAGGCTTTGAAAGGAAATCTTTTTAAACCTGAGATTCAGAAAATACTGAAGCTATTTGCTGAAATAATCATCTCTCGCTTAACACTTTCTCTGGAAGAAGGAAGGTCAAAAAAAAATAAAAATCACAATGTGATGTATTTCAATACATTTGGAGGTAAAGCTGGCTATTAATACATGTTCCTCCTTCTTTCTTTCCTATTTCACAACTTTTCAAGTCAGGTTGAAAATAAGCCATAGATTCTGCAACTTTCTTTCTAGAAATGCATCATTTAATATATTCAGAGATAATCTGTCCTAGGGTTATGTGTTTACTTCATTGTTTCTGCAATGTACACTTCAGAAAATTCTGCATAAATTAGTCTTCATTATAGTATTAAAAAATACACGATATTTTCCATGCTTTTAATGAGATTTTAAGTGGTTTTCTGCCCAACAATCTTTGTTACTTTGCACTTTCATGTAATCAGTTCCTTCTCTCATCTTTCTCTATGACTCCTGATATCAGGATGCGTGTGAGATCTCCTATGACCATATACAGTCAAAACCCAAACCTAATTTGGAATAAAATCAGATTAATCTGGGATGTGAGAAAGTAAATTATGAAAAATATCATACTTCACTGCAGACAGAATATTAACTAGTTACTGTTTTTAAATGATAGACAAAACTGAAATGTGTTATTTACACAGACTTTGATACTTTTGATCTGATCTGAAAATGCCTGAGACCTAATAGGTTAAAATTGTCAGGTATGGATTACTGTGGTTCAACTAGAAAACACAGAATGATCTCCTGCCCTCACCACCCCAAGAAGCAGAGATTGAGGTCAAAGACCCCTATTTCTTCATTGAGACTTCTCTTTCAAATTTTAAGCACCGTATTTTAACCTTTGAGTTTTAAGGTATGAAGCAAAAATTGCGAGCATGACCCTCACTTAGCCGGGGGGGAAACAAAAGATTTTTGTTGAGCTAAAGCTTTATAATTTGTGTAAATATACCAGAGTGAAATAAATGTCACCAAACAGTAATTGAAGTGAAACTTGAAGTCATGACCTAATTAGAGATCTGGAATCCTTACAGATTGGCCTGAAGTGTTTGGAAGAAAGGTATTTTTTCAGAATATCAACAACTTCTTTTAATGCTGGCATCTGACATGTCTTATAACTTCTGTTCTGTAATACTCTTTAAGGAATTTAAGGATTAAGAAAAAATAACATCTTGATGCCATTGAGAGGGAGGGTCTTATTCAACAGAAAGTAGGTATAGTGGTACTAATAGAGACTTTGCCATTCCCAAACTGAAGAAGGACGTTACTGACGCAGCATGTGAAACGAAACACAGGAAACATAACCACCTCCAGCCTGACTAGGTTGGTGAGAACAGATAATATGGGTCTGCTGTTCAGAAGGACTTAAGCAGGCTGAAGAAACAGGCTAACAAGGACCTCATAAAGTCCTTCCCTGAGGCTAAATCCTGCGGCTGGGAAGGAGTAGACGTCTGCTATAGTCTGGCTGGGGTGCGGCTAGCTGTGTGACATCTCTACAGGAGAGACCCTTGACATTTTGTGAAATCTAAGTGTCTTGTTTTGGGTAGTCAATTGAATGACAATGTTGATAAACTGTAGAGAGATTAGCAGAAGTCCCAAGGACAAGGTGGGACTGGTGGGACTGGATCACTTGCCCTGTGGAGCAAGTCTTCAGAGGAAACTATCAGCTTTCTCCCAGTGCCTGCTGCGAGGTTATCGAACTGTAACCAAGG
>VXAB01005846.1:17526-35279 GCA_013399175.1 Odontophorus gujanensis | reverse complement strand
GTGCCAGTGGCATAAACTGAGAGGTGCTAATGCTGGATATAAGGAAAATCTTTCTCTCCCTGAGGGCAGCCCAGCAGTTGGACAGGCTGCCCCTAGGGCCTGTGAAGTCTGTGCTCTTGGAGGCTTTAAAGACTCAGTTGGACAAAAGCTGGAGCTACCAGGTCTGACCTCAGAGGTGCTCCTGATATGAGCAGGAGGTTGTACTGAAGGCTTTCTGAACTGCTTTCTCATCTGATTTATTATTTGAATGTAATTGAAAAGTACAAAAGTTGCGAGAGATGACTTCTTCTTCAAGGCACAAGTCTAAGAATGAACAGAATTATATTCTATCCCCTTCTTACTAAGAAGTTTCTAATATGAACTTTTGCTACTCACTTTGTTCCTGACCATTTATTTCCTATTACTTAAATAGGATTAAATTAGCATTTCTCTACCAGGTGTTCTATAGTCAAATGTTCACTTGCAGGTCTGTTAGTGTAGCAATGAAGCTCCAAAACTGACAACAAGCAACAATTTTAAAAATAATTTTGTTACCAGGACCCCATAACTTGAATTCTACTTCAAGTGTTTCGAGCTTTGCTTCTTATTACTTTTAGGCACTTTAATCTATATTGGCACTAGATTTTAATTAACCAAAACCGAAATGTGACTTATCAAATATTTAAGCCACAGAGCATATCCACTTTCTCATTAAAAAAAAAAAAAAGGGAGAGAGAGAAAAAGGAAAGTTGCTATCTCGTGTGTGCTTGCCATTAGGTAGTGAGGGAGATTTAGGAAAATACAAGTGATTTTGGATTAATTCAAACAAGTACTAAAATAAGTACACCATCTAGCAGATCTTTGATGGCTGCGCTGTCTCAATTACGTGACCTGGCAAAAGACAGTAAGTGAATCAGGAATTTCACAGGCCTTAACAAAAAAGTAATTTCACTTCGAAATAGTTTTCTTTTTTCGTAAAATCTGTTCTGACACCACTTAATACAGAAAAATAGTAAAATGTGTATGACTGTTTAATTTCTAGGAAGGTGTCAAGTAACACTGTTACTCAAATAGATACCTAGTATATTAGAGAATGAGAGGATTTTAAGATAAAGATGTCAAGGTTTCACAAGCACCATTACATTTTTCTTTAGATGAATAGTTGCTCCCACTAGAGCATGTATATGATCTCTAGAGAGCTCAAGATAAGTGAAGTACGGATATGCAAAGTGGTATGTGTACTTGTTTCTAACTCGCATTGATTGCTTGATTTACCCTGTGATCAAAGACTAAGTAATTGAAGAGTATCGCTTAAATTTCCTCTGTGCGGAGGGACTTTTCACTCTTCTTATAATTTCACCATGCACTGACATAGTCAAAGCCTTAGACCTGACCTTCCTAAAATTCATCTTTCATCTTCTCTTTGTATAGACATATCAGCCAACAATAGACTTCCAGTTCTTTTGCTGTCATCTTTACTTATCATCAAGCATAAGAGTTCTGCCAGTGGACTAGATGACATAAATATCACTGTTCAAGTAATGAATGCAGTTCTCATGCTAGCCCTCACCCAGAGGAGAACTGTTGCAAGGGAAGATTTGATCAGAAGGCTAAAGGGCAGTGTCACACTGCTTCACACGTGATAACTGAGGAGGATACAATCTGGAAAACATGGCTGCATTTGAGTCAGTGCTGGTAACATAGAAATGACATATATGCATAGTGAGATTTACATATATGTGAATTAACACATATATGCATATGTATATACATATATATGTATCTCAGTACTGTGGGTAGTTTATTAGTAGTTTTTTATTTCCCCCCATTTTTTCAGTAATAGAACTTCATTTTTCTCTTCACCTTCTACTATTCAGATCACTGTTTCTATGGCTATCTGAATTTAACTAAATTAATTGAATTTAAGGTATAGAGTCTAAACACTGACACTGCAGAGATAAATTGCTGCAGGAAATAACTTCTTTAAAAGCAATTATTTCAAATTTTCATCAAGAACTAGGCCTTAGTGTAAAATACTAGAATGTTCAATCAAATTTTTAAATGACCTTTCTTAGGGGAACACCATCGTAAATTTCCTGTGTCATCAAATTCAGTAATTCTCTGCATTGCTGTAGCATGGATTTAACAGAAAGACAATGTATTAAAATAACCAAAAGTACATAATTTGGATGAAATATATATGAAAATCCAGCTATAACATTTAAAAGCTGTTTAATATGAACTGTGACACACAGGCTGGACTAGCAATTCTAAATAAAAAAATCTGTGTTTGAGTTTTGCGAGAAAGAAAATATAATTATTATATATTTTTCTATGTCTTTAGTAATTCCTAGGAGTAGTTAAAAAAGAAAACAAAACTGTGCTTCAACTGTTCTCTAAATGCGGGATCAAATTGTTTAAAGCTGTCCCAATGAAAAGAGCAAAAAGGCACACTGACATCTGGGAGAGAAGCATAAGTATTTAAAAGAATTTAAAACTGTACACTCTGAAGGTAGCTATCAAAAATTCCAGTGACATAGAAAATATAGAAACAGCTGAAAATTTATCAGTTAGAATATATCAAACAAAACCAGAAAATCTGGGAGACCATACCTCTGAAAATCAGGCTGCAGGCAAAAAGGGAAATTAAAGAGGGAAGAAATGCTAGCATGACATAAACATTAATAAGAGCTTGCATATAGCTAGCAAATGGAGGCATGCTTTTACTGATGGAGGAGAACTGCTTCACAGTGAAAATGTAATTAAAATTCTGGAGACTGAAACGGTGGCAGCAATGCATTGTAATATATATAAAATAATAAAAATAATATCAGTATTCCTTTAAAGTACATCTTATGTTACCACACAAAAGGCATGAATATACATAGTTAGAAGAATATGTCCTCATAGATCTTGGGAATTATATGTAAAGTATAAGAGACCAAAGGGACAGTCCAAAGAATCTGTCAGTCCCAGAGAGCAAGGTACTTCTAGTACCATAAGGCATCCAAAACCCANTTCTTAGGGGAACACCATCGTAAATTTCCTGTGTCATCAAATTCAGTAATTCTCTGCATTGCTGTAGCATGGATTTAACAGAAAGACAATGTATTAAAATAACCAAAAGTACATAATTTGGATGAAATATATATGAAAATCCAGCTATAACATTTAAAAGCTGTTTAATATGAACTGTGACACACAGGCTGGACTAGCAATTCTAAATAAAAAAATCTGTGTTTGAGTTTTGCGAGAAAGAAAATATAATTATTATATATTTTTCTATGTCTTTAGTAATTCCTAGGAGTAGTTAAAAAAGAAAACAAAACTGTGCTTCAACTGTTCTCTAAATGCGGGATCAAATTGTTTAAAGCTGTCCCAATGAAAAGAGCAAAAAGGCACACTGACATCTGGGAGAGAAGCATAAGTATTTAAAAGAATTTAAAACTGTACACTCTGAAGGTAGCTATCAAAAATTCCAGTGACATAGAAAATATAGAAACAGCTGAAAATTTATCAGTTAGAATATATCAAACAAAACCAGAAAATCTGGGAGACCATACCTCTGAAAATCAGGCTGCAGGCAAAAAGGGAAATTAAAGAGGGAAGAAATGCTAGCATGACATAAACATTAATAAGAGCTTGCATATAGCTAGCAAATGGAGGCATGCTTTTACTGATGGAGGAGAACTGCTTCACAGTGAAAATGTAATTAAAATTCTGGAGACTGAAACGGTGGCAGCAATGCATTGTAATATATATAAAATAATAAAAATAATATCAGTATTCCTTTAAAGTACATCTTATGTTACCACACAAAAGGCATGAATATACATAGTTCATATGTATATTCCATAGGACATGTATTAATTAAGCAATCTAAAAGAATTAAGATGTCTAGCAGGGGGAATAGTTCATATGAATATGTCCTCATAGATCTTGGGAATTATATGTAAAGTATAAGAGACCAAAGGGACAGTCCAAAGAATCTGTCAGTCCCAGAGAGCAAGGTACTTCTAGTACCATAAGGCATCCAAAACCCAGAAAATTCAGCTCTCAGGTCCAAAGAAACTTCTCCGTAGTTAACTATACCCCTAGGTATATGATGTTCACAATATTCTAGTGTTTCTGAGGTTGGACTAGATCGCTACATGTACATTAGTTATTCATTCTTTAATTTAAATTATATACCTTACACCAGAGTTTCTTTCTATCACTTTATGTATGCCATACATTAAAAAAAGTATACTTTAAACTCTCCTTGTAGAGTATATCTTTTTCTGAACTACCTGAGCTGGCTGCGGTTTTTTAACATAAAATATAGTTTGTGCAAATTTGTATGATCCCAAATTCAGTAAATTAGTGAATTCTCTTGAGTGGCTTCCAAGTATATCTAAGAATTGGAAAACAAATCAGAGAATATCTATACAGGTTCAGTTTCATTTTTAGAGAATTTTAGGTGGCTGTTTGATGGACCATTAAAGCTTTAAGCATCACTTAGATGTGTTCAGTCAATTCTATGAACAGAATTATTCATATCTACCTGGAATGAAATAATCGTCCAGTCCATTCCAAAGTACACCAGGCTTGAATCTCCATATTATTAAAATTAAGTATATGGATTTTTTATGCAATTTTGTTTAAATACTGCACAAATATGTTTTCTTCATATTTCTCTTTTTAAATTCCCCCCCTCCCCCTGCTAGACATCTTAATTCTTTTAGATTGCTTAATTAATACAAGTGCCATATACCAGCTGATCTATACTTGATGTTTACTCATGTCATGATATTTTCTCTCTAAAAAATGGTAAAAATTGCTGTACTTTTTAGAATTATATGTAAAAATGTTAAAGAATATGTAGATTTTAATTTATACTTCTGCCTGGAGATAATCAGAGAAGTGCATTGATTAAAAATGTCATACTACGTCAAGTCTTAGATTATTGAAAACTTCAGGTTTTTTTATGAAATTATTAAATAATAAAATGTAATCTAAAAATAAGACAGAATACAGTATGAATAAATTGAAAATATTAATGAGCCAATGTAATAAAGATACATTCATTTTTAATGTTATTTTAAGTAAAAATATGAATACTTTATGTGTTCTTTTTAAGGTTTTCTTGAGGCAGCAGCTTCATTCTTATGTAAATTACTATGGAAACATTTTTCCTGGTCCCGTAGCAATGCATATGACTACAAATCTCTTTAATTCATATTGTAAATAATACTGCAGTATTTATCTTCATAATTTTTCTCTAAAATGGACACTGCCTTAAGTATGTCAAGTATTTTATTGCTAAATAATGCATAATAAAATATCATGTAATTAATACAGGAAAGTCTTTCTGAGGTTGGGGAAAATGTTAATTGTGACTGTATATACACTGTCAAGATGTGCATCCACTTAGATCTATTCCATAAAGTCAGACGGAAGAGGTGGAGGATTGTCTCGCTGTAAGTGATAAATGTGGAATGAACAAAATTGGGCTTTTGGGGTCCCTTTTTCCTATAAGAGGAAACGTATTATAGACCAAATGTGATGAATGTAATGTGCTTTCAGCTTACAATTTTCTCTGTCCTTCTTACATGGAAAAAAACATGTAGAATTTCTGAAGAAAAGTGCTTCTCTTTATCCTGTTACTGGAAACCTAAACAGAGAATATTTCTTACCTTGATCTTTCCTTTTCTGTCACTTTACTATGACAGTGCCACAAAGCTAATCCTTCAGCTAATTTTGCTTTGCAATCTTTTATTTCACTAGAACTCCAAAACTGAATTCAAGGATGTATTTCTTTATTTCATAAAAGGCAAAACTCTGCCAACTGCCTTCTCAGTCTGGCATACTCTAATGGCATAGTCTTACCCTTTTGTGGAAGGAATGTGCTCAATTTTTTTGAAAGTCTGGCCATTATATGTAGTGAACAACACTTAGGAAGTGATACATCTGCCAAAAAACGCAAAACCACAGGTGTCCCAAGCTATTTTAGGTGTGTTTTAGAAGGCTCTGACACGCCAGTATAATACTGATGGTTGTCTGTGTATCATTTACATCATCTTCAAAGAGTATATCCACATTGTTGCTAAAACTATTATTTAAGAAACTTTCTTCTCTCACCTTTATTTTCTTCCAACTTTATTCTTCCTGGGTAAGAATGGCTCTTCTTGTAGTCGCTTTAAGATTGTAATTCCCATGTGACTGTTATACCATGATCTGGTTGAAATTATTGAAGATTTGTCATTACACCTCATTTGTATGTCTATCACTTTTTGTAGGCAGATGTGGATACAATAAAGGCTTGGGTGTTGATAACTTTTCAGGTATAGAAAAGAAAAAATAGTAATCTCCTGCCAACAGAAGAATGTCCAAGCAATTTATAGAAATGTCTTCTTTGGAAAAACTCTCCCCTAGTTTGTTTTTGTTTGCTTGTTTGTTTGCTTTTGCTCTGAACAGTGTTGTATGGTACAGAGTACTGGTTTGATCCACTGGGAAAAATCTGCTTTGACTTTGTCCCCTCCCAGCCTCTTGCCCACCCCTGCCTACTCACTGGGAAGCAGAGTAAGAAACAAATCTACAAAGAACAAATTAAAAACACAACACAAAATGGCTAGCTATGAAGAAATTTAATTCTTTCCCAGTACACATACAGATATGTGGGGCAAAAGTAATATAGAGTGAATTTCAAGTAAGAGTCAGTTCTCTTACACCCACTTTTTCCTGGCCTGATACTCAGAGTTAAGCTATCAAACCTAGAAGCTTGCAGTCTCAGTCTCATGCATGTTCCTGCATGGAGAGATGCCTCATCATTCCTTGATGATTCCATACAAATTTCGTAGAAATAATGTTTTTATGTTTTAAATGTATAGATTCATAGAATCCTAGAATATCCCTAGTTGGAAGGAACCCACAAGGGTCATCAGATCAAATCTGTACTCTATGCAGGACCACCCAGAAACCAAAGCCTATGCCTGAGAGCTGTACAGATGCTTCTTGAATTCCAGCAGTCTTGGTACTATGTTCATTGCCCTGGGGAGTATGTTCCAGTGCCCAACCATCTTTTGGTGAAGAGATTTTTATTGATACCCAACCTGACCTTAATGCGATGCAGTTCTGTGCCATTCTCTCAGGTTCTACTGTTGGTCATTAGAAGGAAGATACCAGTATCTCCAACTCTGCACCCCTTCCTTAACTCTCTATTCCTAGTAAATAAAAAACAGGACTCTATTTTACTTCACAAAATTCAAATCAGAAATGCCATTAGTAAAATCGGTGGGAAAATACAAATCTACTTTTGCTATGACAGTTTTAGAAGCAAGTTGATTATTGTGGTTTTAATTCTTTTTTTTTTTTTAATTGAAAATGAAGAAGATAAAATGTATTTTATCTTTCTAATGCTTCAATTCAAATTTTTATCTATCCTAAATGAATAAATTGACAATTTTTGACTTATTAAAATATTAACAGCAAAAGGAAATATCAATTGATCTGTTTATATATTGTCTTTATGAAGACTTTTGTTTAGCCAAAGGCTAACTATTTAACTGTGATTACAGATACTCAAGGACCAATTCTTTGCCTTGATGTTATTTAAAAACTGTACTGTCTTTTCTCTTGCCTTGGTAATCCAATGGAGTAAGATTTCTTGCATTCTAAAAATGCATTATGAACTTGCATGTCACTGACAATTGTTGACAGCATAAGCTCTTGCTTAGTGAAAGTTCATATGGAATGACTGCCAGTATATGAAGGTCAAAAACATTGTCAGCAGTGTTATAAAGGCATGACTAAGACCTGATTTATCTTATATTTGCCAATTTCCTAGTTCCCTTGCGATAACTGCTTATAAGCTTCTCTTGAAGAGATGGGAGTAAAATGGGATTATATTAACAGCAATCATGTAATATTTGCCAAGCTGGACATTTCAGAAATCCTTCTGGATCAAAGAAAATGTTTAACGCAAAATGTCTCTTGTTTGCACCACTTTTTTTCCTCTGTATTCCCACCTATCTTCAGAAATACATGCAATTAGTACAGCAATTTTTTTTTTTTCTGTGGAGTTGTGCTGACAAGAGACATATGCCTTAGTTTACTGTATGTGAAAAAATGAACTTCTGCTATACTGTACTGTAGCAGAAGTGAGTAAAATTAATTTCTCTACATTAACCCTTTGTCATATGTCTGGTCTGTCCTTTTTTTAAAGTTCTTACTTTCCTATCTAGAATTTACTTTTGTCAGTAGGGCAGAAAGTAACAGAATTTTTCTTGCTGAATGATCTTCTGTAGATCAGCTGGATTCCTCAAATGTNCCGTTCACAGAACCAGCTCAGAACGCCACAAACAGCGCAGGACAGCCCCTGCAAAATCCGCCTTCACCGGCCTTCCGCGACTTCACCGCCGCAGGTACACAGACTTATCGCGTCAGGGGTCACCACTTGTTGCCGTGCGTGCCACCCAACGGACCTCGGCCTGCAAAAACTGGTCCCGCATAGGTCTGAGCTCACGACCTGCCCGACCAGAGCCAAGAGCTGAGATACTGCACCGTTGCGATGAGCAGCAAATGGCGTTTATTGTTTGTACTTCACAGCTTTTATGGCCTACTGATAAGCATGCGCACTAATGAGTTAACAATGATTCAGCACTTCACAGTAAGGTGCCATACTTCTAATTGCTACGTAGCTTATAGGGGGGTTTCGATCTCGCGAGAGCCCTACCTGTGAGCTCGGCAACACTCAAATGTGCTTTTAATTCAATATTAGAGAGAGAGGGAGAGAAAGGAGACAAAAGAACCTTAAATCACTATATGTTTCTTGATAAATATTCAATTAAGTAAGATTCCTCTTTTCAATCAATGTATTCATATTTTTAGCTTGTAAGCAAAGGTGGAATCAACTTTCTGATGTTTCAAGTCTTGTGAACCCTAACTTAGGAGGTAAATGAAGAAGAATAAAGCCTTAGATATTCATAAGCTATTAACTTATAAATTCTTGACTTTGGCTTTCCTTCTGATACATAAAAAAATGGCAGTTGTAAATCACTCTAGATTTCACCTTGGACTTACATCACTACAGCTAAATGCTGACCTGCCAACTTAATGGAATGTCAATAACACCATCCCAAGATGCATAACATCTCTGATTAGAAATCACCATATTTGGTAATATTTAAGATAAAATATGTAAACTAATATCTCATATAGAGAATGTTGAAGGTGATATTATTATGTACTCGGACTCATTTAAATTAATGGGCAGCACAACACAGAAACTGATCAGTAATTTGAATTCAGAGACAGAAATCTCTGTTGTTTCTGCCTAACAGCGCTGTACTTCAGTTCTTCTTTTCAAGGTATTGCATATTGAGGGAATACTTTTCTACCGACAGCCAACAAAAAATAACGTCAGCACTTATCCTGTCAAAGTAGCTGAATAAGTGGCAAGGTTAAAGCCTCAAACTAGGTTTAAATTAGTTCATATTTATTTAATAATTGCATTTCTGCTTTAAACTTGTTTTAAATATGAATATGTTTGATTCACTGTTCCTAAGGGCTAAGTTACAAGCATATGATGGAAGACTGTTATGCTTCAAAGTCTACGAATTCAGAAAAAAATTACTGTAAGTTTTTCAAAGGTCACTGAAGGGCTGGAAACTTGCATGACACCAGAAAAAGAGCTATGAGCGGAATAACTAGAACTGATAATGACCTTTAAACCAATGAAGAGTGAAAATCACAAAATATTTATCCATGTGGAGCAAAGATTCTCATAAAAAACTTCAGCAACAAGATATTAAGTAAAATATCTTATTATGACTGGAAATGATATAAGGGAAGAAAAAGTATTTCACTTAGAAATAGTTTTAGGAAAAGAAAACCCACCTGTTTAAGCAAGTAGTACATTGTGTGTGAGTGTAAATGCATCTTTTAGCTGTACTATCATCAAGAGCAAGCTTACATATTTCACTCTCACATGAACCTGGAAGACTTTTATCTTAGGCTTCCTTCTTAACTAAAAGTTAAAAAGGCAGTGGCATGAGTGTTACCTCATTAATTTTAATCTCCTCTTTTATTTTCTGTTTTTATTATCATCATCATCATTAATTAATCTTTGTATAGAGATATCTGGCTGAAATTCTACCCTGATCGAAGGATACATAAGATGGGTAGCTTGAAAAGGTAATTCACTTTTAGATATGAGATTATTGAATGTATGTTGATGAAACACACACACACACACACACAAAGAATTAAATTACCATGATTCTCAATCGTTCTAAATTGTTGTTCCTTCAAAGGGAGAAAAAATATAACAAAATATTCTGCTGGAATTTCATGATCCTTTACTGCATGCTCTTCCCTCATGAGGAGAAGAATTCTAAAAGTTTATTGCAATTTCGAGATAGACACCAATTTCTTTTCAGATTTTCAAAAATAGAAGATTACTTGTTGAAAAGTAGCCATTAAAAAACCATTTAGATTTTACAGTTCCTTTCCTCCCACTCAAAAACTACTTCCCGTCCAATATATATTTTTGGCTTTAAACTAGTCATTAATCAAATTCTTGCACTGTAGAATATTGTCAAATCATTTACTAGCTATTCCAGCATGGACAGTCTAGTCCAACATGGCATGTTTCCTTGATGTACAATTGTCTTTTCTGGGTACAATCAGTTTCTCAAACTCTTATTATTGTATTAAAGTCTGTATTAGAAATTACAAATTATGCATTTCAAGAGAAGCGAACAGATGCTCTGGCACAGAATTTTTGTCCCAAATATAGGAACTCTGCTGTTAATTAATGGATGGGAATAGCATCTAACTTGGTTGAAGGCTTGTACATGGGGGCGCAGGTGCATAGATTTTTTTCTTATTTCTTGAGTTAAATTCATCTCCAGCTATCACGAGAATTGTAAGAGAGACATAAAATAAAATGTCCAGTAACTTTCATTCACCAGTTCGCAAGTATTGGTTAGTATTTTTCCAGTCTTTAATCAAGCACAGAGAAAAGTGTGGATATTTACCACTACGAAAAACAAAACAAAACAAAACAATAGCCCAACTAAATTACCATGTTTTTACGGTAAAGTACTATTAGGGATCTTTTAATTAAAAATTGTCTGAGATTTTATTTTTATTTTCCTTCCCTTTGGGATGGACTGTGTAAGACCAAATGATTTTCATTTGATATTTGATAGCAGAATGGAAGGTATAGTGATAGATCTGTGAGTTTCCAGTATTAAGAACAGCAGGTCATGTCCCAGCCTGTACTGATACTTGTGGTTACTCTTCCCCATGCAACACTCTATACTTGCTCTTGTTAAACCTCATCTGGTTTATGGTTTATGTATACCAAGGAGAAAACCTAAGACTGGATACTTTTATTTGTGCAGAGCTAGCCCAAATCAAGAGGAAACATGAGAGAACTCCCATCCAATACCTGTCTCTAGTCATATTTGTTTCTTTTTTTCCCCCAGCAATTAAAAGATTGCTGTAACACAAATAAAGGAAAAACAATATTTCTTGGGCTCTGCAGTCAGTGAAAGTCAATATATCAATAAAATGAATTGAAAAAGTTGACAAAACAATAATCAAATATTCATTTAAACATGCTTCTTGGACAGAACAGTGAATAATACATTCTATAATCATCATATAAGATATCTTAAGTAACATCACAAGAAACCCTTATAAATATGTCTCCCTTAGAACCGAAATAAATTTGTTTTACTCTGTAACCATTATTTCCTTTTCAGAACTATTTTCACTGAGAACTTAAAAACTTCTTTCATTTTCCTTTTCATGGATAATTTGGTTCCAGCTCATGTAGAAGCAAGCTTGTTGTTAAAATGTCTTCTCCCTGTTAGGCATCCATTTACCTTTGATATTACTCTTCATGAAAGTTTGCAGTACTGTATATTCTGAGAAGGTTACACAATAACACTATCACTCACAAAAGGAAAAGAGAAAACCTTTTCTCACTAGCTGACACTTCCCTTGAGCAGGTGACAGAATGGAAAGACTAATCACTTCAACTATAGTGGTTTTATGTAGTTTAGAAAATTTCAGAAAGATTACATGAAAATGTCACTATAAATGAGCACTATAAATTAAGCATGTACATATTGTTGTAATGAGAGCTGTGATTATTTTTTTTTAAACATCTTGGTTATAAGACTATTGAAAATAAATGTAGATGTAATAAAAATGCCATGTATCTTTTTCAGTGTTGTAATTTGTTAAAACCTACCATTAACATTCAATAGTGTTTTGTTTGGTTTCTTTGCTGTTAATAGAGATAGTGTACTAAACTTCTTGCCTTCTGAGCAAGTATTGGCAGTGTATTCTGGCCTATAATCTGTACTAAAAGGTTGAGAATCTTATTAGGAATGTTCATGGATATTTTATTAATCAACAGTAAGCAAAATTGTTCCATGCATAGCTAAATATAAAATATTATACAAGATGGAGCAGAACAGCTAAAATTATGTTCCTCATATAATTACAACAAATGTTGTTTATCTATGTAACTTTCAACATCGTACAGCTGTGCAACACTTTCTTTCTGCTCTGGATATTTGTTTCTGATAAATGACATTTAAATTACTAAAAGAAAAGCATTAAAGTGAGATGGAAAGCATAATTTAAGTCTGTTTGTAAGAGCAATAAAATGCTTCTTTTTAGAGAGCATTAGAGTATGCAAAAAAAAAAAAAAAAAAAATATAATAAAGTTCCAAATAGAAGGGATTTTTGAAAGCCTTTGTCATACCTGGGGTCTTGTCTTCATTCTGTGATTAGTTTACCACTGTTACAACTTGAGTGTATCTGTAAATACTTCATCTCTTACATTTTCATACAACTTTCTGTAGTATTTGCGAGACCATAAGTCTTGTTAAAATCTTAATCTCTTCCATGACACAGAGAAATAAGTTATAGTAGGGGCCCAAGGGGCAGTGTAGCAATAAAATAACGGAAGTAATAGTGTAGAGATTAAATACTTGCAGTAGAGATTAAATACCCAGGAGATCCCATGTGTGTGCAGATAGGGATAAGTCTTAGTGCTTCAATAACAGTGAGTATTGTGTGAATTCTAATTCATGCATATGAATCATGTACTCTTCTTCAAGAAGAACTTCTCTCAGTTTCAAGTACCTAAAATTGGAACATGACATGGCGTCTTATTCCAGTGCATAAACTACTTTAGTATCTTAATATTAAAGATGTGATGTATTTTATTTTATTATTCATTAATTATGAATAGCTTAGAGTGTCAAGAACTTATACATGTTATCATACATAATGCATGAGGGCGTAAAGAAAGTTCAAATGCATAGAAAAAGATCTGTTTCTCTTTTGTTTATTTAATCCACTAATTCAAAGATAAAGTATTTATGTCTGATCAGAGATTCTAGTGCAAGCTGCAGCTTGTTGATTTTGCAGCTGTTCTTGAGGGACTTGCAATACATAAACTATTAGCATTATCACTTTTCATTTTGTAACACCTTTTATCTGAAGATCTCAAAGTGCTTTTCAACTTCTGTGTACATTACAAGGATAGCAAGTGGATATACATAAGGAATGCAATGGGAATTTGTTCATTCTCCCATTCCCCACTGAAGTTAATATCTTATTGCTCTTTAAACATTTGTAGCAGTATTCTAGTAAAGCTCAATAGACTATGGACTTCTCCCTTCTCGCTACTGTGATCCAGTTTTGCAATATATTCAATTAAAATTGCTGGAATTCAAGGAGGCATGATGGAACTGAGATGAAATTGTGTAAAACATAAGGGCCATCCCCTTAGCTGATGAAAAATGTCATGAAATCTGAATTAAAATAAATGGTTAGAAACCAAATTTTATATTTTTGCTAGAAGAAATAAAAACAGAGTAAACCAGGATAGCAAATTAATTTAAAATTATAGTACACTTGGACCCTAGAGATATTCAATTCCTCTGGGACAGACAGTAAGTTAGAAGATTAGCAGTGTTTCTAATCCATCTGGCAAATGTAATGTTTGTTTATTAAAATTAAGTCTTTTCACAAAGAAAAATCATATTTAAATAGATAAATGACTATCTGAGTTTTGAAGCTCCATTTGTCCATTTAAATATGCCCATTCAACTGTGTATTTCTTAAAGAGAAAAGAGATCTGGAATCTTTATCACAATGTAAACATTATATACAGATGCACACATATGTGGTTCACATTGGAAATATATGGCTCTGATGTCCATATATTTGGATTCTAATAACAAGATATAACCACTGATTTAAATATCTTGAAAGTAAATACATGATAAAAATTTTCCATTACCTCCCATGTCAGTATTATAGCGCTGCAGAAGGACGATTTTTTCATCCCCAATTCTCAGTTTTCTGCAAAATTTATTGAGATCACATTCAGGAACTGAATAGAATGCAATGCAATACCAACTTATCTCTGAGCGAGCTGGCAAGCCAATATGACACAGCTTATCATGAAGAGGTACTAACTGAGATCCTGGAAAAATGTTACACTGTGTTAATAAGATGACAAGTTTAGCTCATTTACTGCTACAGCAGAAACTTTGGCAATTTGTTTCCTTCTGTAATATAGACCTGACCAATTTATTTTGTTTAATTAATGGAATACAGGATCAAATTTTTTCCATTTGTATCCCTCTATAAGTCTATTATTAACTGTCCTCAACGCTCTTATAAGCAAAGGATACCACAAAGCTTTCTACTAGACACCAGTCTCTAGTTGATTACTCTGTACTAACTTATTATCACTGTAACACAAATTATTATATATAAAGACATGATATTGATGCAAATGACAAATGAAAACAGTATTTGTATTTTCTTCTGTTTTATAGTGTTTGTTTTTCATTTGTTTGTTATTTTCCTTCTGTCATTCACTGCTCTTGGACAGAGCTACTGTTTTTTATAGATTTCAGATCCCAAGCCTCCCGATCAAAGTTTTTAACTATCACTGAAACAAACAAAAATCTGAAAACAATCCATATATATTTCATTCAGCCTCATATGTAATATGAGTGTGAACTTTGCTTATGTGTTGCGAGCTATTTAAAAGTGCAGTTTTCAATACTCTTTTGCCATATTTTAACAGACAACCAATGAAATGCTAACCAGATTTGACTGATTAATCTCTTCAGTCCTTATGAAACCACCTGGATTTCCAGGATCTTCCTTCAAATATGGACAATACTCTTGCCAGAGCGAGAGAAAACTGATCTGACTCCAAGGTTGACTCTGCTTTGAGCAAGGAACTTCTTGTAGTCTCTTCCAACCCAGAATTGATCTTAACCTGCAAGATTCCATGTTTCTAAAGTGGAAGTATTTGTCTGGATTAACTCAATTCTGGGATTCACATTTCTCAGTCTCATGAGGAAAAGACCAATCAAGCTCAATGTTCATCATCTTGTACCATCAAGGAAGTAACTATGATATGAAATCTGCTTTTTTAACAAAAACATATTTCAAATGTGCATTCACATTTTAATAGTATCTAGGGATGTTACTTCAAGGAAAAGGGCAAATCACATTCTTGTGAAGGGTAAAAAGGATTACCCCCGGAACTACTGATCTTTCAGTCTCAACTCTGTACCACAAAAGATCATGGAGCAGATCTTCCTGGAAGACATGCTAAGGCAAATGGAAGACAGGGAGGTGATACAGGAGAATGAGCATGGCTTCACCAAGGGCAGATCTTGACTGACCAATCAAAATTTTACTTTAGTGTTGTTATAACTGCATCAATGGGCAAGGTAAGAGCCACTGATGTCATCTAGATGGACTTTAGTAAGATGGGATACACAGTATCCCACAACACCCTTCTCTAAATTGGAAAGATGTGGATTTGATGGGTGAACTGTTCAACAGATGAAGAACTGTCTATATACTAATGTTTGCAGCATGGGAAATAAACAGGAATCACAGATCTGCATGTGGTCACTTTACAGATCTGCATGTGGTCACTCAGTCACAATCTCAATCTGTGATTCTCTGATTTGGATACAGGATTGAATCCAGAGAGTGGTGGTTAATGGCTCAGTGTTTGGGTGAAGATCAGTGACAAGTGGTGTCCCACAAGAGTCAGTGCTGGGACAGTACTCTAATATTTTCATCAGTGACATTGACAGTGGGGTCGAGTGCACCCTCAGCCAGTTTGCAACTGTGATGTGCAGTCGACACACCAGAGGAACAGATAGAACAAGGAGTAATAGTCTAAAACTTGAACATTATAAGTCCTCTACTAACATGGTGTTTCAGAGTACATTTCGACCTGAGAGACAGGAGCAGAGGCAAGCCAACTATCAGAGCAGAGACAAGCAAACTATGAACTCAGAGCAGACAGGGGGTTACAAGTTTTATTCAGCATACACACACTCTTTCACACACACAGGCATCCATTTTAGATGATCCCAGTAAGTGGCAAACAGAAACTCCCAAAGCAAGTACACTATTACTTACTAACTCTTGAGAGTGGTGAACCACCATAAAGAAGAGAGAAGGAATGTGCCAGTAGTGGATTCAATAGGTAGTGCCAGCAGGGCATTCCTGGCTTCAAAGTGCACTTCTCCTCTCTCTCCCACCACAGCCTCCCTACTGCTTCTGTGTTCTGCTCTGGTGAGTCCTCACCAGACCAGACTGGATGAGGCCCTGGGCAACCTGATCTAGACGTGGATGTCCCTATTCATTGCAGGAGAATTGGCCTAGATATCCCTTAAAGGTCCCTTCTAACTCTGAGGATTCTATGATTCTAAAAATGTAGTGTAGATCAGACTGCATATACCTAGGCAAAATAAACAGCTCCATAATTAATTTACTTTACAGAAATAACTTTCCTCTTGTGTTAATATGCTGTTCTTTGTCTTGATTTGTCTTGCTTGAAGAAAGGTTTTTCTAGGCTTCTTATTTCACTTGAGATCAGTGTGAAGCAGATCTCTTTTTTTTAAATTTTGATTTTGCAGTTTCTAGTGGCCTTCGTGTAATCACTTGCAAAACGCTTTTTGTAATACATTTGGGATAACTAATCTGGTTCTTGAAAAGAAAATTCCCTCCAGCAACCAAATCTTAGTTCTGAATTGGTAACAACTGCTATACTGGCTACATTATGCTGAGAACTTTAATCACTTTCCTCAGGGTTTTATCTTGGATCATAAGTTTGGTAATCATTGCCAGACTTGAGTTTACTGGATAGAACTGAAAATGTACCCATTATGTGACTTGTATGCTTTGCCATCATCTGTGTTCCTCATGGAGAAACATTATTCTGTTTCTTTTTTTTCATGTTTCTTCTGAGATCATGTAGCATTACTGAACTTGTGCAAAATGTACAGCATTTAGTTCCATAATTTGCTAGGCTGGCCCATATCATCAAGGATTTGTCTACTGCCATAAATATTCTAGGTATAAATTCATGTCAAATACAGTGTGTGTATTTAAAAATAATATTTTAAGAAGCACAAGGAATATGGATCCATTTTTGACAATGGTAATAATGAATTTGGGACAAATATGTACTAAATACACCAGTAGAATACCAGCCTGACTGTATCATTCTTTAATTAGACAAATGGACACCTGCCTGTGCAACCTGATTAGGGAGCCTGCTTTGATGATCTAGATGATCTCTAGAGGCCCCTTCCAACCACTATAATTCTGTGATTCTGTTCCCAATTTCAATATTCTTGTATTTTCTTTGTTGCCTTTTTTCTGTTGTTTTTTTTTTTTTCCTATTTTTTTTTTTAGGGGTGGGGGGGGGGAGGGGG
>VXAB01005846.1:0-17496 GCA_013399175.1 Odontophorus gujanensis | reverse complement strand
GGGGGAGGAGGGGGATGGCAGGGGGATAGTTCTTGGTTTGTTTGTTTAAAGCTCAGAAAGAATGTACCTTGTAGTGTTTAGACATTTATTTATCTCCTAATAGGCATTAGAGAATCCCTATAAATGAAAATTATCACAAATTTTCAAACAAAGATATTAAATCACATCTCTTATATTTATCAATGGAGAATTTCTAAATGTAAACAGAAAACTATACAAAATCAAGTGTCATTAGTTCTTCTATTGACAGGTCTACTACATATTTATTTGCTATCATGGAATCTTAGTGTTTTCAGAAGTTTCTTCTCCCATTAATCAGTTTATTTAAGATGTGTACTTTATACGTACAGGATATTTTAAAATAGTAATAACCTCAGATGGCTGTTTTGGCAGCTGTATTGACCATGATCTTTCCCTAACAGTTCACCACTCAGTAAATTTTCTACTCTTTCAGAAATCAGAAGAGAGTTGGAATATTAGCCCCTCATCTCTATTCTATTCAAAAAAATGTATTTTTTTTTATATCTACTTCAGTAATGTTTCTCTCTCTATAGCTTACATCATCTTAAAGACATCCTAAGCTTCTTAAAAAATATCTTATTTCTCTTAAAAACTTATTTATTTATTTATCCACATCTGATAATTAACACATATATAGACTGATAGAATCTTAGAGTATTCTGAATTCAAAAGGACCCCTAAGGTGCCAAGCCCTGGCTTTACACAAGACCACCAACCCTTTATGACTGACCACATTGTCCAAGTTCATCTTGACCTCTGGCAGCATAGTGCCATGACTACTACCCTGGGGAAAATGTTCCAGGGCCCAGCCACTCACTGGTGAAGAAATTTTCCCTGATACCTGACCCTCCCCTGTCGCAACTTGCCCCTCAGAGTCCTCTTCTCTGGATTGAACAAAACACGGGACTTTAGCCACTCCTCATCCATCATCCCCTCCAGAACTGTCACCATCTTTGTCACCCTCCTTTGGACACCCTCTAATAGTTTTATGTCTGTACTGTGGTGCCCAAAACTGCACACAGTACTTGAAGTGAGGCAACACCAGTGCAGTATAGAGAGGGCCAACCCCTCCCCTTGCCCAGTGGCAATACTCGGCCGACTGCATCCCAGGAAACTGCTGGCCTTCCAGGCTGCCAAGGAATACTGCTGACTTATGTTCAACTTGCTGTCAACCAAGATCCCCAGATACCTTTCAGCAGGGTTGCTCTGCAGCATGTTGTATCCCAGTCTGTATATATATCCAGTGTTGCCTCTTCCCAGGTGTAGAATTCAACAATTATTCTTGTTAAACTTTAAGTAGTTGGTGATTGTCCAAATCTCTGATTTGTCTAGATCTTTCTGTATGGCCTCTGCACCAGTGATGAAGTCAACAGCTCCTAGTGTCATCAGAAAATTTGCTCAAAATACCTTGTAGTCCTACATCTAAGTACTTTCTGAAAACATTATTGAGAATTGGGCCTGAAATGGAGCCCTGGAGCTTGTGGCCTGCCACCAAGCTGATGTAACCCCATTTACTATAACATTTTGAGACCAACTCATCAGCCACTTGCTCACCCATTGCATTATGTTTTTGTCTAGAAGTATGCTGGACATTTTGTGGGAAAAAGTATTGAAAGCTTTACTAAAATAAAAAAACATAACATCAACTGGCTTCCCTTGATCAACTAGATGAGTGACCTTATCATAAAAGAAATTTAAGCATGTTAAATGGGATCTTCCCCTCATGAACCCACGTTGGCTGTGACCAATGACCCCATTGTCCTTCAAGTGTTTTCAATGACTCCCAGCACAATTTTCTCCATAATTTTACCAAGCAATGAAGTGAGACTGACAGGCCTGTAATTACCAGTGTCTTCTCTCTCAAAACTGAAATAATTTTTGCCAGCTTCCCATCAACTGGGACCTCTCCAGACTGTTGAAAAATAATTGAGATGGGTCTTTCAATGACACTGGCCAACTCTCAGAGTATTGTGATATGAACTGAATCAGGCCCTATAGACTTATATGCACCCAAGAGGAACAGCAAATCCAACACAGGCTTGGCGTTGGCTAGGAGTTAATCATTACCAAAGTCATAGTTTACTCTCCCCCTTAATTTCCTTCTCTTGAACTTCTCTTCTGACTTTACATTGCATAAGATATATCACAGTATGTATTCTCAACCTTAAAGTAGGTCTTGAGATACAGCACTGTGTCAGCTCTGCTTCATATGTCTCTGGTAAATGAATAATCATAAGTTCTTGTCATCAAGAATCTCCGATAGCACTGAAGAGGGCCTTCTTTACCTCTGTTATCTTAACGAAGATTAATATTGGAGGCAAAATATTTTTTTTCCTAGTATCTACCAAATCCAAAGGTGCGTGTTTTTGGTTCTAAGGATGATAGCCTCCTCACCTGATGATAATTCACAAGCTCAGGCACTCACTGTATTTTCGAGTCAGGTGGCTCAGCTGAGAACTGTCAACAAAACACCAGAGTTATTGTTTACTTGTTTCTTCCTCTGAATCAGTGTACTCTATGAGTAGATGAGCATCAGTGCTGGGACAAGGGAAGGAATTGATGCTGGGGAACTAGCTGTAGGAGGGTGAATCTGCCCTTTTGGTGTCAGATTACTGTTCAGCTTTTCTTAGCACTGCTTTCTCAGTAATCTCTTCTCTCTTGGGTCTTTGACTCACATTCAGTTTTTCTACCATCTGTCTAACCTACTATCGGGGCACATTTTTTCTTCAGTCTTTGCTCTTTTATTTTGCAGTTTTTTTAGCCAGAATGTCTGCCTAAATGTAATTGATAGTTTCATCTGAAAAGAGTCAGTAATGGCTTATAACGTTGTATATTAGAATGAATCATAGCTTTCTTCCTCTGTGTTTTTCTCCCTTCAGTAGAGATGGTTTAACCCACTAAAATTATGTGTTAAAAGATCTCAGTAACAAAGTTAATATCAAGTATCAATAAATTTTAAAATAACAGCCCCAATTTGAACCCAACCTGTAGCACTATTAGTGTATATCTACCTAATATACAAATAAATAAGCATTTTTCTTATGAAAGAAATGCAGTAGTATTCTAATATTTGGATAAGTTCTTAAGAAATCTAAAATTATCCAGGAAAATAATGTCAGGCATCTGCATTCAAATGCCCTTGATTATTTTTGAGAGGAAAGTGATATATTCTGTAATATAAAAAGGAGTCTTGAAGAACCGAGAATAATTTCAAATATAAAAATCTAAGCCAAACATTATAGCACAGTCCATTACTCTTAAGTGCTACTGCAAAATAGTTAGCAAAAAAATAATAAAATTAATTCTGTAACAAATTGTTTTTGCCTGGGTGTGCTTTTCTACGTTCAGATTGCACATGTATACTGAACCAATATGCTTTATGTGCATTATCTAAGCAAGCTAGAATTTTCCCTGTTAGTTAGTAAATGTTAGGTGAGGTGAAAAGAGGAGAGCATGACCACCTCCTCCACACCAGAACCACTCTGCACAGCTGTTGGGGCCCAGTCCAGTGCCCACGATCTCTGATAGAGGAAGCTGTTGTTACTTTCCCCTTTTATAGGTTCAATCAGTAGCAAAACTGAGCAAGTATTCCAGGGAAATATAGAGACAGAACATAGAGACAGCCAGTTGTAGAGGGTGCCCCAGCCACAGCAGTCTTCAGCAACTCTTGATACACAACTCATGGTAAAAACAGGAGTTCACTAGTATAAGCACACACTAGTGTTATCGCTCTCCAGGTACAAACATATCTGTGGATCCCTCCAGTACTAGCCATGAGACCCCTCCTCTGTCTTCCCATCATTCCTGCTGTGAAGGCAGTGCTCTGTCAGATAATTCTGCTGGCATAAACATTCCTACATTCTCATATGGTTTCATTGATTAGTGTGTCTGACCAGGCTTGGCTTCAATCATTGCCTCTCTTTCTTATTATCCCTTGCTGTGTTGGAAAATGTACCCACCGAGGAGCAGACACTTTTACACATCCTTGCACTCTTGCCACCCAAAAGTAATATCAGAAGAAGCTGTGTCACTTTTCTCTTCTGTGAACCCTGAATGGACCCCCTGTGGTGGGCAGCGCACAGTAGAAGTAGTTTGTCTCTTGTGGATATTACCAGTGAGAGGTGTTAAGGTTGTTGTCTCTGAACAACCTTCTCTCTCTGTCAGAGGTGATAGTGCATACTGAAGCACATAAGGTCAATACCACTTCTTTAAGATCAATTCACATACAGGAGTGCAGGTGTTTTGTTGGTGGTGGTTTGTTTTCTTTTGATATGTACACCTCTCCAGGCACTGGATGAGGAGATGTCTGTGGCCAAATGGTTTCTGCAGTTTCAATCTTCTATCAGGTTCAGGTGATCCATGCTGGTGTTAGCTGTGTGTTGGTTGCAGCACTGTAGGTGGTTAAGTTTAATTTTTAACTTACAAGAATTACTCTTAGTTTCACACTATGTTATGTTAGCCTATGTTATGCTTTCTTTCCCAAATCATGACAATTGATTTGTTTTAGTTAAGGTCATCAGGGTCCTCCTACTATCTCTTCAGTTACCATTTACAGTGAATCATCCTCATGGCCTAAGATTTAGGAGAGAATTGTGATTACAACTTCTATAGATACCCTTATCTAACCTATTTTTTTTCCTATAATCTTTTTAAAGAATTGTGAAAAGTCAGAAACCAAAACTGAAGATGATCATGAGCATCTTGATTTTCCAATATATACTGTAACCTTATACTTGCTTGTTATCCCCTCTCCAACCAGCATGTAGGAGCTATTCATTATTCATGTGTTGAGCGCAGATAAAGATATGGTTTGCACTGAATCATCATAAATATTAGATGATTATGGGATATTTTGTTAAACAAAGGCCACGAGTACTTTTTCTTTTAATCATTTTTCTCCTTATGTTCCTTCTCAGATAAAGTATTTATGAAGGCAAACTGTAACCATGTAGTTTTAGTTTTGAAACAGTCGGGATTTATAATTTTATTTTAACTATATTTAAACTCTTCTTTTCCTGCCCTAATGTTTCCCAGGATGTATAACGTTCTTGGAAACATTACATGAAAACAAATTGTAAACAAATATCTTATAAATAATTAGTAGTGCTTTACGATTATATAGACCAAGTCTAAAAGATCATTTTAATAGTCTATTAGGATTTTAGGACCATATCCTGTGCTGAATTGACTTGGAACTACAGAGTAATCTTAAATTAGTCCCGTGGAAGCTGCTGAAAATTCCATTTATGCAACAAGGACATTGACTTTTCAGCTTCACCGACTGCTGAGAATGTAGCCTTTACATTTGTCTTGTGCTGCTCTTCTTAGTGCATTTAATTTAGTCATGCCTGCAAGAGCACCTTGCATTTACAATACCAGGTATATAATTAGCATTAGTTGAGAAACTGGAAGGTGGCATTTTCTGAACTTTAAAGGGCCTATATGACTTCATACTACTCATGCCTAAATATGGCAGAATATGTCTTCACTCTAGGGTTCAACGTAAAATAATAGTGTCCGAGTTTGCTTTAAAATAGCTTAAGCAGGTTCTTCTGGCACTGTAACCATCACAGCATGGAGTCCAGCAGGGGCAATTCACAATACAGACACAGTATTAAATAAAAATTGTTTGGAGTTAAATAAGCTATTCAGTTTGCTTTTCATTAGAAACAAAACTGTAACTCAACTAAAGCTGATAGGAAAGAATTGAAGTAAACCAATTTTGGAGAATATTACAAATAGAGTGATAAAGTCAACTTTCCGAAGCTTGCAAACTCACATCTTTGTACTCAGTTTTTGTAGTTCTTCAGAAGGTAACAGCTCTCTAGAAAAAATTCAGGAAAAAGAAGCAGGTGAATATCAGATCCTTTTTGTTATTTCTGAGAATGGTAACAGCCTATGACAGTCTATTTTATGATGAGATTACAATCTATTACAAACTTCAGGAAACACACATGGTCAGTAAAAAATTCCATATTTCTTTTTATCTTCCATGCTTTGTATATTTACACACAAATGTGTTTTAAATGTATAAAAAGGTCTATGGCATATTGTATGGAAAAATTCTGTTATTTCCAATATAGATCTTTTCAGAAAAAAAAAAAAAAAGTTTGTATTAATTTTAATGCAGTATGTACCCTATTACATATTTTCAGTTAATTTTAAGCAGTTTCCCCAGGAATTGGTCTTCCTGGAAAAACTTGATAAAATATGAACTAGGCTGGATGAAGCTTTGAGCAACATAGTCTAGTGGGAAATGTCCGTTCCTATAGCAGGAGGATTAAAACTGTGATCTTAAAAGTTTCTTTCAACCCAAACCATTCTTTGATTCTGTGTTAAAGGAAGAAAACAATAACGTGTACGCATGAAAGATTTTGTTGAATTGTTTGTCTAAGAAGTGCTACATACCCAGCTTGGGAATTGGAATGAAGGATGTCATCCTCTCCAGGGTAGGAAATATTCATTCTGTCATTTCCGGGAAGTTGTGGTTAAATTCAGATGTTTTACTACAGAATTCTATAAATTTGAATTCACACAATTGATACATAAGACTAGTTAAAATGTGGAGGGCTGTTTGGAGTTCTAGTTCATACTGATAGACTGTCTCTCATTTTTTCAGTGTCCTCATTACTTCATTACAAAAATGAGGAAAAAAATCAGCTTTGCAGAAATATAAAGAATTTATGTTTAAGGCTGGAAATTTCAGAGTTGCTTGGATAATAATACAATTTGGAAGACAAAACAAGTGTGTACTCTGTTGCAATAAAAACAGGAAATTCATGAGGGGAATGAATAAAAGTTATGAAGAGCAGAAGATGTCAGAGATGAAAGAAGTCAAGGCTAATATGAAGAGGGAGTCAGAAATAGAAGTGACTACCAAAATCAGGATCCACAAATCTCACAAATTCCTTTATATGGAATTCACTGACAACAAATGTTTTAGCTAAAAAATATTTCACTAAAAGATTTCCCATAGAATTTTGTGAGGAAAGAAATTGTCATATTATTGGACAAACCTTGGACCAAGATGTAGTAAACAGAGAATTTAGATGCTTCTGGGAACTGCAGCTTGATTATCCCATATCCCATCTTTATTGTATCTTCCCTTTATATACACTGTTAAATTAGGGATCTTGGATGAATCCACTCCAGAGTTGATGTGACTATGATTTCTCATTAGAAATATGTAAATAGTAAGCACTGACCTTTGAAATTTGAACACAGTTGTTGCTTCTCTTCTGTTGTGGCAATGGAAGTAAATTTACATTAAAAAAAAAAAGAGAGAGAAATCAATATTGATCAGAAATCAATATTTAGGAGAGCTTCTGTTCAGAAATGTTATCGGATAAAGAAAGCAGCTCCTAACCAGCAGACAGTCACTGGCCAGAAGGGCTGTGGCTCACAGGCTTTGCGTTAGACTCTTCATGGACTTAGTGATTCAACTGCCAGGAAGTGGTTGACATAGAGGCTATTATTATTCTTAATATAAATGGCTACAGATACATCTAAGAATATGAAGGCAAAAATACTGAGTTGTGCATTGTGATGCAAGAAGATCAGTTTTCATCTCCTTCTAATCTTATGGCACTACAACTCCACAGATGCCAGAAAAGTCATGTTTGATTTACACTCCCTTTGTTTGTTTTTGTCAGCATGCATTTTAACAAATTTTATTGTGATATGGTAAGGACTCATTAGGATAAAATAATCCATTCATCTCTTAATACTTTATCTAGCATCAGGGCCAAACAAACTGAAAGATAGTTATACAAAGTTTCATTTGTTTTGAACCATTAATTAGTCTTACTTTTATTATAATCTGTAGGAAAAAAAGAAGTTGTTTCCTAACAGTTAACAGCAGATTCATGAATAAATAAGATAGTTACTCAGATTGAACTTGAGCTGTGTACAGAATGGAAAAGGAAGTCTTAGCCTTCATTGTTTCTGTAGCTTCAAGATGATGAAACACAGGGAAGAAACAGAACACTTGTAAAGTAAGAAAGACGTTCAAACTTCATGGAAACAGTTTGAACTGAAATTGCAATTATTCTTCATGAAACGAATAACTCTTGACTAACTATTTTACTGAATCTGAATAAATAATAAGTATTAACTACTGTGACATTGAGGAGAAAACTTGTTACTTGTTTTTGAGTTATTTGAGCTATTTTCTTAATCTCTAATTTTCTCCCCCCCCCCCAAAAAAAAGGCTAAATATATACTCATAGAAAAAAATAATAGCAATAATTTTGCCCCTGTTGAAAAAAAAAAAAACTAGCAATCTGCAACTATTGTGTGTTCTGAACTTAAGATTAGGAAATTATTTTTATGCTGATGAAGGTATCTTTAGTGATAGAATCATAGAACAACTTCAACCTTAAAGACTATCTAGTTCCAACCAGGCAAAATATTCAATTAATTCTTGGTATGCTTTGAGCAGATATAGCCAGCCATACCAAAATTTTCTTTGCCAGATCGACATTAAGTAAAAACAAAATCCATTATTGAAGGAGTTGTGACCAATCATCTAATGTTGATTAAAGGCTTTGAAGAGAAAGGATAGAACTGACGATGTCCCCTCATAAGACTCAAAAAATTTATTAAAGATCTCTTTCAGCTTACCTAGAAAGATTCTAATGAAACATAAATTAATGCAATCACATAGGTAAGCGTTTTTATTGTCTAAGACCTGGTACCACTTCACTGAAATCATCCCTTAGTCTTAGAATAAATTTTTAAAATGTAAATAAAAATTAAAAATTCTTTTGACAGTTGACTGCATGCATAGTGAGAACGGTATACTTCACTGCTTTTTTAATATTCTGGATTACTCTTGCTTCTATTTCAAGAGATATTCTGTTCCTCTTTTTAGTGATTGGGCTTATGTATTTCTATACCAATTTGTTTTTCCTTATGTACCCATAATCACGATACAGGTAAGTGAAAAGAGGTGAACTCATTAAATAAGTACCTTTCATATACTTTGCATTATCTGTGCATTTAATCTTATTCCTAGGATAGATTTTGTGTGAGAAAAGATTAAGTGTGAGGTTGAAAAATGCTAGCATGTGCATAAGGGACCTTTAACTGATAGAGACATTCATTTTCTTGAGCAATTCTAGCTATCAGATCTGGGAACTACTTTTCTGAACTTCTTGGAAGTCTGAGAAGAGTCTGTCTTCTGTTCTCCATAGCACATCAAAATGCAGCAGTTAGAAATATCTAAGAATCTTGCTGTTGTAATTGAAACATTTTTTTTATGGAAGAGGAGACACATCTGTAAACCTTCTTGAAAACAAAACATGATTTTATTTATCTTATTTTATTTTTAAGAAATGTGAGAGTTAAACTACAACAAGTTATTTTCTAAAATGCCAGAAATCTTAAATAAGAAAAAGGTCTGAAAACTATTTTTTCAGGAAGGCATGCTGCTTTTTTTTTTTTTTTTTCATTTTTCCATTTAATGAATCCATAAACTACTCAGGCTTCTGTCTGCTCATAACCTGTAACACTCAGTTCCTGAGTAAACAGTGATTCCTGGACTTCTTCTAGACTTCAGATCATGTAAAAACCTGCATTAGTACTCTTTTTCCATTCACTGCCTCCCCCATCATGTACACACAGGTAGTTTATTCTGAACAACTACAATTTTGGCCATCTCAAAGACCTTAGAGCATGTCATAGTGTATTCCAGAAGGGCAAGATAGACAGTGTAGTACAAAAGGTTTCACTTTTTTTTTTTTTGATTTGAGACTAATGTAAAAACATGTCTATTGCTATACTTTATTATGTGAATTTAAAGTATGTGATCTTTTTTTCATGATGTCAGGAAGAAAAATATTCACTGTTGACTAATAACTCATATAAAACACATAGAAATTTAAAAATGCAGAAAAGGTGTAACTAAAATTGTGTTAACTAGTCAATATAGATTTTGCCAATTTGGATTACTCAGAATTTTAATAATTAATGCAGACATTTCACTGCTCTTCAGTTGTCAGAAGGAATATTTTTCATTTTTAAGAGATTGTTGAAACCAAACAGATTCAGAATACGTGAGACATACAAATCTTTATATTCAAAAGACTTTCCGGGTCACCAATCTTCTATAAAACATCCTCATGATATCTCTTGACTCTAGATTTACTCTCCTATTCAAGTGAAAATGTTACACAATAATATTGCAAAGCAAATTCAGTAACACTCTTTACTGCATGTTTACATAAACCTCATCTCTCTTCCTAGTGCAACTAGAAATATTTCTCAGACTTGACACTGGAAATTAGATAGGAAATACTAACCAAATGATAATTTTACCAGAATGCCTTGAATATAAAAACCATCTGGCCCCCCAACAAAGCAATAATGACAAAAAACAAAAATTGTGAAAAAATATTTGTAAAAAAGACATCCAAAAATACTTTTTCCTTTTCTGTAGTAATAGTCTCAAAGTATTCTGTTTTGATTTGTCTCAAACAGTGATTCCACTAACATGAGATCATAAGATATCCTAAACTAAAGAGACTAGATACTTTGATTTTTTTTTCTAATTCTTATATTCAATATAGCATTACACTGATACCTCTGTGTCTTTTGTGGTCATATCAGAGCTGCATCTCAAAAGGTAAATGCTATTGCTGGGGAAAATACATAGAATTGTAGAATTACTTGGGTTGGAAAGAACCTTGAAGTATCTCCTTTTGACCCTCTGCCATGTACAAGGCTGCCACACACCATCTCAGCTACCCACTGAACCATCCAACCTGGCCTTGAGCACCTCCAGGGATGGGGCACCCACAGCTTTTCTGGGCAGCCTCTGTCAGGGCCTCACCACCTTCTGAGTAAAAAATTTATTCGTAACATATAACCTAAATATCCTTTTTCTACATTTAATGCCATTCCCCCTTGTCTTATCACTGTTAGAACATGGAAAAAGTCAGTCCTCCTTCTGTTTGTAAGTTCACCTTAAGTACTGGAAGGCCACAGTGAAGTCTCCCCAGAGCTTTATCCTTCAAGCTGAACAAGCCTAGCTCCTTCAAGTTTACTTCACTGGAAATGTGCTCCAGCCCTGTGAGCATCTTCATGACTCTCCTTTGGACCCATTTCAGCAGCTTCACATTTCTTGTGCTGGGGGCCCTAAGCCTGGACACAGTAAAAAACACTTACATTAAGTAAATATTAATGAAAAAGGAATGGAAATGATAGAAAACAGAAAGCTGTAACAAATACCGCTGCAAAATAAATAACAGAAATAATTGATTCTGGAATTCATTATACTTGTATATGTTTAAGAATAGTAAAATGTTACATTTAACTTATTTTTCTTTTCCTTTTCTATGATAGTTAATCACCCAGTGATGAAAAAATTTAGCTTTGTAGGATCCCTCAGAGCACGCAGAGAAAAAGAGGTGAGGGTACAGACAGAAACAGAGTAAATGAAATGCTGCAGTAAGTCAGAAAGGGGGAGCTCCCTTTGTTAACACTGTGGTATCAGTCAAGATCATTCAGATGTACCAGAACAATAGTAAAAAAAGCCAACACTGAATCCAGTTAGAGTGCCAAAGGTACTAAATGAAAGAAATGATAATAGCAGGAGAGGAAATAAGTAGAGAATTTTAAAGCTAAATATAATTAATTTGTGTTATTTTGGTAACAAATGCAGTTTAATTTCTACTTTGGACATTCACCCTTTGTGTTCATCTATTTCTGAAAACAAACAATAAACAAAAAAAACAACAAAAACAAACAACAACAAAAACAAGCAAACAAAAACGTTACTTTTAAGCACTGATAACAATGACTGAAGTCATTGTGAACAGATTTTTAGTAAGTTCTCACATAAATCTAAGAAATAAATTCCAAAATATGAGATATAGCTGAATTTAATATAGAAGATCCCATTATCTTCTTTTGTAAATGTTTTAAACTGATTTCACTTAAACAAACAAACAAAACAAAAAAAAACAGAAAAAATTATATTGTAATATCCATCTGATTGTGATCCAAAACACCATTTCAGATTCAACTACTAAAGAAGTAAGAGAACTTGTAATGAGAATATGCTGCAAGCTGAAAATGTTTCAGTTAAAAACAAGAAATTTAATATAAATAATGGACAATGCAGTAGGAAGACATAATAACTGCTAATCAATGTTTTCATGCATTCTCTTCTTCCCCTATCAAATAAATATAAAGATCTACATCTTAACAGGTAAAAATATATGTTTAAAGTAGGAAAATGATCTAACAATTAGGTGAAAATCAAGTCTGTATTTTGCTTGTGACTCCCAGGCTGCAATGACTGACATATCTATTATGTGAACCACTACTGATAAACTATCTTTTTAATTCAAGTTTTGCACAAATCTGCTTTGATAAAATGGAACATGCTTACAAGGCATATAATTCTTTCTTTACACAGAGTATAATTACTAAAGGAATTACTGATCTAAATCTACATAGTCATTAATTGAAAAAGCTCATCTTTCAACAAAGAACATTATAATAACCTTCAAATGCAGATGACAAACTTCTTTAACAGGTTTTTATTTATTTATTTATTTGTAATACTTTGTAAGTTTCAATTCTTTGGACATATTTGCTGAAGTTGCCAGACCTTTATTTAATGATAAACTTTTATCTCTTTGTTGTAAGCACAAAGGGATTTCAACTGTAATGTTTTATTCATTTTTCAAAGCCCAAAGCATCTGAAGGTGTGGTTTTTGTTGTTCTGGTTTTTTGTTGTTGTTGTTTTCTGTTTTTTTTTGTCTCTCCCTCCTTCTTCCATCTCCCTTTTTTAGCAATCAGCAACAATAGGACTCTTGTGATGCTCAGAATACAAGTTCTTTTTTCCCTTGGTGCCAAGGAGTCTGCCTTCTGAGTGACACTCTTGGGGACACTAAAGCCTGATTTGTAGTTGAGTTTATTTAGCACTGAAAAGTCTTACTCAGTTATTGCTCCCTGCACTTTCATGAGAGCAAGGAGCAGAAGTGAGAGGTTGTTACTAAGAATTTGAAAGGCTTGTTTCTTTTCTGTAGCCTGAACACATCCTGTTTTATCAGAGAAGGCAGAGTCCTGATCTCATAAAATCAGTCAATTACAATGTAAATCACAGAATCACAGAACATTAGGGGTTGGAAGGGACCTGTAGAGATCATCGAGTCCAACCCCATGCCAAAGCAGCTCCCTAGCCCAGGTTGCATAGTTAGATGTCCTGGTGGATCTTGAACTTCTCCAGAGGAGACTCCACAGCCTCTCTGAGCAGCCTGAAACACAACTTATTTTTTAAAGGAAACAAAGAGAATGAGATAAAAAAGGAGAAATGATATTTCTAAACTGTTATAGTATATATCTCTCTTTCTAAACATAATCCCATATATTGTTGTTATTTTTCAATTAATATTGCCAGGATTTATTAAAATTAATTACATATTTATATCTTTACAAAATTTGATGTTAGCATGTCAGAATGGAACAGCGGACTACCCATTCTGACATCCTATAAATTTTTATCTACTTATTACAACATTAAACTCAAATGTGATAAATTAAAAATGTTTTTCCAAAAGCTATAATGCTAGCTGTAATACTACAAGCACTACATTACACGTACTGCACAAGAGATACTGTACAGATCACATCTGTATATTTCCTTGGGAATTAGAAATATTCAGGACACTGAAAAATAATGTGATACCTGCTTAGAGGGTCTCATCACGGGGTACAAATTAATAGAATTCAGGTTCATAGGAAGGGTGTTAGAAAAGACTAGTAGGTTTGTAATGATGACAGTGATGCTGCTCATTGCATGTTTTCAAATGGTCCATAATCATATTAATCCATCAGTAGAAGTTCCTGCTTTCACTTTAAGACACTTTGAGATGTGGAAATAACAAGGGAGCAATATTTGAAGTAAGAAAAGCTTTCCTGTAGAAACTCAAATAAAGAAGATAATTAATATATTTTTACATCAAGTAAGTCCAATCAAGTTGACAGAAGTGTTTGTATGGTGAGATTGCTTCAACTCCAAGCACTGGTTCAGAGGTGTGTGCATAAATAATGGCAAGGACAAGTGTGATTGAGAAAGGAATGATGGCACATGATCATGGAGGTCAATAGAAAGACCTTTGTAAAAGCAGATTATGAGTGTAAAAAATCCCAATTTCAAAAACAATTTTAGAGAAAAAATTCTCAGCATTACAAAAAAAATTTCTGCTCTGTTCTGATTTGTTATAATACAGCAACTAGATTTATCACTGAAATAAAATAATTTCATGTTGTTTGTGAATCTAACATTAAAGTTTTGTTTACCTTAGTGGACCTGTGTAGATCCAGGGGCATGTTTACATAGATGTGAATAAGTTTCAAAGGTGGAGTGTATTTTTGCAAGGATCTATCATTGGTTCTCTGTTTAATCTGCATAAACAGGACAAATAGCTGAGCATACCAGTCTGTGCATTCAAAACTCAATCATATCAACATCTTAAGACTCAGATGTAGGGACTGTTTTGCCTTGAGATGTTATTCAGTCCTTCCTGATGGAAGCTCTTAGAAGAAAATACATGCTTTTAGAAATGACTACTAAGAGAAGTAAATCTGTCACAGCTCCATGCTCTATATCAAATTGGTAGCAAAGCATAAAGTAGATTTCCAAAAGGCACATATGCAGAGTGCATGTATACGCTAGATGCATACACATGGCCAGGCACATGGATAACAATACATGGACACACAAAACACTTATCACACACTGTTCTTTACTTGAAAAAGTGGTTAGAAAAGGAGCATCATGATGAAAACAGAGAGGCTGTGCTGACCAGATACAGCTGTGAGCAGACAAGTATACAAACCAGTTAAATATTTGTCATCAGTACTTCTAATTCTCTTATCCCTCTCTTTTCCTATACTTGTTCCCCTGCAAATCACCAAATTCCATCTCCTACCATAGAAAGAAATTTCCTTTACATTCACATCCCATCCAAAGAAAACCAACTCTCCTGTCTTTTGTTAACTTTGTTCTTATAGATAGATAGAAACCAGAAACCATTATGACATTAAAAGAATGAGATACTTGAAAGAGGAAAGCCTTGCAGAAAGGCAAGGTTTCTATGGCTCTATGATATTTCATTCCTTTTCTCCTGCTCCTTTCTTTCTCCCGTTCAGAACTCTTTTTCTTCCATACTGCCACTGATAAGAATGGAACATAACAACTCATGACTTTTGTTTGCCTATTTTATGTCATTAAAAGTACTAAATATTTACATTGCTTGTGTTAATAAACTCTTGGGGCAATAAAATACAGTGCTGAAATATAATGTATATATGACTCAATTTTCTCTTAAGACAGAAATATTAGACTTTAGTTTTATCAAGTATTTTTCCTGCTGTATGGTGAAAAAGAATATGGAAGATTGGTTATTCTTCATGTATTCCAAAAAATTTTCACAAACCTCACTAAGATTCCCTCTAGCTCTTGTCCTTTAACATAATCCATGACTTCACAGTTTCATGACAGGATGAACTGATGAAGAAAATATATTTAAATAGCTTCAATTATATAATGACCTATTTGCATTTTAATAGAGATTTTGAGAGGAACACCTGAGACTTCCAATAAAATAGGGATTTAAATTTGAAGGTAATTAAGGATTGAACAGATTGTGAAATTTCTGTTTGATCTATTTAATAAACCTGTTTACTGTCATAGACAATAATGTTGCTGACCCCAACTTGTCCCAAGCTGTCAACAGAAAAAAAGTCATCCTTTGACTGTACTAATTACACAGAATGTAGCTGTTATCCATGTTATGAATATCCTCTTTTAATGGAGATGCTATTTTATTAATATCTGTAGCTGGTGATGAGTGTAGCAAAAAAAAAATTGAACATATACACACAAAAAAATGCTGAATGTATCATTATAATCCTCAAATTGCATATGAGATCTTATATCCTTTGGGCCAGCAGTTATTGATTCTGGCCAACAACAACAACTCTCTAGGCAGTGCCTAGAGACTAACCCTACATGCATTCCATTGACATTAATCAGACTTTGTCCCCAAAATCCCTTGAGCACTGATTGCAGAATGAAACTCTGCAAAGTGATTAAAAATGGGTGGAAAATTCTACAGACAGAATCTCTGACAGGGAAAAGTGGAAATGCAGATTATTTCCTTTTCTTTAGACACATCTAGGAAAACATTATTGGACTCAGAAAAGTCAAATCACTCTAGCAAGTAGTGAAGTCTCTGAAATTTTCTGGGATTTGTACCTAATTAGCATACCCATAGTCTGGAAATCTCTGCTTAAGACTGCAGCCTGTAAATTTCATACAGGTAGTTTTCCCAGCCTCATTTCCAGCGGAAGCTGGTCGAAGTTCCACTGTATTAAAAGTAGAATTCAGAATGGTATTGAGAGCGGTGAGAAAACAGTCTCATGCTGACAAAAGCATTTTTACAATAACAACATTTCTGCACTGTGTCCATGAATAGGCACTATTGTATTGCAACCACTGGTAATTTCTACTCAAACTATAAAGTATCTTCTTGAGAATAAAGCTTAAGACATGCGCCATGAACTGTGAATGGGGATTAACGTTTGTGAGGCAAGGAATTTGACTGTTCTTCATCAGGAACAAAGTGCTTTGCCTGAGGAAAAAAATACAGAAGTTTCTATCATCCCCTCTAAATAAATATTTTTAACATGTAAATGAAGCACTCAATTGAGTTTGTACTCAAAACTAACTTCAAAGCGATGCGCTAGTTTTTTTATATAAGTAAAATTTAACCTGGAATAGACATGGTGTAATTAAATTTCTGTCAAGATCTGCTTAGAAAAACTTGGACATTTAATAACAGAACTTAAGTATTAAGAATAAAAAAAAAAATCTAATCTTCAGAAGTTCTTACTGATTCTTATTTAAAACTGCATGAGTTATCTCACATACATTTTTTCCTTAATCCTTTATCTGAGTATTAACTATGACAAAATTTGACTGCACGTGGCTTTTCAAAAATAATAAAAAAGAATCTGTACATATATTTATATGTGCTTATATTTGTCTGTATTTCTATATATAGGCATCTTTTTTGTTTATTTTTTTCAGTCCTAGAACTTTTTCTATTTTTTACTTATTTCAATTTAAAAGAATGCAGTAACTTTATATCAAAGATAATTTTTTTTCACACTCTTTCTCATCCAGATTTTCAGTAAAGCTTTGAATACCCGTTTGCAGAAGTCCTAGGAGCATATTGTCAATCACTGTGAAGTTTCAGTTCAAAGCTGATTTTATTCATAACACAGAAGAAATCTTTCATCAAAACAAAACAAAGCTACACACACACACACACACACAAAAACAAAACAAAAAAAAAGCCAAATAAAAGCACCAAACACATTTTTGGTTTCCTTTTAAATAAAGAAAATAGAACTAAAAAGAAAGGTAATTGGAAGGCTATTTAAAAAAAAAAAGAAAAA
>VXAB01005844.1:1224-49871 GCA_013399175.1 Odontophorus gujanensis | reverse complement strand
ACCAGAGGAGACTACACCTGAAGTGAGAAAAGCACCGACGACCCCAAAACCTGAGGAGACAACACCTGAAATGACGGAAGCACCAACAACTCCCAAAATGGAGGAGACAACACCTGAAGTGACAGAAGCACCGACGACCCCAAAACCTGAGGAGACAACACCTGAAGCCACAGAGGCACCAACAACTCCCAAACCTGAGGAGACAATACCTGAAGCTATAGAAACTCTTACAACCCTCAAATTCGAAGTGACCACCACTGAAGCTGAAGAGGCTGTGACAACTTCCAAAGCCAAGGAGACAAGCCCTAATGCAATGAAAGCTGTGACTACCCAAAAAGCTGAAGGGACAAATCCTGAAGCCCCTAAGGCCCCAATAACCTCTATAGGCATGGAGATGACCCCTGAACCAACAAAGTCTGTGACAACTCCCAAAGTTGAGGAGACAGCCCTTGAAACCACTGAGGCACCAACAACTCCCAAAGGTGAAGATACAACCCTTGCAGCCACAGAGGTTGTGACTACCCCAAAATCTGAAGAGACAACCTCTGTAGCCACGGAGGCCCAAACTACCCCCAAGGACAAGGAGACAATCCCTGCAGCCATGGATGCTGCAATGACTCCCAAAACTGAAGAGACAACCCCCAAAGCCAAAAAGCCAACCCCTGAGGCCACAGATGCCCCAGGAACCCCTAAAGACAAAGGGACAACCCTTAAAGGCACAGAGAGACTAATAACACCTAAATCTGATCAGATAGCTCCTGCAGCCACAGAGGCACCAATGACCGCAAAAGCTGAAGGGACAACACCTGAAGCGACAGAGGCACCAACAACTTCAAAACCTGAGGAGACTACCCCTAAATCCACTGAAGCACCAACGACTCCTAAAGTTGAGGAGACTACCCCTAAACTCATAGAAGCACCAATAACCAAGGCTGTTTCTCTCACCACCACCAAAGCTGAGGAGAAAACTGCTGGAGCCACAGAGGTGTCAACAACTTCCAAGGAGAAAGTAACAATACCTAAGGCCACAGATGCTCCAATATTCCTGGCTGACCCACCCACCATTCCTGATGTCGAACCATCTATGCCTGCAGCCACAAATGTTAAACAAGGCACAACTACTGCAAACAGCAAACTAGTAAGTATAACTGATAAAAGTGGCAGAACAACAGGTAAGCCTATTAGAACCCCTGTAACCACAGAGACTTCCACTAAAAAAGAAACAACCACAGAGAAAAAGGAAGAAACAACACCTAAGAAAGACAAAACTACTGTCCTTGAAAACATTTTGAAAGGTAGAAGAGATCCAACTGCTGTAACTATTCCAGATGCAACTACTACATATGAAAAGGCTGCAACAACAGCTAAAGGAGAAGCAACCCCAGCAGTACAAGACAAAACTTCCACACCAAAAGAGACTTCATCATCTACAGCTAAAAGAGAAGAACATGCTGTAGGAACTGTGACTGTAACATCAACAGCTACAAGCCTTATACGCAAGCCCACTATGCTGCCTTCAACTGCCAAAACAGATTCACTTCCTAAACCCAGGGAGACTGTACGCCTTGAAAAAGACACAACTATGGAAACTACACGGGCTGTACCAGCAGCTGCTGAGTGCATCATTCCCCCTAAAGAGACAACTACAGCTGGTAAAAAAGAGATGACCACCCTCTCCAAGGAAACTAGCTACACTACTGAAAAAGAAACAGATGACGCCCCTGAAAAGCCCCCTAGTCTTGACAAGAAAGAAGTAACTACAGTGATTGGAGGGAGAACAACAACAGATAAAAAAGACACAATAGAAGAAATGTTTCTCATTTCCAGAGGGACATCCAAGCCAGCTATACATTTCCAGGAGATTACTGACACAAGTGACGTGCCTCCTCCATCCAGCCCTGAAACCATGCCAGTAGAAGAGCCCAAGATAAACAAGCCTTTAATACAAACTGCAGACTTACCAATTTTATCTGGAGGAGCAGAAAGTAAGTGTACAAAACCAGAGAATGCAGCAAAACTTATGAGTAAAGGATGTGTAAGAACGTCCTAAAACTCTGTAAGCATCTTGAATTCTATGCAGTACTTCATTTTTCTGTTATGTAGTTATCAAAATTTTCCACATACTTCAGAGGATGATTTTATTTCATGCTCTTATTTTGGTCCTGCTGAAAAATATTTGTTGTAAAAACTGTGGAAGACGGAAAAAAAAAAAGAACAAAACAAACAAACAAACAAACAGATGTAAAGGAAAACCAAGATAAACTTCTAAGTCTTACCATAACACAGTTTAAGAATCAGACTGAATCTGCCTAACTTAGGATTCACGTAGTCACATAAGTAAAATAAGATGGCTTTTAAAAATTCTCTTTCTTTGTGCTTTTTGCCACAACTTTTTTGACATCCTCACTATCATAGTAAGATACAGAGAAGCTCTTTAGAACTTTTACATCCACTGATGGCTCTTTTTGAATGAAAATTTGTTGCTGGATTTTTGTTGGAAGCATATCCTTCCGTTACATTTAACCAAAATAAATGTAAATACACACTTAAGAATGAAGGATGGGAAACTTATTAGAGAAACATGGAAAAACATGGAGTAAACAACCGTAAGCTTAGAATCATAGAATCACAGAATCATAGTGGTTGGAAGGGACCTCGAGAGATCATCGAGTCCAACCCCCTGCCAAAGCAGGTTCCCTACACCAGGTCACACAGGTAGGTGTCCAGGCGGGTCTCAAATATCTCCAGAGAAGGAGATTCCACAACCCCCCTGGGCAGCCTGTGCCAGTGCTCCAAGTAAGCTTGGAGTGCTTCCAGTGCTTCAAGTAAGCTTGAAGGAATTAAACATGAGACACAGCATGCAAAGCATTTATAGACTTCTATCTGAATTATAGGTACTGAGGTAAACAATAACTGTATATAGTTGTGTAAACAGTTGGTCTTAACGTTCTTTGGAGGAAAACACAAGAGTTAAACTTTTAAAAAATATATCTTGAACGAGGTCCAAAGAGCCCTGAACTTGGTCCTACTGATAAAAAAAAATTACATTTACCTGTGGTAGCTGCTCTGCTTCTGGTGTTGGGGGAGGCAATGTACTTATTGTTAAAAGAACCAATCATCCTGAGGCATGCTGTTTTGCAGAGGGGAAGGCAGACGAGAAGGACCTGTGCAGTGGGAAGCCGGCAGATAGCATGGTTGCCCTGCCCAACGGAACCCTGGCCGTCTTCAGAGGTACATAGGCCCTGCACCCTCCACTTGCCTCAATGCTGCCACGAGGCTGGAGGTGCAGGAGTTCTCCTCCTTCCCAAGCTTTTCTCCCTGCAGCGCTCTGCCTAGCTACACTCTTCACAGTGCAGGCCCTGTCTTCTCCTACCTGCAGGTCACTACTATTGGCTGCTGAATGGCAGGAACCCGCCAACGACCAGTCCCCGCCTGATCAGTGTGGGCTGGGGCATCCCATCCCCCATTGATGCTGTATTTTCCAGGTGCAACTGTGATGGCAAGACGTTCTTCATCAAGGTGGGAAAAGTCAGGAGGTTTTGAAGCACAGCCTTGATGTATAATGGAGTTGTTCAGGACAATCTTGTGCTCCAAAGCTACTTTACTCATTTTGTAGAACATTCTGCATTTTCGACATCAAAATTAAGTAGTTGAAGTGAAACCTTTCCTCCACCCCACCTCCTCTGCCTTGGCATTGTGCTTCTCAGAATGCCCAAATTCTGTGCTTTCTTCCTATAACGGCTTATTGATCAAATATTTGATCATCAGTACAATCAGTATTTCCAAACATGCTCCAGACCCCCCAAAAAACTTTTAAAAATGCAGTCATTCACAGAACCACAGAACTGTAGGGGTTGGAAGGGACCTCTAGAGATCATCTAGTCCAATCCCCATTCCATTATGTCTTTCCTTTGCCCAGAGATGAGTTTGCTCCCAATACTTTTCCCTTTCTTAAAGAATAATGATAGATGCACACCTAATTAAAAATGTTATGCAGTTTTTTTTCAAATTAGTCACTCTGCCTAAAAGTAGAAAAAAATGGAGATTTAGAAAGCAAATTGCTTTGTTTTAGTAACCATTATTCCAGATCATTTCTGAAACACCGCAAATTTACCATTGTAGTAGTTTGTTTTTAGTGGATTTAGGAGCACTTCTAGCCAATAAGATAACTCGAGGTGGTTCTCAAAATGCTAGCATTACAATTACTTTTAATATCTGCACTGAAGCTCAGTTACCAAGAATGAATTTCCTCTGAAGCTCATCTTCTGCTTAAATCACTAGGGTCCCCTGTACTGGCGTTTCACTAATGGTGTAATGGATAAAGGCTATCCCAAACCTCTCACAAACGGATTTGCAGGGCTAAGTGGGAAAATAAGAGCTGCTCTTCCAGTGGCAAGTTACAATGGAAGACCTGAATCTGTTTATTTTATCAAAAGAGGTAAGTCTCATATTTCAGATGTTCACAAATGATCAAAACATACTTGAATTGCATTAGTGAGGACTGACAGACACATTTCTTTCAAAAACAGAAATTTAAGTGATATCAGAGTACATTTGCTAGTCAAAACACAGCCCGAAGCTTTAAACATCTTTAAGTTCTACAAATTTTTAAGTGCTTTTTAAAAATACACCAGACTGCATGGGACATAAGCATCTCAAAAGACAAGCATAAAGATAAGTTTTATTTGATGGATTAAATTTACCAAATTCATCAAAAGAAAGGCTTAAACATTTCTTTTAGTTCAGAACTAATGCATGGAAATTTACCTCAGTTCTTTCATTGTTAACTATTAATCAGGTTTTAAATGAATGCAATTTCCTTACTATGTATGAACAATGTATGGCAACATAAGAATTGTTCCTGAAATAAAAGTAAGCTTAGGATAATTAAATGCAAGTCCTTTCCTGAACTCTGGCCTCCCCCTTACCTACCCTAAAGAGATGGTCTTACCCTTGTTTTGATAAATAGGTACAAATGGCAATCAAAATAGTTCCCCTGGAACTGTACTTACTATAGTAATTTTAATGAATCTGCAGGAGTTACTGCTATGTCTACAAGTGTATGCTGGATTTAGAGAGCAAGGCTTACACAATAGAATGTAGGAATGGATATAAAAAGCTGCAAGTTGCAACTGCATTAAGACAGTGGTAGACATATCAAAGTGATACGACTGTTTTCCTGCCCACTACAGAAATACTATCCAACTTCATCAAACTGGTGTTTCTTTCTCTGTATAAAAGAAAAATATTAAACTAATGTCTTTTTTAGATGGCAACATGCAACAGTATGTATACAGGCAAGAACCAGCCAAGAAGTGCCAACGGAAAGCACGCATTACCATAAGATACCCAGCTTTTGTCCCAAGACTTGTAATAAGGAGACGCTTTCAACGTGCAGTAGGAATGCCAACAGTTATTCAGACTGTCAGAATCAATCCATATCAATCTGGTAACTTATGTTTATTCATTTTCTTATACAACCATTTTAATATTTGTAGTTTCTGAAATGTAACATTGTTCCATTCTTTTCCTAATATAGAACTTGAATTTTTTTTAATCTAATAATTCTTGTTTGCTCTAGATAATACAAGTAAATGACAGCTTTTGGCAGACACACTGTGACACTTCCTAACTCAAATTTTCTTTTCCTTGCAGGAGTTTTGCGCAAGGAAATCAAAGTGACTGCCTACTGGAGAGGGCTCCCCAAAGTAATTCATTCAACAATATCAGTACCCAACTACAAAAAGCCCGACGGTTATGACTATTATGCCTTCTCTTACAGTAAGTTAAAGCTAACACAAGTTACTCTCTATTTCAAAAGACTAAGGGGCGAAAGAGTAAGAAACAAAGAAGCCTCTGAGCTTTCTAAAGCACAAAGTTACGAGTTGTGATTCTGCATCACTATTTCTGTGTTCTAGTAGTACTAGTGTCTCCTTCTTTATTCCTTATTCTTTTAACAGATTTAATTATTAGAGGTATTATAGCTATAAAATTTAGCTAATCAAAGATCTACATGTAAAAAAGTTGAGGCTAAAAATGGATTTTTATAGCCTTTCAAATTCTTGTATAGATGTGCTGCTATTCACGCCTAATGAAATTAAAAAGCAGGCTTTAATTTCAAGATTCTTTCCATATACTAACTGTAGCTTATGAAATTAAATTATGATGTATATTCATTTCAGATCGGTACTACAGTTTGGATGTGGGCAAAAGAATAGCAAGACCTGTTACTGCTCTCACGGGAAAGACTGTATCCAAAGACTGGTATAACTGTCCTGAAAAGTGATGCAGAGCAGAAAACTTCTCAGAAAAGATAACATTTGAATTTTAACAGTTTGTCTAATCTCATTAATAAAGACATTGAAATGTGTGCAAACAAATCTAACTATAAAACGCTGCTTTAAGCATTCATTACACCAACCACAGGCAAACTAGAATATTTGTACACAAAGCTGTAATTACTTTACAGATCATTTAACTTATATTGCCTCTGTTCAGGCCTCCTCTGCCTCCCATTGCATGAGTTACACCTGTGTTGGGAAGAAAACAAATGCATTAATAGAAATCCTTTTCACCCATTTAATCAAATACTGATACACCTGATATTTCACCTTCCTATAAGGAATTGCTATTGCAATGGGACACTTCTTTTCTGGAAAAACGCAATCTCCCTCTTCCTTTCCTCGAGCTTGCTGATAAGGCTACATTATACTTCTCACATTAAGAGAATGTTGTTGACTTAAGATCATATCTCAGGCTCTTTGGCAAAAGAACAAATATGGCAATCTTGCCACATTGGATATCAGTTGCCCCTCCCCTTTTCATTAACAGAAAGACTGATAAACCATTAGGAAAATCTATCCAAGGTCATCAACTTCACTTCTTACAGAAATTTCATGCATTTCAGTGCTACTATTTCTAGAATGTTAAAATAATACTAAATTGAATAAAATCTGACTAAGGATTTTTCTCAACACTGACACATAAACTGCCTTAAACTTTGGTTTTAACATGTGTCCTGGAATTATTTTTTAAAGACTTTTAAATTATTTTTTTAAAGAATTTTTTTTTTTAACATTTTTAAGTGTAAGATCTATTGTCACTCGCTTTCTCTACATCAGTAAGAACCAAGAGCCACACAAACTGCTTATTACAAAAAATACTTGGACAAACATTCTAAAAAACCTAGGGTAACATACTGAAAGGCAGGGCAGGGATGTCGTATCATTTTCTTACATGCATAGAAAGTCCACATATATGGTCCCCAAAGAAACTGAGTATTAAAGACTAGTTTGAAAGGGAAAAAAGACTGAATTGGAACAGCTGTGAACACTTACCCCTCTGTCTGTTGAACTGACGACCACGAACACCAGTTCTTAATGTTGGTGGCTGAAGCCTTACACGTCGAAACAGCTTAAGCTGATTACTGCTTGTGTCTGTGAAGAAGTGTAAGTACAGGAAAGAATATCTGTGTTTATGTTCCGTTAGTGTTTACATGACTTGATATACATTATGCTCTTGAATTTACCTTAAAATTATAAAGGTGCATCCTATTTGACATAACCTCTGATATAAATAAAAGTCTTAGAACATGTAAGTTTGACATTTTGTTCATCATCTATGCTATCTGCTAACATGATAACAGGACAGTGATAAACTTAATTGTTCTCTGACAATTTAATTGAATGAAAACTATTTCAAATCTGACATGAAATGTCATTGAATAGAAACATCTATGTATCAGGAACTTGCTCCTTGAAGCATTATTCTTACTACGGACACATTAGTTACTCTGGTCCAAGTAAAAATGATTTGCCATTAGGACTAAAGGCATATAAGCATATCCTATTCTATACCTGTGTCATTAGCACTGCACGATCCTACTCCAAAAAGTTCTCACACTTAATGGAATTGTGCAAAGCAATTTCAGTTTCCAGTAAAGTACCAGTACCTGCAGATGAACTAGAAGGAGGATCTTGACTTGTAGAAGGAAGATCTGACTCATCAGATGCTTGAACAGATTCTTCTTCTTGCTGACTATCAATTTCTAGGCCAGCTTCTGAAGTAATTCTAAACGAGAAAGGGTGGGGGGAAAGGGATGGGAAGAGAAACAAATGTACTTGCTGTCAAATAACTCAGGGAAAAAAAATCTTCATCACAGATTAGAACGATTTCTATCCAAGCATCTATACCCAAAAATTTTACTTTTTCCCCTCTACCCCTATAATTATAAGAGATTTAAGTGACTTATTAAAAAAAAAAAGTAATTAGCTTGATATGTAGACCAATTCTTGATGTATACATAACATTATTTCCCGGAGAAGGTCTCAATTTCCTTAAAATGCAGCCTGCCATGTGATTTACATTTGCTTCAGTTACTAAACTAAAACTGTTACAAGTAAAACTTCTAAAGATGTGGGAAATACTTGTTGACTTGCTCTCCTGTCAAGCTAAAGTGCTATTCCAAAGTATAAACATTATTCTGTGAACCATTTAATTTCTCTGTTGATATCATTCACTAAGGATTGGGTAATTGGTAGGAAACAATTTGTGATCTTAACATTAGAAAACTCATCCTAAGCAACTGCTATTTGAAAGTGCAGAGCAGGCAGATTGTATAATCCAAGCTGGTGCTGCAGTAAGGAACCTGCATGGCACGTTTAACCTTCAGCATTAATGTCATTTACAAGTATGTCACACAATGTCACAACATTTACTTATGATGAAACCTGTAATTAGTAGATGCAAATTTCATTACTTTGTAACCAATAAAAATAAAAATGTAGAATAAAAAATATAATTTCCTCCCTTTTAGATTCATAATTTATTTGCTCATAATACAAAATATAGAAGTTATTATAAATATTAAAAAATAGCAATAGTAAGGAAGGAGGTAAATCACTTGTCTATTGGGTTCTTAAAAAGTCACTAGTTTTCCTCCCTTGTGGACTGGTTTAACTGAATAACTACTGTACAATCGATTTTCTTTACTGGCACACAGAAATGCTTTATTTTTATTCTACAAACACTAGTCATTCAATCCAGGCTTTTACCATCTCTATTTGTCTACCACAGGGCCCCTTACATTCTGAACACATACAGAAACGTCACCTTTAAAAAAGAAACATGTATTAGCAATCTTAAATTTTCAGAAGAAAAGTTTCACTTTTACATGAAAAGGTCAAATACATTACTTAGCAAAATTACCAAAGCTTGCTTAAGTGCCCTTCCTACCAGAGCAGGTTAAATCAAAATGAATCACAGGCATATTTGGATGAAACGTCATTAAAATTAAAGCTAACATGACTTCAAGTCAAACTGTCAAGCCACAGCTTACCCTTCAGATTCTGCCTCTGCAAATACTTCATCCCCATCATCACCCACTCCAGCCTCTGTAGTGGTGGACAGATTGCCAGTAGATGTGGTAACCATTGGAACAGACTGAGAAGCATGCTCTGAAGCGTCAGCCGATGTACTTTCAGTAAAGACTGTAACTATACAGGAAAGGCAGCTTAGTAAGCATGGAATTAGCTTGAACTTCCTAAATTAAATTTATGGAAATCTTAGGTACAACTAAGAGCAACTGGAATATTCCTGACCATATAGTCCTTTTCTGGAAAGTCAAAGTTTCAAACCTTTACTTTAGCCTGTGAATTTCCTGCCACTTACCTGGTGCTGCTACTTGTAAAGGTGTTGTTGGAACACTACGACCACCTGATTCTTCCTCATGAGCAAGAAAGAGTGGGGTTTCATACATTCCTAAACCTGCAACACACAGTGTTATAGTGACAATTAGGACAGAAAAAAAACCCCAACAAACTAGCTGTCTTCTCTCTGATGAAATTCAGTTATATGTATCTAAATATGGAGATGCATTATTTCAAGTGGTTTTGACTTACTATCATAGCTGGTTAAAATTTCTTAAAAGGTAAAAATTTGATGAAATTACTAACACTCATTTTACTTCAGTCATTTCCTTTATGCTATTATTTTGCACCGATCTTTCTTGAAAGAACAGCATACTGACGAGGATGCAAAAGAAAGATACTGAGTCAGGACAACAGTGAAGACAACACAGACAGACTGCCTGGTCTTCTCTTAGCAAATAAGAATATACCCTGAAAATTTATTTTTACTTGCTTTTTTCTCCTATTACTTATATACATCTGGACAAAGTGTCTAGCATGCAGCTAGACAAGTATATAGTATGATAGGTAAACAACTGGCTGATGGATTTGGATCACAGGGTTACACCACATGGGACTACATGTGGCTGGTGGACAGTCACTAGTTGTATGGGACTGTTGAATCATGGCCTGAACCACTGATTGGTCACCTGAGGCGAGCACTGAGTCAGCCGCAGGGGCACAGGTGAAGGTGGTATACCTGTGTGATTGGAAGGGGTGGAGCCTGGCTCCACCTCTCCCAAACCCCATTTAAGGGCTGACCACCACCAGTGAAGGATCTCTTTTTGGAGATCCCTCCTGTGTGGAGTCAAAGGTAAGCCTCTATCATCATAAAGGTAAGCCGCTCTTTTTGCTATTCTTTCTGTATATCAGCCTACTTAAATATACCATCTTCCATACTATTTCCATTGAATACCATTCTTGGGGGTTATTTACCCTACACTAGTGGAGTGTACTCCACTTTAGGGAAAGTTCCCTTTAATGTTTTTGTACATGATCTGGATACTGGACTCAAATACATACTTAGTAAGTTCACAGACAATATTACATTAGAAGGATGTGTTGACTTCCTTGAGAGTAAAGCAGCACTGAAGAGAGATTATGACAAATTGGAAAGCTGGGCAATCACCAGTTTAACAAGACCATACAGGATGAGACAACTGTGGCTGTACACACAAACGGGCTGGCAAGCAGCCCCATGGAAAAGGATCTCGTGGCTGGTAGCAAGTTGAATCTGAGCATAAGGTCCAGCACTGCCAGCCAGGTGAGAGAAGGGACCACTCTGCCCTGCCTGGTGTGGCCTCAGCTCAAGCACTGGGTGCAGAACTGAGTGCTACAGTGTAGGAAGGACACAAAACTATCAGAGAACATCCAAAGAAGGGCTATGGACATGGAGATGGGTCTGGGGGGCAAGATGTATGGAGAAGCTGAGGTCCCTTGATTTCAACCCAGAGAAAAGGAGTCTGAGTGGAGGCTTCATGGCAGCCTGCAGCTCCCTCTGATCTCTTCTCTCTCATGACAGCAAGGGAACCTAAGGGAACAGCACGGAGCTGTGCCAGCGGAGGGTCATGTCGGGCATTAGGAAAAGATTCCGCACCATAGGGTGACAGGCATGGAACAGGCTACCCAGGGCAGCAGGTGTGACCCCAAGCTTCTGGAGTTGAAGGAGCATTTGGACACTGCTCTTATGCATACAGCTTGGATTTGGGGTCCTGTGCAGAGCTGGGAGCTAGATTCAATTCCACAGTCTTACTACAGAAAAGCTATTAACAACAGAAAAACTTAAAAGAGACACTCCTTCAGCATTTCAATCCTCCTTAAATTAGGCTTCGTGCACCCAGCAGTCAATCTGTCCCACATAAAATTCCAGCTATGTCTCTTAAGTTCATAAGCTGCCTTTCTCACCCACAGACACTTTCTACTCTTCATACCATATTATAAAACAGAAGTACAGCACCTTGAAGGAAACGCTTCTTCATTTTCCACTAGTCTGTCTGCTGACAATTATTTAGAAGTTGCAAGTAACCAAACTAGAACTGCCCTTCTATGGATGAATTATTATTTTTGTACTAAAACAACCATGGAAAAGGAAGTACAGAAATAATTTACCTCCTTGTGATGCGAGCTGACCAAGGTCAGAGTGACTTGAGCTAGTTTGTGGCATATCTTCAGGGGGTCCAAATCGGAATCTAGGAACTCCAGCTACCTGAGGGGAACTATCAAAATAAAGATTTAAAGAATTCTGCAATTTTTCCAAAGAAAGGGAGATAAAGAAGAAAGCAGAATTTTCTAAACAAAACAAGAGAATAAATTACACATGAGACAAAAGTAATCTATAATAACCATAAAAAACAGCTAAAGTACTAGTAATTCAGCAGTGATGAGTTTCTCAAATTTATTTGATTGCACCTGGATGCAAATACTGAATGGAATATTTTTTGCTTACTCATGCTATGAACCCCCACAATTTCACACAGATAACTGAACATGTGTAGAACCACCTCCTACCCACAACTGGAGGTAAACTTCTGCTACTTTTACTGGTCAAATATCATAAAAAATATCACAAAACTATCTAGTTGTTACTAATTGTGTACTCATATTTTAACAGGCTGAAAGAAACAAATTAAAGATCCTTATTTTTACCTTGTCTTCTCTCTCAGGTCAACATACTACCATACATTGGACACTGTCTGTTTCCTAATGTACTGGTAAGTTTCACGATACACAGTTTAATATCTACTTCACTGTAGACACAGTAAGTATTTAGCATGTAATTCCAATCACAAGTTCATTTCATTTATTTTGATTCCACTATGGAAAAAACAGACACCAAAATTCTATTCATTTTCTTTACAAATACTTACTGAATTGCTTCAGCAAACCCATCTGTACGATGTGGAACTACTAGAGTTGGTGTGCTTGGAACTGTTCTGTCCTCATCATCAAAGAAGTGCTGCTGCTGGAAACAAAGAAACTCAACTGAAAGCCTTCCAGGTCCTTTCCAGTCAAATTAAAACATGGTTTGCTTTTTCCATACTGTTGAGCATAAACCCAAAAACCAGCATCACACTGAAATCTAAAACTAATCCTGTGTAATGTCTCAGTCTGAGCTAGTTATACAGACTGCCCTTAGAGGTGACATTTGTTCCATGAGAATACTATACTGAAGTACCACATCTTCCTTTTGACTACAAATAAATGTTGAGGTGACTCATTCCTAAGTAGATAGGAGTAACCTGTCTTAGTTCAGACTGCTGTAACATAACCTAATGCAGTTCTTCACAACATGAATCAAATTGTTTGTTCTCTATGGATTTGTATTCTTTGCTCCTACACTAGCTACAGAGCCAGATACCTCAGCTACCTCCTTCTCTTATCCTAAATTCAGCATTCTCTGCATTTCCAGAAAACATACATGAATTTGCCTTGCTCCTTTAGTGAGAGACTGAAAAGTACTTCTTTCAGTAATACATTCCCCTTAAAAGACTATTTCTAAAAATAAGTAATTAAAACTGCCTTGAAGAAAACCAATTCAAGAAGAGCATTTGCTCCCTCAGACTTTTCTAGTGTTTGTCTTCCATTAATACAGAAATTAACAGCACTAAGTTATTACCTGCAAGGCTAGAGAAGCCATGCTGACCCTGACCATAGTAGCCAGACTTCTTAGAAAAAAAAAAAAACAAGCACAAAACAAAACCATACAAAGCTCAGCAAAATAAAATCCAAGAGTTACGAATCCTCAACACAGGATTTTACTAGTAGACTTTCATTGCACTTACCATACCACCTATACCAGGAGTTAGCTGAAGTCCACGTCCTACTGACTGTCTTCGAGTCATCTGGATTCTCTTTATAGCAAAAAAAAAAAAAGTGTAGTATGAATGCTTCTCTGGAATTCTAATAGCACAGGGTTGTTTAATCACAGTCAAGAATAGCAGCTGCATCAGAAATAGTGTAACAATATATTTCAGTATACAACACTGCGCAATACAACATCGTATCTCGTTAAACAGACAATGGCAGCAGATAGCCAGCATCTCACATCTGCTGTCTGACCTAACTACAAAAGAGAAACATGCAGATTTAAATCCTGGATAAACATAATTACTGTTTTATTCAAATTTCTACTGAGGACAGAAAACTATGACACAAAAATATAACGGTCACAAGTCTCACACAAGTTAACAGTAAAGCATAATTTCACAGCCATGATATATATATATATATATATATTTAGCAAAATTTATGATGCGATGTTTTCATATACAAATTTATGTTTATGCCAAAGCATAATCATCAGTCAGGTACTGATGGTGAAAGATTTATCTTAGAAAATGAATACTGAAATTCCTTTGCCCAATTTGCATAGGGGTGGCAGTGACTAATAAAAATCCCTAGCAATCTGAGTTAAAATCTGTTAAAGAAGAGTTGTTTTTTTTTCCATATAAACAAATAACATTGGTATAATCATCTCAAGATACAAATCCATGACGAGTATTTTTCTGCTTTCAATGTTCCCTCTCCAGCCATAATCTGTAGAACGAGAAATGTTAAGTCAATTTGCCTAGTTCCCATTTTCAGGATACTAAATAGATATGATCTGTTTTTACAATTTACAGAGCACTAAGTTAAAATAAATTAAAGTTAAAAAAAAAGTTTTAAAAGGTTCTTCTGAAATGTTAGGGTTATTTTATACCTGTACTGGGGGACCCAGTTCTTGAGGAGGAGCATGAATAGTTAATCGTGGAGGCAATGGATGTGGTGGTCTGCGTGGTGACTGTGGGGGTCGAGCGGCCTGTCTCTCTGAGGCAGATGATGGCTGCTGTTCCCTAGAACTTTCATGAGGAAAAGTGGACTCTGCAGCACTTGTACTTCCTTCACCTAAAGCATACAGAAATTAAGAGCATTAAACTTATGCTCTCCAACATTTTTCTGAGCTGCAGATATTAAGGTAAGTCTTCAATTTCTGCTACCACAATTAAACAGATATTTTTTACTCTTGCATAAGTGGGGACTGATCAGTACTATTACTTAAAGTAATTTAAAAGAGGACCAGTGCCAGCACTGAAACAAACTACTGATTATTCGAGCACTGATTCAGACAGAGATTAATCCCCTGAAACATCAACAGCAGTTTCTATAGCAAACAGAGTCTATTATGCTTTCAAAGGAAAGTACAATATATCTAGAAGAGATTATTTCAAAGTAATCCACATTTTGTATTGAAATGATTGTTAGCACTTTGTTTTACATTAAATTAACTTCTGAAACACATAGATTCACTGCTGTTTTTCCTTTTATGGACAGATTATGAAGAAGCAAGAATTAACCATACAGCTGTTTTGAGAATCTGCTGCCCTCTGGCTGCTTTCACCTCCTCCCATGCTTTCCTCAGTTTCTGTTCCAGGATCAGTACCATCAGCACCCTAAAAACCACAGACATAATGATTTAGCACCAAACAGCTACTTGCTGTAACAATGTAAGCATAAAAGTATTCAGAAAGTAAACCAACATATGTGAAAAAATCTTTAAATTTCTTCAAAATTATCTAAATGTACACAAATGTATGAAATGACAAATTTTTTGCATATCTGCATACACAAATGTGAACACAATAGTCATCATCATTTAATAACAGACAATTATTTGGCTTTGAAGAAATTGCCTTATTAATTTTGGCATCTATTAATATTTGATGCTGCCTCTTATATCTCACATTTTCATTCAGTTCTTTTATGTATTCAAAGCTGACTTTCCTTGTGAAAAGATCAGTTATAACAGAAATTACCATCATCTACTATTAGCCTCAATTTTCTAGGAGGAATTAACATTACAATTTTCAAGTATTCAAATCTATACAGTTGTATTACAATGCCAATTTCTTCCAAGTACTTAAACAAACTATAAAAAGGTCAAAATCTCACCTCAGCGTCGTCTGCTTCATACCCATCATTACCATCAGCACTACCAGTTCCTTCATTACTGTCATCACCTTCATCTCCCATCCCTGTGTCTTCATCATCATCTTCATCTTCCTCTTCCTCATCTTCATAATCCTGTGATAGTACCATGAAAATACCATAAAGAGATGCTGAAAGAATAGCAGAACACTTCACATGGTAAAGTGGTAAGCTTCAGTCACTTCATGTACAGAGACCACCTTTGTTTGTGGAACTCTATCTGAAGATTCTCAGCATTTATCACTTGTAGAATGAAAGTATGCATATTTTGATGACTGGCTGGATGCCAGACATCCACCCAGCTGCTCTCTCACTCCCTAACTTCAACAAGACTGATGACTTTCAACAAGATGGAAAAGTTTGAGGGGTAAGATATAGATGGGGGATTACTTACCATCTAATTACAGGCAAAATAAACTCAGGGGAAAAAAAAAGACTTGGTGGGAAAAATCCTGTGAGCAGTATGCTGTGATGGACAGTTATAGACTCTTCAGAAGGGACAAGTAGGGCAGGTGAGGTGAAGGGGCAGCACTGTATGGAAATGAGTGGTGGGATTGAACACCGCTTCATGATGGGGACAAAATGGTTGAGAGGTTCCAGCCAGGATTAGAGGAGAAGTTAATAAAGCAGATCTTCTGGGAATCTGCTACAGGTCACCCAGACAGGATGATAGCACTGATGCATTATTCTATAAGGAATTAAAGGAAATCTCTAAATTAGCTGCCTTTGTCCTTAAAGGTTACCTTATCTTCCCAGATGTTAACTGAGACTATCATGACCAAGTCCAGGATATTCCTGAAGCACACCGAAGATTATTTTTGATAAGAAGGACTAAGGCAGCTGACTTGGAAGGGTATCCTCCTTGATCTGCTTTTTGTGAACAGAGACGGACTTGTGGGTGAGGTGATGCTTGGTGGCTGTCCTGGCCACTGTGATCATGAAATAGTCAAGATTAAAATATTTTTCTGATATAAAAACTAGCAGCAAAGTTACTACCCTGGATTTTGGGGAATTAGACTTTAGAAACTCAAGAAACTGGTTAGTAAGATCCTCTGGAAATCTGCTTTTGAAGCCACAGTAGTCCACAACCATTGGTCACTTTTTAAGAGCTATTTGTTTAAGAGCACAGGAGCAGACAACTCCAATTTGTCATCAGTAAAACAAAGGCAAAGATCTCGTTCTGGAACTCAGAGGCACTGTGGATGTTTACAACTTAAAAAAAAAAATCAAAACACAAAAACAACAGATAAAATTAACAAGAGTCTTTAGAATACTAAAAGTCCAGGCAACAGAAACAGAGACAACAAGCAAGGAAAAGGTATTTTTGATTAAATCAGTTGTGCAAGATTAGCTTTATATTTTGATCAAAGATAAAAAAGATAAGCACAGTAATTCTTAAATAGAATTAATTCCACAGTATACATACTTCCTGCTCGCCTTCATTTTCATCATCATCATCATCTTCATCATCGCTATCAATCACAATTACATCATCTCTCTTGGACTGACCATCCTGAGATGAAGTAGTATTTTGTTGATCTGACTGAAGAGGTCCAAGATCTATTGGCATAGACTGAGAAGTTTCTTCACTATCCTCCATGGGAGTGTACTCTCCCTGTGTAACTCCCTGTAGAAGAGTAAATTACAAAAGGAAATAAAATGCAGCATACGTATTCTTTAAAGTGCTCATCTTGAAAGTGTCCACTGTACTTCTAGGAGTTCCCTGCTTTCACTTCTAAGCTCAACAAAATAGAAGACCTGTGGAACAACACAAGTATTTTGATCCTCACTTCCAACTCTGATTTGGGATGGGAGGTCATCACTAAGTGATAAACACATCACTGCAGCCATATACGACATATTTGAAAACACAGCAATAAAAAGCTGCTGTCTGAACGTTTAGCCATCTATTTAAGATAATCAAGGAGCTATCACCTGGACAATAAACAGGTGTATGGAACATTGTTGACAGCTGAGGCAGTGGCCCACTAACAGCGGCACTCCCTGTGCAGCCTAAGGACACTGTAGTTACTATCAGTGCATAATACCAGATGTGAAACAGACTCTGATACTTGCAGGAGAAACACTACTTGCCACTATTCATTAAGAACTAATGAAGATAGGAGAGAACAAGTGAATGCTAAAAATTATGATGTCACTAAATTCAAACAACTAGAATTCTCTTCAGGATCAAGGAATAATGATCTCTCTTCTGAAAAATACAATCCGAGTTGCTGTTTTACTTGAGTTCTTTAGTCTGGATGAAAAGTTAGGCAATTTGCTTGATAGCTGGATTGAGTCATCAAATTGCTCTCTTTACATTCAGTAGGAATGTCAGATTCAGTTCAAACGTTTTGAATAAACAAGTATGACTGTAGATACTCAGAGTAATAAAACGTTTCAGAGAGAAAACTAATTCAAAATATAAATTAGGACTCCATGACATATATTATATAGCACTTAAGAATTCTGGTTCAGGTAAGACAGGTTCCATTATCTACCAAGCAACGTATCACTGTAATGCAAATAGGCAGTGTTTAGCAGGGGAATTTAAATAATCACATTGAGTACTAGTGTTAAAGTTTAAAGACACATGGCATAGATAGAAAACACACACCTAACATTTAGGGGTAAACATATATCACACCTTCAAAATATATAAAGGATATGAGGGAAAATGCCTGACTAAAGAGTACTCACCACTGGTTAAACAAAACAGATTTCACAACTCTAAATGTGATTATGCTAAGTTAGAGAATTATCATGATTTGTGCCTGTTTCTGAAAACAAAGAAGATTAAATACATGCTTTTCACTCATATTTGGCATGCCTTTCACTGCTGTAACATGTATTTTACAGAACTAGAACAAAAAAAACAACGTTTTTTCTCTGCTTATCATACCATGACCCAAGCACGCATCAAATATTTCTCTAAAACTAAAGCCAGAAAACAAAGGATTAAATAAAGAAAACTCCAAATCTGTTTTTATTCTGTGATATATTTAATCTTTATGTCTCAGCTTCACTATGTAGCACTGGGACTAAAGATACTAAGATTTTTAAAACACTGTATTAAATTGCATTTCAAAATTGCAAAGTCTCATTAACATTCCCACTTATATAGGTGGATGTAGAACATAATTTAAAAAATTCAGCATCTATTCTTAAAGATAGCAAATTTAAACTTAAAATGGTTATAACCACTTTCCAATGACATTCTGAAAGACCTGATTTGAGATTCCGCCCTTGAAAGTGTTGTTTGACATAATATAAAAAAAATAAAATAAAAATGCTTGTTTCGGCTGAAACTATGAGGTTTTTTTTCCTTTCAAATATACTTACTTCTCCAATAGAGTCCTGTGAGTCTTGATTGTATGTCTGAGCCTCTACTTCACCATCAGTGCTTTCTTCTGCTGTCACTTCCTCCTGAATGACAACATACTTTTCTGAAAACAAATTGTTAATGCTACACTTTTATTCCCTAGCACTTTTTTTCTATTTCTTCTTTTCCCACAGAGATTATGGGATAACTTTTTGTTCTCCTTTTACTGCTATTCCTTAGCTCTGTTTTTATCTAGCACCTCTGATTTCTCTGTCCTGAAATATCCTTCTCTCATTCCAGTTCACTGGACCAACTTTCTTCAGTGTCTCTACATCTATTTAGAACCAAACAAAACTCTCAGTTTCCTATTCAGTCGCTATCCTGCAGGCTAGAGACAATCTTGTTACAATCTCTTCCTTCCATGTTACGCACCATCCCTATCCTACATAGTTAATTAACTGTCTGTATTCCTTAACATTTTTCATGAACTGTATGCTGTGAGGTCTCTCAAGTTCATTCTATTTTTCCAGGATATCCTGGTTCCCTCACACCAACATTTCATATGTATCATCTCTGTGCTCTCCTACAAAGTACTTCGTCTTTGCTTCCCTGGCATTTCCTCAAGCACACTATTTTCTTCCAGAATGAGCATAGATAATGATCTTCCAGACCACATCTGAAAATATTTTAACTTCTTCAGTGCTAGGCTATGGTTCTCTCTCTACCCACACAGAATACAGTTCACTAAAATTAGTGCTAGCCATTGTAGCTGGGACAACCTCTGCCTTTTAAGAAACCCAAGAGTGCTTCTCCTCTAATAGATTAAAAATTCATATTAAAAATAAAATGATTTAACTCTTAAGTAATACACTTCCTCTTCCCACTAAAATCAACCAAAGCAGCAGAATACAAAGTAGCATTTTTATGTTCTTACAGACCTCAGGTTCAACTCTCTGTATGGTTCTCAGTTTCTTTGGAGGAGGTACATCCACTGTTTCCTCTGAGATTTGGTCTGAGTTTTCCACAGTGTTATCCTCCTCTTCCTCTCGTGAACGTTTAGACAGTGAAGAACTTGGGGTAGCTGAAACTTAGAAAAACCTCTCAGTTATTTGCAGGTAAATGTACAAAGCATAAATGTACAAAGCAGAAAACCGGAAGGTTCCGTATTTTACTCAGTAAAAGCAACTCTTTTTCTGCGCTGAACAGTAACAGAATTGGAACTGGGTTTTGCTGTCTTCTAGAACAAGAAAACATCAGTACCTTAGGTTGTAAATCATTTGGACTTGGACCTATATTCACTAACTAAACCACTGAAGATTCTCAGGGTTTACCACTAAAATACTTTTTACCACATCTTTGCTTCTGAAAAGCGCACCTAAGAATGAACAGAGTATGAACTGGAAAACAAAAAAGCAGTTTACAAAAGTGTTTTTTGGGAAATAAAATAAACTGAGTTTACACCACGTGTGGCAAACAGATGTAAAACAACGCACTACACAGAATAGTTTTAGTGCTCTTCTCTGTATCTTTAATTCCAGCTTAAGTAGTTTACTCATGAATCCTAAAATTAACTTTGCTCCAAAGCAATCATGAACACAGCAGAAATGTTTAATTAAACCTCAAGCTGGCAAACAATAGATAGACATGACTGGAGAAGAGGAGGCTCAGGGGAGACGTCATTGCACTCTACAACTTCCTGAAGGGAGGCTGGGGTGAAGAGGGGTTCAGCCTCTTCTCCCGGGCAACAGACAGGACCTGGGGAAAAGGCCACAAGTTGTATCAGAGGAGGTTTAGGTTGGACACGAGGAAATACTTTATCTCTCAGAGAGTGCTCAGGCACTGCACAGGGAGGAGGTGGAGTCACCGTCCCTGGAAGTGTTCAAGAGGCGTCTGGATGAGGAGCTGCGAGATATGGTTTAGTAGTGTGTGGTAGCAGTGGTGATGAGAAGATGGTTGGACTAGATGATCTTATAGGTCGTTGCCAGCCTTGTGATTCTATTATCCTATTCTATGATTAATCCCTGTTTAAGAAATGTCACAACAACAGCATTTCAGGGGTAGCACTTCTGAATGTTTATGAAATAAGTCTTCTCAAAGAGGTTTTGTAAAATGTGCAATATATTAAGGGAAAAAAAAAAAGAGTGAATTCCCTGGCTGAAGTAAGGCCTGGTTTGACAATGGAGCTACTTCAAAGGAACTGTTTAAGAAGGTAGATCTATAAAATGAAACCAACCTGTGCCAAACACTGCCGTGGAAGTGGACGGCCTCTCTATTTGAGAGCTCTGTACAACTTCTACAACAGTAGGGGATGGCTCCTGATTAGCTGGCTCAATCTGAGGATGACTTTGCTGAGTGGGCTGCACAAAAGCAGTTGCTTGAGTCTGCTGCTGAACAGTCAAGATGGGCTGAGAGAGAGATGTCTGCACATTAGGACTGGTGGAACGCACAGAGCCACTAGTGCTTCCAAAGACAGGAACATGCTCCACAGGTCCTTCTGACTGCATTGCTGAAAGGCAAACAGTAGCACATTCAACTGTCTTCATATGATCTTGCGAAGTTCACATTCTCAATTTCAGAATGTCTTGAATACACAGATGAAATGTTTCTCAGATTCAGTTAACATTGCCTCTATCTGTATTCACACGAGGAACTGTGTGGCAACATAAGTTCATAAAAGAGCAGTATTTAAGGAGACATGGTAACAATGAAAGTTCCTCAAACATCTAATGAGACTTCAAGGAAAAACCAGCATTTCTGATTGCTGTAGATCCCAGTACTACCAAAATGCATACCTTCCTGAGTCTCCACCTGCGTTGTAGGCATAACTGTGGCTGTTGGAGTAGTGGTAGGGTTAGTGACTGTAGCAGGAGTAACCATTGGACGGATACTAGCTCTTGGAGTAGATTTATTTCCAGCTATAGCAGCAGCAGACACTTTACTTGGAGTTGACACAACAGGTGTTGGCTTAATATTAGCTGTTGGTGGATCTGAAGTGCTAGCACTGAAAAACAGGATATTGGATTCATCATGGTAGCACGGTAAGCAAATTTTAAAAATAATGAATTTAAATATGTTAACATATTCTGAAATATTCATTTTTAAATTTGAAAACCTGATAGGGACATAATAATTTGTCTTTCAAAATTTACTTATATGTTAAAGAAAAAAAGAAAAAAAACAACAAACAGACCCACTATCCCATCAGTATCATTTTGTCCACCTTAGAGGTTTAACCAGTTTCTTCAAGGGTAATCAACTAGCAATCTGCAAGCAATCTGTGAACAGATCAAAATAAACACTGCATAGCCCATAATGCTAGCTGCACTTGTTCTTTGTTAACGCAATACATTTTTTATTAAAACTAACCAGTTCACTTAAATACATAGCAATATAATCTCTTGGCTGAGACGGAGATCAGTCACATTCTTGAAGATCAGAGTCTTAGTTTAAATGGATGACATAACAAAAATTAAAAGAGATTCAGTTCTCTAAACTAAATGGTAATATTTTGGAGCTTGGCCGCTGTGTCATTTGACAATTCTATCTTCTAGTTACCATCAACTTAGTCCATTTCTTATTGACGTCCTTGCACAAGGATCTTTCCCCATCTCACCCTCTGCCCCTACAACTAAGTTAAAGATAATAACAAAAATTGCACAACTTCATGAATCTTCAAATATTTTTGAAGAATTTCCAGACTTAAGTGTTCTGCAAATATCTTGTTTCTAGAAGTTAACATGACAATTCACACTGAGAAAGCTTTATTCATCAATGATTAAATGGATCTAAGAAAACATAAAGAACATATGCCAAATAGTATTGTAAAGCTAAAAATTTGAACATTTCTAAAAAATTCTAACTAAGAGCAACTAGATGAAGATAAAAACAAAAATCCCCAATGGCAGAAACTCTGCAGAAAACCCAAGGCCCTTCAACTCACATTCCTCTTTCACCTGAAGCTGGAGTTGACTTGAGTGAAATTTGCCTCTGCTGGTCTGGAACCTATAAAGTAAGAAACAAAAGTACTGTGACACATAAATACAAAACAGAGCAAGCAACTTGGTAGAATACTCCAGCAGACAGATCTTTACAATAACAATTATTTTTAAGAGTATCTTTGTTAGCATGCCTAGTCAGACTCCATGATTTCCAAGAATACCCCCCCAAAAACAATAGCAGTCATACCAAATATGTAAACCAATTTAGTAATTTCTCTGGTCTTCTCAGACATTTTTGAAGCTGTTGAGACATACAATACTGCTAAAAATAGCTGAACATTATGTACAAAAATATAAAATAAAAAGCACAGTGAAAACAACTTATCAGCTAACTCACTGTGATCAATATAACTGCATGCTTGCTAGCACTGAGTATTTTGACTCTGGCAGGAAACAAGTTTTAAACTAAGTTCTGAATCCTTATTACCAACAGATTACATACCTCCAAAACAAGTAGCCTGGGATAATGGAACTTGAATAGTGCAGATTGCTAGGTTCACTGCTATTTATTTATTATTTAACAAGAATTTTCATCTACTATTTAATATTGGAAAAACCAGCCTTCACCTGAAGTTCTCCCATATGAATACACAAAAAAACCAAACCGAGTTGGACAACAATGCTTGTGCTAAAAGCTCTTGTAGTTCAGTAAAAGACACATAAAAGGCTTACTTCTTCTCATACAGCTATCTACACAGATTTCATACCTTATTTGTTGATTCTGGTGGCTCATCTCGCTGTTCATGGTGTCTCTCTTGCTGCTCTCTAAGCTCTCTTTCCAGACGACAAATTCGACCTTCATATTGTGACTTGAGTGCACTCATTCGCACTTCCAATTCTGTCTTCTGCTCTTCTAATGAATTGCTCTTTTGCTTCCACTCTTCATTTTCTTTCGTTAGCTGCTCTTTTGTACCTAATTTAATAGGAAAGGATACAGTCTTGCTACTGTAAAACTGCATAGTAAGTCTCTGCATGCTGAATATCTATCTGGTTTTAAAAAATGACTGAATAATTTTGAAATCCTAAAAATGCTAAGCTTTAGAAGGAGCTCTTATTCAATTGCAATTAAATAAAAAACTGAATATAAAAATATATCCAATAAATAAATAAGCAGTCATAGGAGGACAAGATGTTTTCAGCAAGTACTTGCACCATCATTCCTCTCAGTACTGATTTAAAATAGAGGAAGTGGGGTATTTTGCATTTGCACAATTTGAAAAGGCCCAAGTACATTTTGAAAAGGCCCAAGGCTAGGGGAGAATCACTGAAGTCCTTAGGAAAGTCAATCTGCTCTAATCAATACCACAAAAAAAAAGGCTGGCCAAAATTAAACAACATTTTCATTCCCCAGATATACAGTAATTATGTACCTGCAACATCTTCTTAAGGAACTAAAACTTCTCAATCTTAGAACAATTTTAATACATCATGTAGAAAATACTCTTAAGAATACTGTCTGAGTACTTCTCCAGAGAAATAGACAAACAGAAGAAGACACCTTAAGAACAGGAAAAGAAAAAAAATAATACCAGCTAACTGTGCAATTTTCTGCTTGGCTGCAAGAAAGGTTTTCCTAGTTTTCTCATCCTTCTCAGTGATTTGTTGCCTAAGCTGTTCCTCCTGTGTAGTCTTCTCTTGCAGATCTTGACGAAAACGAGCAAGTTCTGACTGTAGCTGTGATACCTGCTCCTGAAGATTTCTAGCTTCAGTTTCCTTTTCTGCTATAGTCTATAGAAAGATTGGCCACAGTGAGCTAGTTCAGAAAATCATGTTTCTGTGTGTACACACACCGATGTGTGCATGCACACAGACCACCATCACCATGGTCTTCACGGTTACTTAGTTATGAATCCAGTAAAATTCACTGGAAGTTGCTTACTCCATTCTTACCTTTTGTAAATTTTCAACCTGATTCTCCAAAGTCTTTGTCCTCCCTTCAGCTTGACTGAGGGATTCTTTCAGCTCTTGTACTTCCTGGACAGAAACTTGCTCTTCCTGTTGTTCTACTAAAGACTGAGTTGCTGCTTCGGCAACCATCTGAAATATGTCAAGTGGTATCAGGCAGAATGGTGCAGTCCAGTTAGAATGCATTCACTTTCACAAGTTGATGTTGCATGCAAACTGATCATATATACATGAAAACACGCAACTGCATTTCTTTGCAAACCAAAAGTTTATCTACCTTATCATGCTGCGCTTTCAGCTCCTCATACTGAGTCTTGTATCTGCGCCCAATTTTCTTGACCTGTGTTATAGTTTTCACTTTTTCCTGTATATCAACCACTTTAGCATCTAGCTCCATCTGCAAAGTATCCTTCTCCATTCTTATTTTGGCTAGCTCATCCTTCAAGTTCTGAAGAAGATTCTGGCTTGTAGTCAAGGACGCATTAGTTCTAAATAGGAAGAGAGAAGGAGATGCAAGTGAGAAGTCTGAAATAATATATTGCAATACCACTCATTTATGCCATACTGCAGGCATCATCTATAGTGAACTGTGTTTTCTAGGATTTTACAGTACAAATAATTAACACATTTTAGTTATGAGATATCTTTCAAAACAATTCTTATTTCATTTGTATGTTATCAAGCTACATTAAAAATACCAAAAGTTTAATAATTACATGGAGGTAGCGAAGAAGTTACATTTCCATATGCAATTTTATTATAAATATTAGGCTTTGCATAAAACGTTTTACTAATTGACTTATACAATACCTGGCTATTTCAGCTTTAAGCCTGCCTGTTTCTTCACTCATTTGCTGAATACGCTTGGTATTTGCCTCCTTCTCTGTAAGCAGCTTCCGATACTCTTCAAGATCTGTGTCCTTCTGTTGACTCAACAAATGCTGAAAGGTTGACAAAACAGTCTGTGTTTTTGTAAAATGATTAAACAGATACACTCAGAAAAGCTTTTTAAATAGAGTTACTGTATTTGTGAACTCTGCAGAGAAGGACCTGAGCAGCCTGGTAGACAACAGGCTGGCCATGAGCCAGCAGTGTGTCCTTGTGACCAAGAAGGCCAGTAGTATCCTGGAGCGCATTAAAAAGAACAGAGCCAGCAGGTCTAGGGGGCTACTCCTCTCCCTCTACTCTACCCTGGTGAAGCGACATCTGTCCAGTTCTGGGCTACTCAAAACAGACAGAGTACTTCTAGAGACAGTCCTGTGGAGGGTCACAAAGATGAGTAGGGGCCTGGAGAATCTTCCAAATGAGGAAAGCCTGAGAGATCTCAGACTGTCCGCCTGGAGAAGGCTGAGAAGGGATATGATCACTATTTAAAAAACACCTAAAGAAGTGAGGGATTCAACTAGAAGTGGCTAGGCCCTTTTCAGTGTTGTGCAACAACAGAACAAGGGGTAACGGGCACAAACTGGAACACAGGAAGTTCCATACAAACATGAGAGAGAAATTCTTTACCATGAGGGTGATAGAACACTGGAATAAGCTTCCCAGAGAGGTTGTGGAATTCTCTGGAAGCATCCTGCCTGGATGCTTTCCTGTAAAACCTACTGTAGTGAACCTGCATTTGCTGGGGCAGTTGGACTTGATGATGGGTCCCTACCAAACCCTTCGGTTCTGTAATTCTATGTTTGGATTTGGTCTGCCTACAAATTACAACAGCGTACTTATAAAACATTGCTAATGAAGTTTTAAATTCAAATACATTTCCTAGTTTTCTGTCACTTTTAATTGTGTAGGTTCGTTGTTTGTTTTAAAAAATGCCTTAGAGCTTTTTTCCTTTTCTTTCCCCCTCCAAAACACTTTTTAAAGTATGCATTTCCCACCTGTGTCCGTGTTTTCCAGCGTTTGACATCTTCTTCCAAAAGCTTTTTCTCTGCCTGCAACATTCCACTTTTCTCACTCAGTTCAGCATTAGACTCTTGCAGAGGTAGAATGTCTGCCTCAAGCTTGCGTACCTGAAAAGCACAGTTGAAGATTAATCTATGTGAATCTTATGAGACTCAAGAAAACAGAATATGGTAGGCCTTATTTCATGATGATAAGAGAGACGGAGACAGCAAAAAGACTGCAGAAAGAAACAAAACAGCCTCAAAAATGTCAAGCCAAAGCTTTTTTTCCAAGTCTCCCTCTCAGTAGCTGGCTGGGGGCAGGGAAAGCAACAGAAAGAAAGAATGGGTTATAATCATACAGGAAAGGCAATCATAGTTACAGCTTCACAATCTCAAGAACATTACTTTGTACACTGCAGAGGGAAATGAATTATTGTGTTCTAGAAGTCAAGCAACATTGCACTGGATTCCATTAAAGCAGTAGGTATTTAGAAATGCAAAGAGGTATCTATTGCCTTTTTACATTCTTAATAAAACTGTGTTCTACTTTGCAAGTATTTCTGGGCCATTTTTCATGTATCTGCTAATAACATCGTTGTTATAACATCAATGATAAATGCTGATTTTCAGTCCCATGTAAAGAAAACTGAACTTCAACTTTGCAGTATTCTAGGTGGAGCAACCTCTTCTAAAATCCTCCTCAATCATGTTTGATGCAAAAGAATAATCACAATTTAAGTGATTAACAGCAGTATATCCAGATGTTAACTCACCAACTTGAATTCCATGGAAACATATGTGAAACTCAGTACTAACCTTTGCTTGCATTTGTTGTAACTCTTGTTCTAGTCTCTCTTTCTCTTCTCTCAGCATCTTGTTGGTTTCTATCAGTATGTTCATGGTCTCTGTTTTCTTCATTAATTCTTCGTGTTGTGCAATAGTTTTTGCTGTTACCTTTAGAAAAGATTTAACCCAATCATTTGTTTTGCTTGCACATGCATATATACTTACTGGGCCTAGGCATAACACTAGCTTACATAACTACTGTGGCATTCATCATCTCACACAAACAGTCAAAACAAGTAAGTATCAGTAAAGAAAAACAGAGATAGGAAAAAAACAGAGAAAGGATCTTTAATTTTCCCTATTTACATGCTTCTGGTATTGCCACTCTGCTTTACAGGATGCAGGACAAGACCCTCCATTTGGTTTGATACCAACCTCAATTTAGAAGGTTCTGATTCTTCCAAAATTCTTGGACACAGTCAGCAATGAGAGAAGGCAGAACTCGTATTGAGAAAAGGATGATCAGGGGTGACCTCACTGCACTCTACAACTTCCTGAAGGAAGGTTGTGATGAGGAGAGGTTTGGCTTCTTCTTTCAGGCAACAAACAGGACCCAAGGAAGTGGTCACAATTTGTACCAGAGGTTTAGATTTCACAGAAGGAAAAAAACTTTTTTTCTCAGAGTGGTCAGGCAGTGGAATGGCCTGCACAGGGAGGTGGTGGAGTCACTGTTTCTGGCAGAGTTTCAAGAGGCATCTGGATGAGTAACTATGACATATGGTTTAGTAGCTTGTGATAGCAATGGTAATAGGTGGACAGTTGGACTAGATGATCCTGTATGTTCTTTCCAACCTTGTGATTCTATGATTCTATAGAGAGCAGCCCTCTAATTCCTGACAACATAAGCATTAACACTAAGTCATACCTGCACCTTCTCTCTCTCTGCATTGAGACTGTCTTGCACTTCCTGGAGTTCTTTTTCTAGATGCTCCACTCTCTGACGAAAACGCAAACTTTCCACCTGGGCCACCTCAAATCTAGTTTCTGCAATCTCCTTTTCTCGACGAATAAATCTGCACAAGATGAACAAAGCATCATGTCAATGAAAACATGAAACAAAGCATTTCAAGTGAAAGCATCTCATATCTTAAGAATTAGAGTACAGAAATCAATCCAAAAAGATGAAAATTTTAGACAAAAATCACAGAAAAATTTGGATTATGAATTTGGAATTATGAATCTTTCCTGCCAATCACATTTTGTAAGATCTGTTTTAGCTTCCTGCCAAAATTGACTTTACTATTTTTCTAGGGAGTAGAACGAAATTCTCTTTACTAGTTACTGATATAGGGCAACCATCTCCTACCTAGTAAAAAGGTACTTATATTTGAGAGAGAACGTATAAAACTTCAAGTAAGACTGAACTATTTACTTTGGAAATTCAATTGCAATCTCCAATAGAAGGAGCTCAGAGCTGAACTTACCTAAGAATTTCTAGAATTTGTTCCTGGGATTTCCCTTCCTCATTGAGAGAAACATTTAATGCAGCTGGCACAGCTTCCTTCATAGAGGTCACCACCTTATCACTCAGACTTTCCAGCTGTTCATGTAATAATCGATTTTGTTTTTCCAAGTCTTCACAGCGGGATGTAAGTGTTGAAGCTTCATCCTACAACAAAATTACTCAGTAATTTAAGTTCATGTAGATTGGTAACTGAAAACATCTACTGGAACTATAAAAAAAAAAATCATACCTTCATCATTCTCTCTCTCTCTTCCCAAAAGGCTTTGCATTCTAGCAACGCAGACTCAGCTTTCTGTGCAGCTTCCTCAAGCTGCTGCTTTACTGCTGCATTCTTGGCAACTTGTTCTTTAATAGCCTGTAATGCCTCAACATCAGCAGCATGAAGCATTAATTCCCGTTCATATTTATTTTGAGCTTCAGAAGCTATTTTTGCCTGAAGAAAACAATTACAGATTCTGTTACCTTTAATGTTATGCTTGGTATCTACCCGGAGATTCTCAAATGCTGCTCAAAATTAGTGACCACTGACCGAAAGGAAAATCACTGGCCAAAACCTTTTGTCATTCTTAAGTGTAGAAGAAATTGATACTTCTAGAATGGTTCCCTTAAATAAATTATTCAAGAAAAGTTAGAATATACAATAATTTCTTTTGAGATGGTCGGAGGAAGAAACACTGTTTGTAGATAATCTACAATCAATGCTCTTGCTGTAGATTCAGCGCAGGTAAGATACAGAAATTTCTACAAGAACATCCACCAGTTACTTCTACATGTGAATGGGCAAAGGTATTTAGTACATGAGAGTAAAAAGCTAAGGACAGCCTGCAGTCATAGCATTAAGCGAAAAAAATGGAAAAGCCACATCTATTAAATTTTGGGTTGGATTACACAACAACTAATCTTATCGCATGCTGCTAATATGTTTTTTACATAATGAAGACAGCCTTAGAATTAATTACATTTTTTAATGACAGAAACTGTGCATGCAGCACTACCTTATCTCAAAGTCAGTTGAATTTATAAAACCTTGTTTGATAAGGTAAAACAATGAAGCATTAAATAAAGATGTTCATAAAACAGAGAAAATGGTCTTACAGTTATTTTCCTTTCTCTGTAATACAGCATAACCTTAAAAAATGCTCTGAGTTGGAGAAAAACAATGAAAAACTAGCATTAATTTTACTATCTTTGGCTAAAAAGAGGCAAATACAACAAACATACTTGTTCCTGGCAGTCACGTCTGGCTTGTTGTTCATTACTTAGAGCTGTGCTGGCTCTTTGAAGGGCTTCCTGAACTTCTGACTGCAAAGTTGACAGGCTCTTCTTTAGTTCTGACAGCTACAGTGATAGGGAAAAAAGAAAAAAATTCAAACAAGCAACAAAAACAAACTAAAAACTTACTGTCTACATTATCAAAGTATTTAACCGAATATTGAATGCAGCTGTGAATGTAGGCAACTATTAATACATTAAAACTGATGCACAAATTTCTAACAGTTAAAACATAAAAAGAAACACAAGAAGAAACACTCCCACAGCTTTGTCTTATAAACATTCAGAGCTCTTCCCTAGCAGAAAAATATTACTGCTCTTTCAGAGTATGGCTTTAAGCAGTGGTAACTGCATTCATCATGTTTCTTGGAAGCCCAGTTAGAGCCCAAATAAGAGACAAATAGAGACAAAGATCACTCTAGTTTTAGAATATGTGCATCCTACAAGTATTGCTTTAGCTCATGTTCCAAAACAGAGCACCTAAAACCTTTCTCAAAGGCTTTTACTCACACTTCTCTGTAAGTAGTGCTTAAAGTTAAAGTAGATACTGACAGCTTTAAATGGACTACCATCTCAGTGAAGTAATAAACTTTATATACTACTCACATTTGGGAACCTCTCAGATTTAGTCAGGCTTTTGAGATTTAGCTTTGAACACTACTACAGTGTACTGGTCCTACAGGAGGGAGCATNAAAGTCAGTTGAATTTATAAAACCTTGTTTGATAAGGTAAAACAATGAAGCATTAAATAAAGATGTTCATAAAACAGAGAAAATGGTCTTACAGTTATTTTCCTTTCTCTGTAATACAGCATAACCTTAAAAAATGCTCTGAGTTGGAGAAAAACAATGAAAAACTAGCATTAATTTTACTATCTTTGGCTAAAAAGAGGCAAATACAACAAACATACTTGTTCCTGGCAGTCACGTCTGGCTTGTTGTTCATTACTTAGAGCTGTGCTGGCTCTTTGAAGGGCTTCCTGAACTTCTGACTGCAAAGTTGACAGGCTCTTCTTTAGTTCTGACAGCTACAGTGATAGGGAAAAAAGAAAAAAATTCAAACAAGCAACAAAAACAAACTAAAAACTTACTGTCTACATTATCAAAGTATTTAACCGAATATTGAATGCAGCTGTGAATGTAGGCAACTATTAATACATTAAAACTGATGCACAAATTTCTAACAGTTAAAACATAAAAAGAAATACAAGAAGAAACACTCCCACAGCTTTGTCTTATAAACATTGAGAGCTCTTCCCTAGCAGAAAAAACTGCTCTTTCAGAGTATGGCTTTAAGCAGTGGTAACTGCATTCATCATGTTTCTTGGAAGCCCAGTTAGAGCCCAAATAAGAGACAAATAGAGACAAAGATCACTCTAGTTTTAGAATATGTGCATCCTACAAGTATTGCTTTAGCTCATGTTCCAAAACAGAGCACCTAAAACCTTTCTCAAAGGCTTTTACTCACACTTCTCTGTAAGTAGTGCTTAAAGTTAAAGTAGATACTGACAGCTTTAAATGGACTACCATCTCAGTGAAGTAATAAACTTTATATACTACTCACATTTGGGAACCTCTCAGATTTAGTCAGGCTTTTGAGATTTAGCTTTGAACACTACTACAGTGTACTGGTCCTACAGGAGGGAGCATATTTTAAAAGTGTATTGTTGAGGACTCTGAAAGAGACTCTAAGAGAGGTGATATTTGACGCAGACCTGTTGTTCCATGTTCTCCACAGCTTTACGCTTTTCCTCTTGAAGTTCCTGTTTTTCTTTTTCTGACTCCATTAATTTCTTTTCCAGCTGTGCTTGGTACTCCGAAGACTCCTTCAGACGAGTTTCAACTGTTGCACGAACTTCCTCTGTCACCTTTCATCAAAGCTCATAATTAGATATAGATATGTACTGTTTTTTTTTCTTTAAATACGGTACTTTGATTTTAGTAATATTTCAAAATTGGAGAAAGTATTCTCAGCATCTCACTTAGAACATCATTGAAAATGTTGAAACTCACAAATAGCATTGAAAAAAAAGTATTTTTTCAAAACTGTAATACATAGAATCATACAGCATCTTGGATTGGAAGGGACCTTAGAGATCATCTAGCTCCAATCCTCTTCCATGGGCAGGGAGAGTTACCTTCTGCTAGATCAGGTTGTTCAGGGTCCCCATTCAACCTGGGCTTATGAAAGTGTTCAGGGATGGGGCATCCACAACTTCTCTGGGTAACCTCTTACAATGCTTTGCCACTCTGAGTGGCAAACTGCCAAACATCCAACATAAATCTCCTTTTTTTTAGTTTAAAAGCCATTCCCCCTTGTCCTATCACTATCTGCCCACGTAAAAGTTTGTCTCCCTCCTGATTATCAGATCCCTTTAAGTACTGAAAGGACACAATGAGGTCTCCACAGAACCCTCTCTTCTCCAAGCTAAAAGTACATCTATTACATGCTTTAGAAGACAACATTCAACTACGCAGCAACCAGCATGTTTTCATGACACACTAAACTTGGAACACTCATAAAGCAAATCAAGTCACAATTAAGTTTGTACAATAACACAAGATAGACCAGAAGATAACTGAATAGCAGAAAAAAACAACATCATATGAACCTGTAACTTTAATAGAAAATGAGTGCTCTATTTCCCCAATCAATCTTATTTTGATATGCCGAACAGCTTGTAAGAACAGACCTCATTCACCATTAAAATGGTCAAGTATTTTAAAGAAAGGAAAGTTGTTTATGAAGCTGTTCCCATGAAGACTACATAAAGAATGCTCTTCAGAATCACTGAAGACCTTACTATTAAGCTAGAGAACATATGGATTTTACTGCTTTTGACTGAGATAATATTTTTAGATCAGTGATGACAGCGTTACAGGAAGAATTTTTAGAATTCCCTCTTTTCAATGCAGTAGAAATCTGAGCCAAATTTACAATTAAGTATCTTAAAAATATGCCACAAAACATAATATTTAATATATTTTAATATATATTTTATATATTTAATAATATTTATTATTTCCATCATTATAAGTAAATTCAATCAAGTTGTCTAAAGTCAATTATTTTACAGTGCTTTCTAAACTAACTTTAGGCACTTTCTAATTTCTCCCATAAATCTACGGAACACAGTACAAATGAAAAATAACATCTTTCATTACATTTCCAGTTTTGCTTTAATAAAGAACGTAAGATGTTAACTACTTACTTGTTTTTCCTTATTAAGAGATTCCTCTAGACTAAGAACCATGGCCCTGTACTGTTCCACATTACTAGAACTAGTCTTGAGTCTTTCTCTTAGGTCATTAACTTGTTCATCAGCTTGTCTTAGCCGACTTACAAGATCATCCACATCTTCATTTGTACCAGGCTGACCTATAATATCAGAATACATTCATTAACCTGGAAGTTTACTTCAGCTTTTTAAACCACTATTTGATTTAAAAACTGACATTTTCTTGAGAATAACATGGGAGAAAAATAAAAAAATATATTCACCCTCACAAAGCTTCCTCACAGAAAACTGTCATCCCTAATCAAAAGAGTGGCTTATAATAAACACCGCTGATCCACAAAAAATTGGCTACTTAAAAATAGATATATTTACAGATGTCAGAGCCCTCAAACAAAAGCAAAAGGAATTATTTCAATAGTTTGGTTTTAATTTTTTCCATTGTTAAAGTCTGCCTAGATACTGATTTAACTTTAAAAACTCATCCTGGTTATCTCCTTCTCAAACTTGTAGTTGTGAAAATAGAAGGCTTATTAGTTCTAAATTGTGATGAATCTTACCACTCTGCACACAACAGTGTTTAACAAGAAGAGAAACTGTATGTAGGAAAACATCTTTACCTTTCCCTGGAGTTCTCTGTGATGACTGAGATGCTAGCTGAGCCTCTGTATTATTAAGCTGTTGTTTCAACACTGTAGTTTCTTTCTGGGCGTTCTTGAGAAGTTCCTTTGTGTTAATGTGACGGTTTGTCTCAGTCTCTAGCTGCCTCTTAAGATCCAGGATGTGAACCTGTAAATGCAATAGGAAGTCCCAGTGTGCTCCAAAATTTCATACCTTAAAATCCACTGTAAGCTGGCATAAGCCATTTAACTCTAGGTTTATTTTCACTTAAGTAACTTCAGGATTATTATAATTATACTTACCTCCTGATTTTTAGCAAGAGTATGTCTTTGTTCCACCTCACTTTCTAGTTTCTTCTTTAGCTGAGATATCTCACGCTCTAGTTTTTCTACCTGATTATTGAGTCTTTGTTTTGTTTCTGTTTCAGACCTCTCCAGTATACCCTGATAAAAGAACATAATGCAGTATGCTTACAACATAGTTCAGTAATTTTCTTCTGAATTACTCCAGATTTATGAATTATCTTTCATAAAAGGTTATTGTCACAACATTTCTATCCACACTAAACATGAAACAGCAGTTATGACTTGGTTTTGAAGCATTCTTTAAAAATACGGATAAAACAAGTATTATTAGGAGAAAATCATACCAGCAACATCACATACCTGAATAGTTCGCAAATTAGTAAGCAGCAAGTTCTGTCCTCTTTGTTCAACCAATAGAGAGTCTCGCTGCTGAGTCAAACGTGCATCTGACATTTTCAAGATATCTTTCTCTTTTTTTAGATTTTCTGCTCTCACCTTTAAGATAGGAAACAGTAAGAATTCTGTTATCAATTCCAAACCTGGCCATTATTTTTTACTTTGGACAGTACTAGTATTATGCTCAGTTAATACTGCAGAAGAAAGCAAGCTTTTGATTTAAAAATACAGATTAAAAACAAAAATTTACACGAATAGGCCAAGAACACTGATAACATAACTGTTTCACATTGTTTACTATGTAAATACAGGTACTGAAACACCATGGAAATCTTATCCCATCTTTACTCACTACTTGAGATATTTTCTGTAAAGTTACTAATAAACACCATTAAATTCAACAGCATTCACGTATACATACTACTATGAATACAGTAGTTGATGTATCTAAAAACGTCACACATTCAATTTTAACAATTTTTAAGAAAAATTCTTGGACTCCAAGAATTGTATCCATTGTATTACTCACCTCTGCCACTGCCAGTTTTTCATTAGCTCCTCTCAGATCTTGAGTCATAGTGTTAATTATCTGTTCCTGCTTCTGAGTTATTGCTGTGAGTTTCTGGGTTCTTTCATGTAGATAAGTTATTTCTCGACGATAGCCTTCAACATTATCCTGCAGCATTTCATAACTTCACATAGAACAACAAGGCAAAGTGTTAACTATCATATATATTTTTTTAATTTANAACATCATATGAACCTGTAACTTTAATAGAAAATGAGTGCTCTATTTCCCCAATCAATCTTATTTTGATATGCCGAACAGCTTGTAAGAACAGACCTCATTCACCATTAAAATGGTCAAGTATTTTAAAGAAAGGAAAGTTGTTTATGAAGCTGTTCCCATGAAGACTACATAAAGAATGCTCTTCAGAATCACTGAAGACCTTACTATTAAGCTAGAGAACATATGGATTTAACTGCTTTTGACTGAGATAATATTTTTAGATCAGTGATGACAGCGTTACAGGAAGAATTTTTAGAATTCCCTCTTTTCAATGCAGTAGAAATCTGAGCCAAATTTACAATTAAGTATCTTAAAAATATGCCACAAAACATAATATTTAATATATTTTAATATATATTTTATAGATTTAATAATATTTATTATTTCCATCATTATAAGTAAATTCAATCAAGTTGTCTAAAGTCAATTATTTTACAGTGCTTTCTAAACTAACTTTAGGCACTTTCTAATTTCTCCCATAAATCTACGGAACACAGTACAAATGAAAAATAACATCTTTCATTACATTTCCAGTTTTGCTTTAATAAAGAACGTAAGATGTTAACTACTTACTTGTTTTTCCTTATTAAGAGATTCCTCTAGACTAAGAACCATGGCCCTGTACTGTTCCACATTACTAGAACTAGTCTTGAGTCTTTCTCTTAGGTCATTAACTTGTTCATCAGCTTGTCTTAGCCGACTTACAAGATCATCCACATCTTCATTTGTACCAGGCTGACCTATAATATCAGAATACATTCATTAACCTGGAAGTTTACTTCAGCTTTTTAAACCACTATTTGATTTAAAAACTGACATTTTCTTGAGAATAACATGGGAGAAAAATAAAAAAATATATTCACCCTCACAAAGCTTCCTCACAGAAAACTGTCATCCCTAATCAAAAGAGTGGCTTATAATAAACACCGCTGATCCACAAAAAATTGGCTACTTAAAAATAGATATATTTACAGATGTCAGAGCCCTCAAACAAAAGCAAAAGGAATTATTTCAATAGTTTGGTTTTAATTTTTTCCATTGTTAAAGTCTGCCTAGATACTGATTTAACTTTAAAAACTCATCCTGGTTATCTCCTTCTCAAACTTGTAGTTGTGAAAATAGAAGGCTTATTAGTTCTAAATTGTGATGAATCTTACCACTCTGCACACAACAGTGTTTAACAAGAAGAGAAACTGTATGTAGGAAAACATCTTTACCTTTCCCTGGAGTTCTCTGTGATGACTGAGATGCTAGCTGAGCCTCTGTATTATTAAGCTGTTGTTTCAACACTGTAGTTTCTTTCTGGGCGTTCTTGAGAAGTTCCTTTGTGTTAATGTGACGGTTTGTCTCAGTCTCTAGCTGCCTCTTAAGATCCAGGATGTGAACCTGTAAATGCAATAGGAAGTCCCAGTGTGCTCCAAAATTTCATACCTTAAAATCCACTGTAAGCTGGCATAAGCCATTTAACTCTAGGTTTATTTTCACTTAAGTAACTTCAGGATTATTATAATTATACTTACCTCCTGATTTTTAGCAAGAGTATGTCTTTGTTCCACCTCACTTTCTAGTTTCTTCTTTAGCTGAGATATCTCACGCTCTAGTTTTTCTACCTGATTATTGAGTCTTTGTTTTGTTTCTGTTTCAGACCTCTCCAGTATACCCTGATAAAAGAACATAATGCAGTATGCTTACAACATAGTTCAGTAATTTTCTTCTGAATTACTCCAGATTTATGAATTATCTTTCATAAAAGGTTATTGTCACAACATTTCTATCCACACTAAACATGAAACAGCAGTTATGACTTGGTTTTGAAGCATTCTTTAAAAATACGGATAAAACAAGTATTATTAGGAGAAAATCATACCAGCAACATCACATACCTGAATAGTTCGCAAATTAGTAAGCAGCAAGTTCTGTCCTCTTTGTTCAACCAATAGAGAGTCTCGCTGCTGAGTCAAACGTGCATCTGACATTTTCAAGATATCTTTCTCTTTTTTTAGATTTTCTGCTCTCACCTTTAAGATAGGAAACAGTAAGAATTCTGTTATCAATTCCAAACCTGGCCATTATTTTTTACTTTGGACAGTACTAGTATTATGCTCAGTTAATACTGCAGAAGAAAGCAAGCTTTTGATTTAAAAATACAGATTAAAAACAAAAATTTACACGAATAGGCCAAGAACACTGATAACATAACTGTTTCACTTATCATATTGTTTACTATGTAAATACAGGTACTGAAACACCATGGAAATCTTATCCCATCTTTACTCACTACTTGAGATATTTTCTGTAAAGTTACTAATAAACACCATTAAATTCAACAGCATTCACGTATACATACTACTATGAATACAGTAGTTGATGTATCTAAAAACGTCACACATTCAATTTTAACAATTTTTAAGAAAAATTCTTGGACTCCANCATTGTTTACTATGTAAATACAGGTACTGAAACACCATGGAAATCTTATCCCATCTTTACTCACTACTTGAGATATTTTCTGTAAAGTTACTAATAAACACCATTAAATTCAACAGCATTCACGTATACATACTACTATGAATACAGTAGTTGATGTATCTAAAAACGTCACACATTCAATTTTAACAATTTTTAAGAAAAATTCTTGGACTCCAAGAATTGTATCCATTGTATTACTCACCTCTGCCACTGCCAGTTTTTCATTAGCTCCTCTCAGATCTTGAGTCATAGTGTTAATTATCTGTTCTTGCTTCTGAGTTATTGCTGTGAGTTTCTGGGTTCTTTCATGTAGATAAGTTATTTCTCGACGATAGCCTTCAACATTATCCTGCAGCATTTCATAACTTCACATAGAACAACAAGGCAAAGTGTTAACTATCATATATATTTTTTTAATTTAAATGTAAGACACGTAACTACACTTATATACATTTCACGTTGACGTGCTAGTTTTCAGATAGCCTCTTACGTTCTGCACTCAACTAAAAGGTATATTCTTGACCCCACCCTCATGATCATACATTTTTTAACAAAAGAAATAATACTGATGTTTAACTGCTAACTCTTTCTGAGCAACCTACATCAAGCAGTCCATGTGGTTCTATTGATAAGAACATGTATATAAAGTAATGCAATTAAACTGACAATTTACCGTTTGGAGGCAAACTCCAGCTGTGTGGATATCTTCGCATTTTGTGACCTCAGTTCTGTGACTTGCTCCTGAAGTTTTTCATTTTGCTCATTCAGCAGCTTGTCATTCTCTGCTTTTTCTTTTTTATAGTTCTCAAAAACTTCCTGCAGCTACAAAGAATAGATGTTAAAGAGCTTACAAAAGTAAAACAAACAAACAAACAATAATAGCTTTGTCCAGTGTTTTCTGAAAAAAATTACCTGCTTAAGTGCAGCCTTAGCCTCCACAGCCTCCACTGACTCACTCATTGACACTGGAGCAGGAGTTGACATGGCTTGAGGGATACTCGAGCACTTTGGAGTAGATGTAAGAGAAGTCTCTTCTGGCAACATACCTGACGCTAGAAAAAAATAATTTAAATTATAATTTTAAAGGCTATAACTGAATGAAGGCTTTGCAAAGAAGATCATATGACCTAAGAACAATACCATGTTGCTAGGGAAGTCATGTGTTCTTCTAAGCAAGTGACTGATTATCCATTCTTTACAACTACAATATGCTACTAGATCACATACATAGTCACCACTACAGGTGAGTCATTACGTGTAAGTTATTACACTACAAAAACAAAATCATGTGCCCAAATCCAAATTCATGGACTTTCTAGTGGGTAAGGGTAAGAGCTGAGTAAGAGATTAACAGAAATTACTAGTTCCATTTTAGCATCATCATTGAAAGCTCATAACAATTGGTATACAAGCATGGAACTTACCCTGCAAAGGAATGACAGCTCCTGTGGTCTGTGCCAACAATATGCGAAACATGTCACGCTGACGAACAATAGATTCAACAAGCTGCAACTGATGATGACGTGATTCACGCAGTTTTTCTAGCTCACTGAGAGCTTCACTGAGTTGACTCCGAAGCTCAGAAATTCTGAAACCGAGACCAATTGTTTTTAGTAACATAACAGCAAGGTTTACCAAGGTTATACACGTCTCAGATTTTGTGACAAGTCTTCCAGAGTACACTTATTACCTTTGAAGTTAAGCATCACTGAGACTTATGAGAAAACATATGGGAAGATTGGCATTAGGACTTTTTATAGATGTATGAAAGAAAGTAGGCCTCCTCTTTAATGAAACACAGAATTGAGGCAAATCTGCTCATGTCAATTAACTTCAAACAGTAGCATTAACAGAGAATCATGTTGAGAATGTTTAATACAGAATGACGTTATTTGTGGACTTTATAGACCATGTACTCTTTTTTTTCAACAGAAATGAAAACTTAATCTTTTTTTATTTGAATAACAGTTCTGTGAGAAATCACATTCAGAGGAAGACTACAGTTATTTATCTTGAATATCACAGGTTAGAAAGATTTTTACACAGACTAATCATTACAAAAGGCTGGCATTTCAGTGCGTATTCTCAGACCTGTGCATCTGTGGATTGAAAAAAAACATTTAGGAAGAATGTCTGAAGAAAAATTATTTTCATTAGCCATAAACAATGTTGAAAGGGGAAGGTAAGATATAAAGCTATACATTTGCTTAATAACAATTGCCCTTGTAGATTACTGTCCTGGTTTCAGCTGAGACAGCATAGATTTTTCTTTCATTGTGTCTGTTGTAACGTTATGTTTTGGCTTCAGGAGAAAAAACGCGTTGATAACATATCAGTGTTTCAGTTGTTGCTGAGTAGTGCTGTACAGAGCCAAGGACAGTCTGTTTTTCAGCTTTTTTCACTGCCCCACCAGTGAGGGGGTTAGGGAGGCACAAAGAGCTGGGAGGGGACAGAACCATGACAGCTGCCCTAAGCTGGCCAAAGGGATATTCCATACTGTATGGCATAATGCAAGAAAAACAACAACTCAAGAACAGTGAGGAGTTAATCAGTGTGGGCAGCCACTGCTTGGGGACTGGATACTCACTGGTTGGCAGGTGAGGCAGTGCTGAGCAATTGTTTATCACCTGTTTTGTATGCGTTTATGTGTGTGTGTATATATATATATACACACATATATATCTATAAAATATATATTATATGTCGTATATATTATATTTTATAGATATTATATGTGTATATGTATACATATATATACATATACATATATATATACATATATATGTGTGTGTGTATATATATACACACATATAATTATCATAACTATTAACCTTCGTTCCACTTTCATTTTCTGTCTTACTAAATATTTTTTAGTCTCAACTCTTAAGTTCTACTTTTTAAATTTTTTTTTCTTTCAGCTCTCTCTATCATACCACTGGGAGTGGGGATAATGAGCAAAGAGCTCTGTGGTGCTGAACTCCCTCCCAGGTTAAACCACAACCATAGTTAGAACTTTTATACACGTAATTAGTAAGAAGAAAAATGTGAACAGTGTGCAGGTAAATCCCTGCATACTGCGTAGTATAAACATTTCACTAGAAGGAACAAATGATTTACTTGGATGATGTTGTTTCTTGCTCCTCTTTTTCTCTAGTCTCTCCCAGCTCCCTGAGAGCCACCAGTAGACGCTGATTCTGTTGCTGAAGTTCTTCAATATTTCTGTAAGTCACTAGATGTTGAGATATTACTTCAGAAGAGCTACTGATGTCAGCAGAGCTCACTTCTTCATCACGAATCACGTGATTGCCTCTAGCTTCTTCAAGTTCCATCAAAAGCACACGAATCTGGAAGAGAACATTCTAGCGTAAGACTTGCACGTAGTCTTAGAAGTTTGCTCAGAAAAACGATATTACAAAGTAATTCGAAGTACTTTCTTTTTCCTACAACACATGAACTGTTACAATCAACATATCCTTGTAAGGTAACTGCATTATTCAGAAGACAGCTTGGCAGAAAGAAAACCATGTCAAAATCAGAAGTACATATTTCTGGCGTTCAATTCCCGGAACCTATCACAGAGCATTACAATTAAACAAAAACCAAACTATACTGTAGTTTTCCAGACAGATGTTGAACAGTACTATGCTAAAGCTGCCTCCCCTTCATACATAATAGAATTTTGTAAGCAGAAAAGTAAATACCATTTTGTCTCAGGGAAGTGTTATTAACAGCTCTTGTGACAGCCCAAGAATGAGTATAGCTGAACACAACTTTCAAGCAAACTTCAGAAAAACAGCAGTATATTAACATATTGTAAACAGCACATTTTGTAACCACAGTAACATTTGTTCTACCTGCCGTGAAAGGTCTTTCACTTGTATTTCCAGTCTCTGGTTTTCTCTTTCAAGCACAGAACTCTGCTTATTGGCTTTATCAGCATCCACTTGCAATCGCTGGATTTCCTGCAATTAAGAAATACACTGCAATTAAAAGATTTTATTTTTTTTTTGAGAGATGATGTCAATTACTGAGGTATGTGCTGTGAATTAAATATGCATAACTGTTCTCAATTTTTACTTATCTGCTTGCTTATTTCAAAACTAACTGGTAGCTCTATTTTTCCAATTAAAATGTTGCAACTCCCAAGCTTTGTTCCTTCAAGTTAGAAAAGTTAAACTGCATGCATTTAGCAGTCAGAAGCCATGATGTATAATGCTCTATTAGACTGTGTATTAATAGAAACACTAAAGTCTGTATTTTTTTTTTCACCACAAAAGAAATGACACCTAAGCCTTCAAAGTAATAAAAATGCAGTTTCTGTAAAAATATAGTGTATTGCCCAATAAATCTCAAGCTAGGAAGTTAAATGGACATTTTATCCACAGGAACAGTTTAACAAAAGACCCAATTTATACACACAATAGCAGCCCTTGGGATTAAAGAAGGAATTTTTTATTCCCATTTTTCATGTGCTCTTTTCCTTTTATACTAACCTTCATAGCTTGTTCAAGCTTTGCAGATAGACTAGCAACAGCTTTCTGGGAACGCTCAAATTCCTCACGCTGACGTTTTAAAATTGGTGCTTTGGCTTCAACCTCCTGCACTATTTCATCCAAGTATTTATTAATTCTCTTATTCTCCTGCTTTTCCAAAAGCAACTGATCCTGAGTTTCTACATAAGCATTGTAGAGCTGCAACATAAGATTTTTATTTATTTAATTTTTCAGACAAATCTGTTCAGATATATCAAAGAACCACTGGTAATTACACAACTTGTATCTTAGAGCAGTATAGTTTTATACAGCAATAAACAGATTAATTCAAAGAAACCAGTCTGACTCAAAAGGAAAAAAAAGAGTTCTTTTGACCATGGCAGAGCAGTTTAGAACAGCAAACTTCTACAGTGTAAATCTTAAGCAAACTTAAAATAATAGAAATACAGAAGGTAGTGTCACAATAGACAATAGCAAGCATAGAAAATAATTTTATGGCTGAACAGAATGACCAAAACCAAAAATAACATGTTCATAGACAGAAGGAAAAAAAAATCTACATTATGATGCATCATTAAGTTCAGTTTTTCCTTCAAGCATAAGGCAACCCCACAGCAGAAAAAAATGACAACACTATGCAAATATGCATTAACAAAAGTAAATGTCCTGTCAAAAATACAGAAAATAAGGTATGGGTACATACAAACAAAAACATTCAAAACAACCTTCAGGAATACAAAACAACAATACAAACAAACAAAAAACAAGTAAAACTTCTGTATTTATTGATATACTGAGTTGAATCTGAACTGCATATTGCGTAAACATGTCAGTACTATAGCTAGTCAAGCCTGTCTCAAACACAACTTTGTTGACTTTAACCTGAAATTACATGAGTTCTCAGACTGTGAATGAAAATCTACGCTCCATTATTAATGTATCTCTGCTGGCTTTTCAAGGGTCTTGAAACTTGGCAAGTTTCTTCTCACTTACCTCCGTTAATTTCATTCCAGGTTTTACTACTTTAGCTACTGCTGCAGCAGTGGGAGACATGGCTGCCAGTTCCTCCTCAGACAATATGGCTCCTGAAGACATAATACCACCAATTAGCCATAAAAAGGTGAAATAATTTGCATCATAAATATTTTTTATTAATAATAAAGAATGCCCTCATATACCCTTCTACTTTACAACTAGTACTACTTTCTACTTTAAGAGACTATATTTTAAGTTCTTACAGTCACTGGTGCAAGAGTTTTTTGTAGATATATATGTGCAAGTGACTGATAATATATTTAGTACTCCTTATTGTGCATTATCAAGCTCTTAAACCAGAATTTGAAATCATGAACAGCTTTTGCAGAGTACTTGTTGACATTCCTTACAGAGATAATAAATATACTTGATGTCTCTGTTCCTTCTTGCTCTGTTCTCTTATCTTCACAAATATCCCACAGGTACTCAATAAACAGACTCTTTAGAAACATACAAACAAAAAACTAGAACAGTACTGCCCAAGACTTAGCAGTAAATAGAAATTTAAAGACAGATTTGTTTATTTGCTTGCCTTTCAAGTGGAAAGTCTACCATTCTTGCTCTCCATAAAACCATTAAGGATAGTATGGGTTCAGCACAAAGGAAATTTTCCTCTACTTTTTCTTTGAAAAGGTGTATCAAATTAACAAATGAACTTGAAAAAAATGCATTCCTCTAGGGGAGAATAAAAACCTACATACACACACACTACATATGAATTACTGCATTCCCAATAGAGATGGCATTACTAATTTCATGCAAGACTGGTAAGCATAAAAAGTCTGAGGCTTTATGTATTTTAATTCATAATGTCACTTTTACCTTTACGTTTTGTTGCGGACAGTAGATCATTAGCATTCTCTAGCTCCTTTTCCAGTTTACTTATCTTCTCACTCAATTCTTTTTCCATTACAGCTTTTGATTTTTCCACCTCAGCCAAATGCTCCTGGGTTGCTTTATTAGCTGAAATTAACAAGCAAATTTTATTTATTTATTTATTTATTACTTAGAATCAACTAAGTTGGCAGACGAGCTTTAAACTCTGTATAGCCTGCAGAAGCTCATGCTTCTAAGAACACTCAGTATAATGACAGGAACAAGAACTGTTGCCCATCACTTTAGTAAAGCAGATGGATAAAATGAGAACTGTCCTTTTATCAATGAAATTCAAACCAAGAAACAAACAGGAAAAGCTGCAAAATTAGGTCCTCTACTCAAAATTCGAAGTAAAATTTTGTGTATATTTGTACACTCCCCTGCCCACACATACCTCCAAGGAAATTCATATAGACATGTTTGTTACAAAGTGACTGATGCTTCCTCCATACCAAAATCCTGAAGATTATCCCTTTATAAATGTTCAGTATATATCTTAAAGTGCATCAGCTTAATTAAAAAAGCAGATAAGTTCTGTTCCTCCATTTGCCATTTCTCATTCAAAGCTTACCTTCGCCAGCTTCCTTTAGAAGCTTGTGCAGCTCTTCTACTGCACCTGTCAGTTCATTGCTCTTTGCCTCTGAGTCATCAGCAGCACTCTAAATAAAAACATTCCATGTAACCTTTTACTATTTAATAAGACCATCTATCTTCATAATAAAGTTCAAACAGATAAAAATTACAAATATACAGATTTTGAGTAAGTAGTAGAAGATTCACCTAAACTGGACAACTTTGTTTCCATGTGGATTAAGTCTCAATTGATGCAAACCATCTATCTAAAAGTAAGAACTGTTAAAACACTGACATGCTATGACAAATTCAATTAAAGTCAGCATGCCCTTTAGCTGCTTCATTGGTTGTCCTAGGCTTTTCTTTATTGAAGAAACAGTTCGAAGAAATACTGAGTATTCAATGTTTATCTTCTTAGTAATCTGAGATTTAAAAAATATATATATTATATAAACAGTTCATGTTTCTTCGTTTAATAAAGATCTCCAAAGTGCAAGACTGTACAGTAAAAGGGGTCACATCAGCTATCATCTGACCAGACAAAATATTAATGTAGAATGCCAACATTCCATTGCACTTGATCCTAGGTTTGTAACTATCTATGCATGAAAACTCAAGAAAAAGAATTACTTAATTTGTGAAACTGACAGGCAAGTTAAAGACCAGTCAGCTGGCTCTTCTAACTGTCTTACTAAATCAGTGAGCATAAAGTTACTATTTTAACCAATTTTGATTAAACTTCCAAGAGATGAAAACTATGTAAGATTACAAACGTTGCTTAAAACAGGACATTTTATAAAATTTTGTAATGTAAGGTAGCCTTTCTCACACCTCCCACGTAGTGGGGGCAGAAAACCAACCAACCATTATGTATTACTCTTAAATCTAAGACTCAGCCCCAAGTAATGCTGAATCATAAACTTACCTTATACAAATTAGATAACTTTATGTGGGCATTCAGTTCATTGTGGAATCTTTCCTCCATACCAGTTTGTTGTTCTTTTGCCTAGTAAAGAAGAGACAGGGTGTGGGAGCATTCCACCATTTGTTCCACACATTTTTTTATTTTATAGAATCAACTGTAATGCTGTTATATATGTACTTCAAGTTGCTTTACCTCCTTCAGTCTATTCAAAAGGTCTTCCACATGTTTCTGAAGATTTTCATTTGACTGTTTTAAGCTGTTTACCTGTTCTTCCATTCTAGAAACCTGTCAAACAGCAAATGAGAGCACCATGCATAAATCTGTCATTATTTCATACAAATTAGTAACTTATTTCAGAACATCTCACTGTCTTCTACTTACAATCAAACAAAAATACCAGAGACAGAATATTAGTTTACATATCTAACAGGCTCCCATACATTCTAAAAGCTATAAGAAATAGTGACAATCTTAAAACTGTTCATTTAACTCCATGAGCCCCAGTAGAGAAAAAAGAAAACCTGACCAATTTACCCAGCTGTTAAAAAAAGCCAACAAAACACAAACCACTTAGGTAGAAAACAGAAACACAGTGAAGCTGAATATTTTCAAAATATGGCCACTGATTCTGACGCGTATTTTGATTTCAGGAAAAAAAAAAACAAAACAGAAAAAACATCATTACTCCCCCTCTCTCTTGCCAAAACAGTTAAACCAGATTCTTCTGTTTCTTACACAATTGAGAATTACATTCCTGTACATTTTAATAGCATGATACTGTTACACGCTTTTGTTATCAGTGATGCTAACTCTAGTTTACCATTAAAATCTCCAACTCTTAATTTCAACAATCATATATTACCTATATTATCTTTATAATTCACAAGTTAAATGAAAAATCTCTTTACTACCAGCAAAAATCACACTTCTTTTTCTTCTAATAAAGTTATTAAAGTACTTGGTTTTGTTTAATTCAGTTAATTTGGAAGTATAATTTAGAAAAGGATAAAGAAAGAGGAAATGGAAAGGAAAGAGGAAAGGGGAAAGACAAGAAAGAAGGGAAAGAAAGGAGGAGAGAGAGGAGAAAATAGGAAAGAAAAGAGGAAAGAAAAAAGGAAAGAAAGGCAAAAGCAATCAGAATTTAAAATACCTCCTCCTTCTTGTTCTCCAGATTACACTTAAGTTCCAAGATTTCACTTCCTTTCTCCCTGGCAGTATGTAGAAGTTCATCTGTTTTGGCTTTCAACTCAGAGTTCAGCCAAGTGTTTTGACTTTGCAGCAGTTCTTTTTCTTGTTCCAACCTTTTCTCACGGTACTAAAAAGAAAAATGAACAAAGTAATTGCACCGGTTCCACAGAAAATAAAGAAGTTAACGAAGTACTACAATCAGAGTAGATATAACAATGACTTATTATAACCACAAAGAAGGTTATAATGGTAATACTGAGTTACAAGACTCAGACTTCTAAGAACTTCCTGACACACAAACTAGTTTCCTCAACATTTATCTTAGTTTGGAGTATTTCCCTACATATTACCCTAGTCAAAGTAATAGACTAAGGTATCAAAATTTTCCTCCTTTTCTCCTCTCTTTCAGTTAGGACTTTGAATTGTTCATAAGACTAGCAGGGGGTGTCCCCTGGGTTTCAGTCTTGGAGGGTAAAGGGGTCCAGAATGGCTGGTTGCCCTTCAAGAAGGAAGTCTTAAAGGTGCAGGAGCAGGCTGCCCCCAAGCTGAAAAATGAGCCAGTGGGGGAGAAGACCAGCTTGGATGAACAGGGAACTTTTCCTGAGGCTCCAGGAGGAAAAGATAATCTACCTCCCGTGGAAGAATAAACAGGTAACTCAGAAAGAGTAAATTAAGAGAAAATTAGAAAGGGAAAAGCCCAGCTTGAACTCAAGTTGGCTGCTGGGCTAAAAGGGAACAAGAAACTCTTTTACAAATATATACACAGTAAGAGGAAGAGCAAGGACAATCTCCATTCTTAACTGGATGCAGCTGGGAATGTGACCACTGAGGATAAGGAAAAGGCTGAGGTTCTCAATGCCTTCTTTATGTCTGTCTCAAAGAGTCAAGACCAGTTATCCTCAGGGTATGCTCCATTCTCTAACCTGGAAGTCTTAGTTGCAGAGCAGAATAAACCCCCTCTCAATTCAGTAGAAAACAGAGACCTGCTACTCCAACTGGACTATCACAAGTCCATGGGGCCAGATGACATCCACCAAAGAGTGCTGAAGGAACCAGCAGAGGTGACAGTCAAGCCACTTTCTGTCATCTATCAGTGCTCCTGTTCGGCTGGTGAGGTCCCGGAAGACTGGAGGCTTGCCAACATGACTCCCATCTACAAAAAGGGTTGCAAGGAGGATCCGGGGAACTACAGGCCTGCCAGACTGACCTCGGTGCCAGGGAAGGATATGGAGCAGACTGGAGGGAGGGATGTAGACCACACAGTATGTGCAGAACAGGGGGAATCAGCCCTGACCAGCACAGGCAGATCCTGTTTGACCAACTTCATCTCCTTCTACAATCTAGTGACCCATCTGGTGGATGAGGGAAAGGCCGCTGATGTAGTCTACCTAAACTT